>VYZM01001449.1:85495-136724 GCA_013398915.1 Dromas ardeola
CTGGCGGGGTGTCCCCAAAGGCGTGACGGGGCTCTGTGGAGGGGTGGTGGGTTGGGGTACAGCTTGGGGAGCCTGGGGCTGTGAGTGGCCGCACAACTGCGGTCCAGAAGTGCCTGTGAGGGAAGGGGTTAAAGCAAAACGTGCAGTGGGAATCCAGGGTCAATATTAAAGTTTGTCTACTGAAACAAAGATGTGATGCGACAGGAGAGGTACAAACTCCAGGGGTCCGTTCTTGCTGGGACCAGCTGTCCCAGGTGCTGCGAGCAAAGCTGGTCGCAGGAAAGTATAAAACAAGACTGTGGAAAAAGTCTGTTCTCAAGTGCCATGGTCACGTCCTAGGAGATGTGTGCTGTTGGCCAAGGAAATGTCTTGGCACGTGGGCACCTTCTGTCTCTGCAGACTCGCGCCCTGGGTTACAATATGGGGGCTAACAGAAGTTACTTAATAGTCTTCTGAAGTTTCCAACCTGATTCATTAAATTGAAAGTATTCTAACCCAAACAATATTTTACTTGGCTTGTGCTAACGCAAACGGTTTCCTCAGCTGTTGGCATTTGCCTGCAGATGAAAGAGCAGAGATTCCCTTCTTTATGAAAGCAGATTTGGAATCTGCCTTTGTGGTTTCTGTAATTGCAGGTGACAACCACTTAGCTTTAATTTTCCTCAGTTTTCTAGCATTGGCTGGAGGGCATGTTCATTTAAACGGACTGCCAAAATTCCAGGCATAAGAGTACCTGATTCTAATTAACTTAATAAAAAATAAATTCTTTTTTCATAACATAATGTTGATTTGATAGATATATATATTGTTTTTATATAACATATATATAAAAACTGGGGAATTACTGTAAATAAAGCAGTTTTAGCTACGATTTTTCTTAAATACATAAAATAGCTGACTGCTGCAAAATGTTCCCACTTGTTCTTAACTGTTTGTGAAATAATACTTACATTCCCTGGAGAAAAACTGAAAAACCGCAGCTTGCAAATGAGAATCCCAGACTTGGCGCGAATCTTGGTTTGCTGGTAATAGCTTGGAATTGCCATCAGAGTGGTGTCTAATTCTGATTAGTATAAATACAGGTAATAGCTACAAAATCTTGTAAAAGGGCATGGCTGTCCATCTCTTATAAAAATGAAGGTAACCAAATGTTACAGTGAACTTAAACTGCATTTAATTTTAGGACGTCTGGAAGTAGTTATCCGAGCGGAAAACCTAAGAGGTTTTGACAAGTTTCAGAAAATATTTGAAGACTACAGATACTTACGTTGGAGGGCTTCTGCAGGACGTTTTCAAGAATCATGAAGAAATTGCTGCCTGTAATTATTTAATGACAAGGAATAAAAACTGGGAAGAACTTCTTTCTAGTTGAATCTCTGAAAATGGGTAGCACTGCCGTTGTTGTTTATCTTGTTTTGCAATTAATGCAAGAAACAAAAGCATCTGTTGCCAGCTGCATTCCCAGAAAAACAGTAAAATACCAAAGTAAGTGAAAAATAGTAACTTCTCAAGCAGAAAGAAACACAGCACAATGTTGGGAGTTTATTTTTTATTAGGCATAGAAAGAATGCTATGGACTGTTTCACCTCAAGTGTTGCGGATGCACTCATCCAAATGACAGTGAGGAATGCCTGAACAGTAATTGTCATAGCTGGAGGTTCAGGCTTACAGGGAATAAAAATAGTGTTGTTTATTTTCCTGTAATAAATTGGGAAAGGAATATCCATGCATTTATCTAAATATCTAAATAATATCTTTGATATTATTTAGAAAATTATCTGGAAATGTGTGTAAGATTTTACTTCTGTTACCACTTGTTTTCAATCTGGAATTTTTATTACATAACACTGTGACTCTAGTGATAAATATTTTTAAAATAACTTATCTTCTATGTTTTACAGCTGGAACTATAAACACTTTTATGAAGGAAGGACTGTCCAATGTTTCCACTCTCATTGTGAATGAAGAAACGGATATGTTATTTGTTGGAGGCAGAGATGCAGTATTTCCTCTTGACTTGAATAATATTTCTAGAGAAATAGCCAGGGTAAATTAAAGACTTTTTTTTTCCCCCCATACATTCTTTAAAAAACTACTTTGCCTGTGATTTTCTTAATTTGAACCTAATATTCTGATTTTAAATAAATAAAAGTATTACTATTTCAAGGCTTGAATCTTTATCACATAATCTTTTAACCAAAGCAGTACCTCTCTTCGGGTTATTTATTATGCCTTGTACATAGAGATACACAGAAAAATGCTTATTTACCCAAATTATGATTATTTAGGGATTTTTTTTTTTTAATACATAATTTTGTGAAAAAACCTTGCAACATACCACCTTACAGGTATTTTTGGCTTTTAGGAATATTGGTTTGCTACACGGGAAAGACAACGGGAATGTATTCGTAGAGGAAAGGACGAGGTAGGAACTTCTGTTTCCCCCCTCTAAGTTATTAACCAAAATGAAAATGGCTACAGTATCAAGCTTCTTTTTAATAAACAAAATAAAAGCAAGTTCATTTAAATCTGTTTGCTTGCTGCTAAGACATCAGGAAATTTCCAGATGCAATCCACTACACTATGTAAAATTTTTTTATTATTTTCTATTTTAGATAAATTGCCAGAACTACATCCTCTTCCTCCATAAGATAAATAACTCTAACTTATATGTCTGTGGAACTAACGCCTATCACCCAACTTGTGATCATATGGTAATGATGTTTGAATACAGGTTTTACTGAAGGTGTTTGAGTAGTGTGGCAGATCTTTAAACGCCTTTCTCAAAATACTCCTGTTGAAAATTAGAAACTTTCTTAATTCTTTTATAAAACTATGAAAGACCCGAAAACTACTTATCGAATGTTATTTTTTTCATCATATTTAAGCGATTGTTTGCCGTAGGTTATCCATGGGACGAACATAAGCTTGCAAGGAAGAGCTGAAGAGAGCAGAGGAAAGTGTCCATTTGAACCAACTCTAAAATACGCATCTCTTATTGTAGGTGTGTTTGGACTGACATGCAGCCTGAAATGGTTTTTGTCACCAAACTAAGTTACTGGATACTGTTACCCCAATTCTGTTTTTGCATGGAAACCCCAATTTGTTCTTTGTGAGATGTCTTTGCATTTTAAAAGTAAGTACTTTATACTCTTATCTTTCTTCCAAATCTTTACAGATGGGGAATTTTATTCGGCTACTTCAAATAATTTCTTGGGAACAGAACCTATAATACTTCGCAGTATGAGAAATCCTGTAAGAACAGAGTTTAAAACATCATGGCTAAATGGTAACAAGTTTTTTTATATATTTTAGTCTCTCGAATTTTAATTTGGTGTATGAATTCTCTCTAGAACGCAATAGTGTGTTACGTATTGATTTTGTAGTGTGAGCATTTCAACTAAGGACAGAATTTAAAAGAAATTAGTGATTATGGACTACAGTAGATGAGATGAGCCCCTTTCCATTTATGAAAGCATGGTTCCTTCTCTTAATGTTTGATAGAATCATAAATACTTTTCAGCCCTTTCGTTTTCCACTAGTCCACCAAAAAGCTCAATTAAACTTAATTTTAAAATAATACCTGGCATTTATGTTTTTCTTGGAATTAACTTAAAATGTTTTGTGTATTTATGTGTTTCAGAACCAAGCTTTGTCAACATGGAAATAGTGCATGAAAGTGAATCTAATCCAAATGGAGATGATGATAAAATTTATGTGTTCTTCACTGAAACAGCTGTTGAATTTGAATTCTATGACAAGCTTCTGGTGTCCAGAATTGCCCGGATCTGCAGAGTTAGTATTTGTAGTATAAGGATCTTGTTTAGTGTATTTCAGATGAAGTTTCAAGTGATTAACAATGGTATCTACGCTGTCTAATCAAACAAAATTCTATCACATACAATTTATTTCTGAACTAGCTTCGTCTCTTTCCTGCTGGAACAGAACCAGCTGTTCAGGTTGCATTTGACATTTAAACCTTTTTTCATTGCCTTTGAACTGAGATTTCTATTGAAAGGCCAACTACATTTTTCCCCACAGCAGCGCTATTAGATGAAAATTACACCTATTTCTTTATGCATTCTACAGTGTTGATGTTATTCCTTCGTCTAGGGTGATCTTGGTGGAAAACGCGTATTGCAGAGAAGATGGACGTCATTTTTAAAATCCCGCCTTTCCTGTTCCATTCCAGAATTAAACTTCCATTTCAATGTTGTCCAGGATATCTTTTTACTTAGGAGAAGAAAGTGGCAGGACAGCGTATTTTATGGAATTTTTTCCCAGCAATGGTGAGATAGAGGGCTATGTATGCTACTAAAGTTTGTAATGAACTGAGTAAGGGTTCTCACTTCAGTATTAATAGCCTGAGTATACAGCATTTTGGCTTTTATTCAGAACAAGGAGCTACCAGCAACTTACGCTGCATATTTTAATGGACCACATTTGTTTTTCTTACAGCTTGATCCAACTGAGCAAACATTATCATCTGAAACAAAACGTTTTTGGTTCCTGGGCCAAATCCTTCAATTAAAGACTAACCAAAAGCATCTCCTAAGCCAAGTTTGTAGAGTTATGTTTTCTCTAGTCGGGTGGTGGGGCGATTAAAACTAATTACATATAAAATCACATAATTACATACACAAAGCCCTGGATTCTTCTGGTCTTTATAGCATTAAAGGAAATAGCTGACATTTCAAGGTGCAGAATTATTCTGCTGTTCCAAAAGAAGTATCTGTCATGGCCTGCTTGTCTAGTGTAATGTTCTGTGCAAATGAAAACAGAACTCCAAATACCTGACAAGTTTTAGGGTTAACTAGCTTTTTCTTAATGCTCTGACTAATGAAGAAAAACAAGACAAAGTGTATCAAAACTTTACTTGTCAAAAACTACCAATGACAAAGTAGCCGTGAGTAGGTAATTCTCATGTTTTATAAAAGCATCAGAATTACTGGAATGCAGCACAGTCAGCACTGTCCAGCTTAACCTGCCGCCACCTCTTTACCTGTCAGTTTATACCCAGTGGAGCTTATGTGAGTTTTATTCCTGGTTATGGCAGGTTGGGTTCAGTGTGTCCTAAGAATCTGTAGAACATTTATTCCTTTGGGTGTGGCAAAGAGATTTAGACTTGGTATTCAGTGGTGGAACTGAAATCACAGCGGTGTCTGAACCAGACACTCCTAAAAGTCTACCTAAATTTTCAGTCGTCAATTTGAAAAGCGTTATAATGGGAGGGAAAGAGGAAAAGTATTGTGTTTTTTAATAAAGTTAAGTTAAAAGGATTAGAAGAAGAATTAATGGTCTGTGTCAGAAGTGTGAAGCCAAAGGGAGGAGAATCCTGTCAGAACGTTGATTACCATAATACTTGGACTCATCTGTCTGTTTACAAGAAAGGTTGTCAAAAGGTCCTCATTCTCTAACTGGTTTCAATTTATTTGAGGGTGGTTACTTGATTTTTAACAAAAAACATACTTAATACCATCTTTTTTGAATGTCTTTGTTTTATTATTTTCTTAGTGAATCATGAAAATTGCAACAGTATTTTTTGTGTTAGGTATCTTTGACTGGTCTTGAAAAAGGTACATCACTGTGCACTGTGCAGATTGGGTTATTTTACAGTATTTCTTTCTACATAAAAGCCAGTAAAACTTGCTTTTATTTTGTGTGTTGTTTTTGTTTTTTCTTCTAAGGGGAAGAATAGATGTATCAGCTGTTTGTGCATACAATATGAAAAATATTCAGGAAGTCTTCTCCAAAGGAAACTACAAAGGACCAGTAACTATACAACATTCCCCTGTTAAATGGATGGTATACAGGGGAGAAGTGCCAGTTCCACGTCCTGGTGCTGTAAATATGAATTTCCTTCTTCTAATTAAAGAACAGATTATCTCTCTTGGTAGCAAATTAGCTCATGTTTTACTGATATAAATGGAGTGTTTATGATCAGGAAACATACCTGCTTTCTCATACGAAGGTTCCTAGAAAAGCTGCCTTGCTTACAGTTCTGCTCCACAAGAGATGTGGGATTATTAGCTATTTCATAAAGTGTGAGGAAAATAATGATATTTATCTTCTGAAGATAAGTAGAAATAACTGAATGTTTAGAAAGAAATACACCTTTTTTATATACCTTGGTGAAATGTAAAAACAATTGTAATCATGTTCGTTTATGTTTTGGTTTTAGTGCATTGATAATTTTGCCCAGAGTATTGGGTATAATACTTCTTCTGACTTGCCTGACAAAGTTTTGCAGTTTGTTAGAGATCACCCTCTAATGGATAATTCTGTAAATCCAATTGGTAATAGACCGGTGCTGCTGAAGAGGTGTTCAAACTATACCAGGATTGTAGTAGACAGAGTCACTGGCCTAGATAAACAAACATATGATGTTATGTTTCTAGGTACAGGTAAGTGCTTTTATTTTAGTAAAAGTGACTATACATTTTTATGTATTTTGTTCCAGAATTTTTTTCTGAGACTTCAAAAAAGTAAAAGTATTCATCAGCTCTGTTTGAAGTTCTGCATTCAGAAGCTGTCTTGCTAGTTTAATATTTTCATCCCAGTTAGATTAAATGTGTTTGGCTTGTTGGACATTAAAAGGCTTTCTTTATAAACTTTTCATATCAAAGGAGACTTGACATAATAATATTTGCAAATTCAGGGATTGTTTGAGGTCTTTTTTTCCCCTGAAAAAAATCACTGCTTCTTTCCTATTGAAAGAAAAAAGTAAGAATTGCTTTGAAGAATTTAAAAAATTCCCTGTGCCCAGCAATATCTTCTAAATCTCTATCTAATTTCAACATGAATTATCAGGCTAAAATGTTATGCTATGTTTAAACAAGTTTATCTTTAGAAATACATTTCATTTTATGTAGATGATGGATATTTGCATAAAGCTTTCAGTTGTGATGGGGAAATGTTCATTGTGGAAGAGCTACGGCTGTTTCTGTCTGCTGCGCCTGTACGATCGCTCCAGCTGTCTTCTGAGAAGGTACAACTTCTCTACATACCTTTCTGGGTTGTTCTTCTGGCTTTTAAATAGCCTGTAAATGTCTCATAATTCTGCTTCTATCACAGAGTCATTAATAACAGAAGCACAACACTTCTTTTTTTTCTGTAGAAGAATGTGTGTGTGTCAGAATAAAACTGAAACAAGCCTTGATGTTCATTAGGGAAGGGACTCTGTCATTTTACATGCTATGGAAAGCTAGGGGTTTTTCTCACTCGTATCACCATCTATGCTTACAAGATTTTTAGTTTACTGATATTTTTAATAAATACCAGAAGATCTCACAATCCGTATTAGAAAATAACAGCTTAAAATCTCACTCACAATTGAAAAAAACTCCCTCCTGCATTTCTAGGGAATGCTGTATGCAGGATCCCTCTCTCAAGTGGTGCAGCTGCCAGTTTCAGAGTGCCACCGGTACAAGTACTGCTTGGATTGCGTCTTGGCCAGAGACCCTTACTGCGCGTGGGCTCAGGCTGCTAATAAATGCGTTCTGCTGGCAAAGCAAACTGGCCGTACCGAGTAAGTAAAAAGCTGTTGTCTGAGCTGCACATCTGATGTGAGATTGCTTTATCTGTGCACTTTAATATCTGGAACACAAAACTAGGATGGTTCCTAGAAATGGAACGATACAAACTGGAACACTTCTTATCTGTATTTTCATCTGTTTGGTTTTTGGTTTGTTTTTTTTTCTTTTTTTTTCCCCCAGGAATTTAATTCAAAGTGTGAAATACGGGGATGCTTCCAGGTGCCTTCATGTAGGTATGTGAATGTTTGTTTTAAGAAAGAATATTGTAGTGATGAAAATGTTTTGTGCTCGCTGGAGTTCTTGCATAATAGAAAACCACAGAATTAAAATCATGTTGATTATTACTTTTGAACTAAGACCCCAAAAAACCCACACTGAGCTGGTACTGCTTAATGCTCTTAATCCTCTCAATCTAAATGTCAGAATACTTCAGACTGAAACTCTTACTCTCGAGGGAAGCATAAATGCGTCCCGTTTGAAGTTACTGGTGTCCCTCACACACCCACTTTGCAGAAATCGCACGACACATCAGCTATCCTCTTAATTCTGTCACTGCTTTAGGATGCTGCCATGCAGATACATGACATGCTATTCAAGAGTACACTTAAGAAGAAGGCTATTTGTTATCAGCCATTTAAAATTATTTCCATTGTTTTTAGTCGGATTGGGAAATTAATTACTTTTAATGTAGAATTGCAGGTGTGTGTGATCTGCTATTTTTATGCAGTGACTTTGTAATGACTTGCAAGATACATTGCCTTGTGACACAAGATGTATCTCTTACCTACCTTATGTCTCTCTAAAGTCAGAGTTGTCTTTAGTCTTGTATATTTTAGCCTGCATGACAAATGATAATAAGGCGATCAGTGGGACAGGTGGGGAACTTTTACATAGCTGATAGAAGCATTGTGCAGGCAAATCTAAACATCAGAGCATTTCTGTGAAGAGATGTCATTAACCAATGTAGAAGTTAAGGCATACGAAGGTGAATTTATTTATGCATGACTATGTATAGAGGTGAGGCAAAACCAGATTAAAATGTGGAAATCTTAAACTTCTAGTCCCGTATTCACTTTGTTACACATCAGTGGGAATAAGGCCAGCAAGTTGTCATTGACAGAGAGTCAGACCTGTTAGTAATGGGATTTCTTTGTCTTTACCCCTTACCTGTTCATTACCCATTGTCAAGACTGGTGAATTAAATTTTATATTTATTTGAATATTTATTTGGTTTTGTAAATTAAACTAAATCCCCAGTGTTCTTACTTAAAAAAAAATTATCTTCCTAATTTCAGAAAATAGTGTGAGAAAATGTCTCTTTACCCTTGGAAACAATGTTCATCTTAAATGTGTTCCTCTGTTGAATTTGGCAAGCGTAGTGTGGAAGTTTAATGGGAGCAGACTTCAGGCCAAGGACTCTAAATATCTCCTCTATGATGGAGGAATAGCAATATTTAATGTGACAATGGATGCGGCTGGATTCTATGATTGTATCTCGGTGGAGAAATCCAAAGGGAAGGAATTCTTTATCACTGTGGCCCGCTATGTCCTTTATGCCCAAGAAAAGACGGAGGAAGCAAATGTTATTGCCACAGCAAATAAGCACACTGAAGTGGGAGCTGAGGGGTTTCAGTCTTCAGAACCACCTTCATCGCTGAACAAGGCAGCAAACCAGAAATCTGTGGACAGCCACAGAGAGAAGCTTCTTCTAAAACTCTTCGGGGCTGGGTTTGCACTTTTTTTCTTTTTCTTGTTGGTTTGGAACTTCCACAAGGGTCATTTATCCCTGCCTTGGATGAGCAGAGAAACCAGCGCAAAACCCACTGGCACAGCTGGCTTGGGAAGTCCAGCACTGGCCACAGAGGGATCAGGCAGCATAAGGAAGAGTTCAGCCACACAAACGAACATATCCAGTGTTAATGAATCGATGCTTGTGAGCTTTTCTTAGGGAGTGCAGCGGGAATGCGTAGCAGTGCCATTGTCAGTGTCACATCTGTTTGGTTAAGATGACATAACGTTTCCTGTTAAGGAATGTGGAATGTAAATTTGGGTAAGAATCAGAAGCTCTGAATTGAAGATGACAAGTTGCATTGTGTATTACCTAGATGTGTTACCAGTTATTACTTTTTAAAAGCAAAATTCCTTGTTTGGGTACCTTTTTGACCTGATAGAATCGTAAGAATAAATTTCTTTCAGAAAATTGACACTGATCCACTTTTTTTCTAATGTTGGGGTTGCCCAATTACAGAAATTAATACTTCTGAAGCTAATAATACTTAGCATTTAGTGCTTTCACCTTCAAACTTTCTGTTTAATCTACGAATAGCAACTAATTAAGTCTCCCAGTGCCCCAAGAGGTTGCTACTACCCTCATTTTACATGTGAGGTTAAATTACTTGTCACTGACCATAGTGTGTATTGGTGTCAGATCTGGTGCTTTGTTATAAGTTTCTAAGTCATCTTCCTATATTTTATCTTTCTGTGTTTTCCTCTCCTTTCCCTTTATTTAGGCATTCAAAAGACTTTCCATGCATTTATTTTTCAGATGTGTTTTTAGTGACCTTTATGATACATCTTCTCTCTGTCAAAAATGTCATGAATCAACTTACGTACTGCATTGTTGTTCTGAATTTATTTCTGAGGTGTGGTCAAAATTCAGACATTGCAGCTCCTTTTGTTAAAGGCCATTGAAAGTTGAGCATTTTTTCTGAGACACTTTTTTCTTCATTTTCAAATAAATGTTCTCTTACGTTTTCTTGTTTGGAAAATGACAAGGGTTCTTGATCATGAAAATCCCTGGACAGAAGGCTGTGCTGCTCACTGTCTCTTCCCAGATGTGCATAAAGTACAAGGTTGATGCTCTTCTAGACACAGCACTGTTTTTTCCAGATTTCACTGGAAAAAAATCCAGTGAAAGGATTTCAGGACACAGCTATGGAAGGAGAAACCCGCTTGGAAATGGATTCTCCTATCTGGAAGGCTGTACCAGCTGTAGCAAGACACCTGCTTTCAAGTTAAACTGGAATGCTTGGAAATGAAGACGATGTGTACAGCATAGATACCTGGATAGGAAGAAAGACCAGAGAAGCGGTTATTTGGTGTTTTTTCTCCCTTAAAATGTAAATAGGTTAAGCTCCTTTACATTGGAGCAAAGTCACAGTTTTAGGATGCCCTCTTTCTCCCGGGATCAAATTCTTCACAGCAACGTTTGCCCTTTTGTTCATTTAGTGGCCAGCCCAGCCTAAACCACGACACCTTTCCATGGAAGGACGTAAAGGTGGGAACAATGTCAGCCTTCCTGGCAAGGTGAAGCCATTGGCACAAAGTCTGGACAAAAGAACTATATAAAATGGGCGTCTGAAAATTAGAAGACTGGACAGCTGCTGGCAAACCGTTATGCCAAGACCTGCCTGGCTGCATTTCACTGGTTGTATCAGCGCAGTGCAGAAACAAGATCTGAGGTGCACACCTTGTCTCAGTTTGAAAGGCAGTCTACTTCCTTGCAGGGTTCTTTTACCCATATGCCTACTCCCTATATGCAAAGGGCTGTATGGAAATTAATTATGTAGGCTGGATAGTGGTATGTAACTAATAACATACGAAATGATCGAAATTTCCATTCTTATCTTTGGGGACGCTTATTCTCTTCCCTTAGTGGAAGGAAGTGCAGGTGGAACACAAAACCCCATTTCAGAAAATCCTCACAAGGCTACCAGCGTTTGGTTTTAGTTCAATTCCTGCTGATCTAATTACCCTAATTTAAATGTGTAAAATAATTAGCTTCTAAGTGAAGTCATAGATAAGTTACAGTTAACAGGTCGATATGAAAGATACTGTGCCCTACTTTCGTTAGTGTCTTCGGTGCAGTTTCAGTCCTTTTGTCATTGGTTGCCACGTTGCACGTCGGAAGGACAGAGAATATGGGGCGAAGGGACGGAGCTGAGGAAGTCCTTGAGCTGCTGTTCAGCTGCCAGCCCGGAACAGCCAGCACTGCTCCCGCTCCCACCCTCCAATGACTTTTCAGAGCGTACACCAATTCGCTGTGAAAACACAAACCTTCCCCGTTGTTTCTAAAATCAGCTCTCCTGGTGCCAAAACCCTTTTGTGCTGGCAGCTGCTGCCATTGTTTCAAAGAGAGCGTTACCTTAGTGTGCTCAGAATATGCCTTGATGTCACACTCAAAATTACCAGCAAACCATAACCCGAAACACAGGGGCAATAGTAGTGGGGACACTGGAGATGAGGAATTACACCCGTCTCAGTAAATCTCCCTTCTTTATACTTTACAAAATAGGGTGGTAGTAAAATGCTGAAATTGGTGCGTGAGAAGTGGTATTGTCGCAAGCGTTGGTGCTGTTACTATTGAACTCTGCTATGAATGTGACTAAATTATGAATGCTACTTCCACCTTTTATTGTAAAATAACTAGTACAGAGCCTACTATTTTGGTGCAAGTTCTGAAGTTATTAACACAGAGAAATTAATGTGCAGAACTGTCTGGGATTAACAGAATCTCTCCTGGGAAGATTTCCTATTAAAGTGTCCTGATAAGTTAGGAGCAGAAAGGGGACTGGGATCATCCAGCAGCAACAGAACGCAGCGACACTGAGCCTGCTCGGGGGAAGCTTCGTGTTAGAGTAATGGTGTATTTTAAGGCAAAACTGAGGCCCTTGTGGGAATCGAGTGAGGAGTGTTGGCGTTCAGTCAGGATTTGAGTGTGCTGGTAGGGGTGTTGGGGAGGAAATGCAGGAATAGCTTCCTGCCAAAGCCAACCTTCAGGTTCTTTGCGAGGCACGTTTGTATGAGAAGCTTGCACACTTACTATCTGCTCTAAAAACCGTAAAACTTGTCTACACCTTCAAAGGTGCTGACTTACAGCCCAGAATAACTGCAGGCAGTAGAATCGATTCACCCTGCCCAGTACCTTTGATACTGGTCCATCTTGCTTTTTGGCACAAATGCGTTAGAACAGACAGTATTCAGGAGCAGGCCCCATCCTTGTCCCTGTTACGTGTGGAAACACGGGGGCGGACACACATTGTGGCCCGGAGCCGCTGCCATTTGCAAACTCCCTCCTGCGAACCCTTTGGATAGAATGCTGAAAAGGAGCTGAAAAGATCTGTTCCTGGTCTGGCCACCAGTTGCCTTCACGAGGCCGGGCTACTGGTGCATCTCTACCTGAATGATTAAAAATGCAGCTTATTCCTAGACTGACCTGCTCAGCACCCGCTCCCAGCCCCTGGAGCTTGTCACACCCACGCTCCCTGAACCGAAAAGCACTTTTGTATAAAATTTCTTTCTACCAGGAAGTGTTTTATGGTTATGATCAAGTCGTACTGTATCCTTTCTTTGATGAGCAGATGAAGCACTTTTACTCTTTCAATACAGAGGGTGTTTTTTCTCTCCCCTGAGCCCTCCGCAGTTGATCAGCAGCCTGGAGGTGGGGGCACAGACCCGGGCAGAGGATTTCCCAGGGGAGCAGGGGTTCCTTTCCTCTCCTGGCTACCACAGCCGAGGGCTGCATTAGCTCCTCTGGCCACAGCCGCACTCTGGGAGCGGCTGATTGCTGATACCCACCCCGCTTCCCCAAGCCTTTTCCGCCTCCCTTCTTCCCGGGGTATTTCCCCATTTCATAAAAATGTCTTCATGGCTTAATTATCCACTTGTATAAACGACTTAATAAGAGACAGAATAACAAAGAGCGCCCTGTTTCGGATGGGAGGTGTCTAGACCGAGGTTAAAGGACAGGATTTTTTGTGTTCGGGGGTAGCCAGCGCCCATCGGATCCCGGGCGGGGGCTGTAGCGGGGCCCGCCGCAATCCGCCGGGGCCGCGGGCGGCTCTGCCCGGCTCTGCCCGGCTCTGCCCGGCAGGTGGTGCCGCCGAGCCGGCCCCGGCCCCGGGAATAAAGTCGGGAGAAAGAAGCGGAGAAATGTGACCGAGATGGGGCAGTTGGTAGAGGGAGGAAGCGGATAGGGAAGAGAGAGAGAGAGAGAGAGAGAAAAAAAAAAGAACAAAGAAGTCGCCATCCAGAAGGCGGCTGCACTTCTTGGGCTGCGGGGACAAACTTGCGGGGCTGCTGGAGCAGCAGACGGCTTTGTCTAAAAGGGCTTGGAAAAGCACCACCTAATCCTGCTGCTCCCCTCCCATGCTGAAGGGAAGGAGGGATCCTGGGAGCCGGAGAGGGGGGAACCGCTGGGGACTGCGGCGGCCGGGGGGGTGCCCGAGTTCCCCCCCCCGAGCGCTCCGGGCTGGAGCTGGGCGTGGGAGCCCGCAGCCGCGGGGGGGTCCGGGCGGCCCCTGCCCTCCCTGCCCCGCACCTCGGGGGTTACTGAGCGGTTTGTGAGCCAACAGCAAAACTAGCAAGGTTTCAAAGTGAAATTCCGGAGGAAATTTAAAGAGCATCCGGATCCGGAGAAAGAGAGAAAGAAAGAGGAAGGGAGAAATAAATCAAAACGTGGAGAGAATCCCCGGCAGCTGAAGAAAGGACGGGAGAGAAAGAAGCTGACGCCCGGCAGAGATGGGGTGAGACTGGCAGTTTATTATTCTTGAATTGCTTTTATTATTCATGGCCGCTGAGCTATTTTTAAGGTAATGGCAAAAGAAATTAAGGTTTTAAATTGCATTTTTTTTTCCACATTGCAAGCTTTAAAGTTTAGGTTTGCCTCTTATTTTATGGGTTAGAAAGTAGCTAATTGCAAATCTCTGCAACTTCTTTAAATAAACTCGTATGTGAGGGAAGCCTCTAGTGATCTATACGTTGTATGAAATCCAAACTGGGAGGCTGGGTGGGAGGATTTGAACTGGGTTGTGTTCACAAACTTTTCCAGAAGTTAGAAATTAGGGATTTTGTTTGGCTGTTGTGACTTTGGCATTCAGTAAAATGGATCCTGTTTGCATTTCTAAATGGATAAATAGCTGATTGAAAATCCCTGATGACTTAGTTTATGATCCCCCTCAGATTTTCCAAGAGCGAAATAATGCTGCATGGATGTGGCAGTGGATTTTGGCATGGAAATAGGAGCTTAGTCTGGTATTTAATTTATGCCCTAGTTATAAGTCTCAATCGTGTAACTTTAAGGACCTGATGTGGTGGTGTGAGTTTCTTGTGCAATAAACTCTTCATGGCTGTTTGAAAGCACAGTGGGTCTGTAGGAAGCCTGTCTGATCAACGCCCTCCAAACGTGTGGGTTGACAATGCAAGAGAAATAAATAACATTCTTAGGGGCTTGTTTTCCTTTTGCTAATGTTCCTCTTGGACTACCTAGATAAAATGATTGAACAGTCAAACACAGATTTGAGAGGCAGAAAAGGCAAAGAATCCGAAGCGACAGCAGTGTGAATCTGGCATAGGTCCTTTGAAGTTGGCGGAGTATTTGCTGATCCAGGTTAAATCAGAAAATGTCCCTGTTTTCCTGTGACTTTCCCTGTGCTCCACAAAGTTACTGTAAAACTTCTGCCAGGAAGGGTTTAAGAAGCAGATAGCTAGTGACTGTGAGTCACTAGACTGTGAGACTAGTGCTTTATTCTCCAGGGCTAGTAGACTAATCCCTGTTGGACCTACCACAGGTACCGCCAGCAGCTCTGTGATTTCTTTAAAGGGCCACCAGCTCCCATGGAAAATGCTGAGACTGCGTCACCATCTCAGTCTGCTTGGATTTCACTGTATAATTACAGGGGTGTAGTAGCAAAACTATTGTTAAGCCAGAGATGACGTTTCCACCCAAAATTCCTCATTTCCACTTAACACCAAGATAAAACATCTTTTTGCTTTTACGTTCATCACATGGGGATATTGGGTAGCTTTCAGCAGCATTTAGGTTACTCTGGATACAAAAGACATTAAAAGCACATCACCTCTTACATCACATTCTGGCAGGTGATTTTAGTTAACTTAGTTTTAAAGCAGGGATTCTGGTCTGACTCCTCCATATTAGATTTCTTTGTACCATCATGTTCTGGTTTTCGTGGATAAATTCTCCGTGGACTCTTTTGTGACTGCTGCGCTGCAGGTATTAATGCATTGGCACTTCCTCTCCGAAGAGGACAGTTGTAAATAACACTTGATCCTGAGGGAAGTGAATTTACTTAGGTCCTATCTGAGTCTTCAGTGGACACCCACCCCCTTTTCTCTGACTCTCTGCGGATAGCGTTGTCAAATACAAATACAGGTAGACGCAACTCATCAGCTTCTAATGTGAGCAGTGTAGAGTTTACCTGCTTGTCACATATATCAAGCAAATTAATTCACCCACTCTTATCTATACTGTCATCCCGCTGACCTCTGCTAAACAGGCAGTTTGAACTGGCCTTGCCGGAGGGGCTGCTGCTTGTGCTTTTGGAGCTCTGGCAAGGGCAGGGCGAAAATAGCAGCGGATCTTAGGGACTTGTTCTAGTGAAGCTGAGCAGGCATCCGTGCCTGGAACTACTACGGGTCCTGTAGCTTATAATGAAGATGCAGAGGCAGAATGTGTTGGAGGCATGGATCATTTTGAAATGTGCGTGTATCTCCGCTTCTCTGGTTCTAATTATTACTGGACATATTTTCTGGAATGTATAAAGAATTACTTAGCTGCAGTCTGGCTCTGCTGGGTTTTTTAACTTTAATTGCTGTACAGACTTCCAGCAACGGTTTGTGTGTCTCAAAAGAAAGAGCTGCTGAAGCTTAGTAGCAGAAGTAACAGTTGTCCCAGGAAGGTGAATGCACAGATTGTGTTGTAGACACCCAGTAGCACAGTGTTCAGCAGCCAAGACGCTCTGTAGATGGAGACTGGCTTCCAAAAGGAAAAAAAAAAAAAACCTCTCAGCTGTGTTATGTCTTTAAATGCCCTTGATCCCCTTTCTCTGTGCCTGACCTTGCATGCTTGTGGCTGCTCCCCACACTGATCCAACAGGAGCATATTCAGCCAGGATTCCTTTGCTGCCCTTTATCTGCAGACAGGCCGTGAGGCAGCTGCTTTTCATTCCTGCGCTAAGCCCCGCTGGGTAATCTCTTGGGAGTTGGGGGAGCAGGAGGGAAAGCAGCCCCCAGCCAGCTCCCATCGCTGGAGCTGCACTCCTCCACAGTCCCTTTGTGGCTGTGGGGTAGAGGGCTGGCCTCCTTCAATCGCATCTGGACACAAGCAGCATCTATGCATTTTCCCCAGGGTGACGTTATGCAGCACGATATGAAAGCGAAGCTGCAGCTCAGAGGGCTTGAAAACCTGCCTGGTGGTTAGAACAAAGGGCTGGGAATAGGTGCTCCCAAACTTTGTTCCCAAAGCAGTTTTGCAGTTCGGTGTCCTGGGGGCTTGTGCCCAAATTGTGGGTAGGCAATATCAAAGCGTGCTCTCTGCACCCATTCAGGGTGAAGCAGTAGAGTCCGTAGGCTCTGGAGGGAGTTACACCCAGTCCCTGGCTCAGAGGAAGGGCTGGGCTTTGGGGAGAAATGCAAAGGGAAAGAGATGAGGTTTGACTCATTAACCCACACTTCTTCCCCAAACAGCTTTGACATACAGTCAGCAGCTATTCAAGCTGCTGAGGGAAGATAAAAGGAAACAAAGACAGACAGCAGTGGAGGAGGAAGAGATTGGTTCTCATGCCCTCTCTGTGCTCCAGTTCTGCCTTTTGAAATACTGGGCTCTGTCTGTCTGAAACACATTTCCCCCCCCACTCCACCCTCGCCAGCTCCCTCCCTCAAATTATCCCGGACCACGCTGCTTTTTGGGTTTCTCACACCCGAGCGCTCCGGCCGGTGACCCCAGAGAAGGGAGAGCCCTGACGCAGCCGACACAGCTGCCCAGCTGACTCAGCGTGGCGGTGGGCCGGGTGCCAGAGCTCAGACACATATCTCTCGTGCTCACATGCTCTCACGTACCCCTCTCTGCTCTGCACAAGCCGCCCTGCGAACACCCATCCAGGAAACCAGACCTTGCGGAGAGAAAGGACTTTTGGGAAGATGGCAGTGAGAACTGGGAAATCCTTACCTCCTGCTGTGGCTGGCAATGGGCCCTTTAGCAGAAGAGGATCTCTTTTTTTGGGGGGGGGCTCGCTCATCGTGGCTGCACACTGAGCCCAGCCACAGGGTACAGTGCAGAAATACGCTCCTAGATCTCTGTGCTTGGAAGGTGTCCTGCTACTGTCAGCAGGAACATCTCACCCCCGAAGCCCTTCCCTGCCCTTGTGGCTGAGTACTGCTGTGCCTGTGGTCCACAGAAACAAACGGTTCTGCTGATCTGGTACTTTGTGATTTCTTGCAATGCATTTTTGGTTTGGTTTTTAGATGAAGGGGGACCGCAGACTGCCCAGATGCAGAGCAAAGTATTTAAAGTGATTATCCTCTCTGCGTCCAAGTGCAGAGAGACTCCTTTCTCTGACAAGTAAATGAATATCCCTGCAAAGAGAAGCTGCAGTGAGCGAGAGGAGGTGCAGGCTGGAGAACAGCACATGGACCTCCTAGAGATGCCCTTGGCTGAACCCCATCCAGGAGCACCAAGGCAGATGCAGTTAATGAGGACCAAGCTCAGCCTCCCCAGGACATTCCAGCTGCCGCCTTAAGTGGCTAAAAGACTTTATTCTAAACCTCAGACCTATTCACTGTTTGTATCCCTGGAGTGCTTTGAACTTGGACTCACCCGCCAAATGTCTCTTAAAACTCTATACTTGTGTTTAGGATTGAATTCTGCTCTTTTGTCACACACCTCGCTTTGGAACTGAAAACAGGACAGAAACATTAGTATAAATTTGGGGAATGACGACTAAAAGCATCCCTCTCCACAGCAAACAAGGTTTCTTCTCTCTGGTCATGCAGCAAAGGGTGGGGGCAGGTGAGGAGAATGTGATAAGTAATTCAGTTAGCTAAATGGGCATGTCACAGGCAGGCAGGCAGGATTGTGAGGCGAGAATTACTGAGAACAAAAAATATGAAGAGGATCTCAGTGGGAAAAATCTTCCAGATTGCACAGAAAATCGGAGAAGAACAAGGACAAAGCAGAAGTCAAATGCAGCTGTGCAGTCAGAAAGAGACCCCTCCCCACAGCCGATGTAGAAGCTATCGAGCAAAGGCATCACTGGATGCAAAAAAAGATCTAAGGCAAACAATCAAAACCTGAATTCTTTCTCTCCTTCTTTCTCTTTCAAAGAGGTCTGGCAGGAGGGCTGCGTTTTAGCACTTGCCCTTAGGTTTAGAGAGAGAGCGAGCCTGTAATTGTCAAAAAGGATTTTTCCCAAAGGGGTGCTATTTGTATTGGAAATACCCTGAGAAAGTAAAAGCAATAAAATACAGCTGCTCTGAGAAGCCTGTGGGGTGTGAGGACCCCAATAAGCAGCTGAAGTTGGGGTGGGGCGAAGAGAGCGAGCATGCAGTGAAACGCTGGAGCTGCCACCGTGCTATTGAAATTCAGACATAGAAATGTTTTGCTGAACAGGGTCTTCAAAGATGGTCTGTGCCTTCCTTTAACCTGGGCTATTCCTTAAAACGGGAGATGTTTCTTTAGAGGGTTGTATGCTGTAACCTTGTGGTGGGAGGCTGGAGGATGCAGCGGGGAACATGCCCTGGACTCCTGTGGCTTAAACCAAAAATGTCTTCACCTTTTTACTTCTTTTCCACTATTAGACTCGTCTGCAGATTTGAGAGTACTTTTCTGGTGAGGATTAGAGAGAGGACTCTGTGAAATCCCCCTATTATAGACATAACTAGGAGGGGGATTAAAGGTGGCTTGCTCGAAGTGTAGGTAGATGTGGTGGTGAACCCTCTGTGGGAGATGAGCTGAGCTCCCAGCAGCCTGGTGTCAGCAGCTCTGCATCGGCGTGGATGTTGTTTTACTGCGGCATGGTGGGCCCATGGTGCTGTGATGCCTGTGGACGTACCGATCCGTACGATCCCACGCATTGCAGGTGGGTCACGGGATGATCCTGGTGCTGTCTCCTAAACAGGAGATGCTGCGGCCCCTCTTTGGAGAGGCCTCTCTGGGAGGTGGCTCATCTCCCTTTCTGTTGCGTTCTCTCTGTAGCAGCACTGGGTTATTTTAGAAAATCACACTTAAGAAGAGGCCCGTGTGCCTGTAAAGAGGAGGGTAGAGCCCACATCCAGGCGGGACACTCAAGGACAGTCCATGCATCCAGTGACATACGTGTTCAGATTACACAGAATAGAGGGGGCCGCTCTGGTTTTAATCTTCCGCAGACTTTGGCACCTTTTATGCCCATTCTTCCCCTGCTAGGTTAAATGTGGCACTGGTGCAAGGGACCGAATTGATGCCATCTGTACCTCCTTGGCACAGGGCAGTGCTTGCAGGGCGGGCTTCTCCTCCAGGGTCTTGGCAGTGCCTCGGTGTGTCCTAACCTGACGAGGTCTCTTTGGCCCGCTCAGTCCATTGCTACTCTGCTGAGACCATAAACTAAGAGGACAAGTAAGGATTTGCTCTCCTGGCAATAGTGAAATAAGCAGCTATTCATTAAGAAATCAATTTGGATGCTGTAGAGAGGGGAATAATACAAGAACCAAGGTGGAAGTGAGACCAGCATGCAGTTTTACATGGAGTTTTAATGACCGCTGAGTCAGAGACTCCAGTCAGTGAGCAAATCGGAAACGATTGATCCGTACCCTATATTCACGTGTCCTCCCCAAACACTCCGTGACCACCTTCCAACTTCTCTGTAAGAAGCCACAAGAGGATGCATTTGGGTCTTTACTCAGCGTCCTGGAGCCGGGTGCTTTGCTGATGTGAAGAACACATCAGGAAACAGCTAGATCAGTTAGACCACCTCTTTGTTTAATTTTTAGCTGCTTGGCTTTGCCTGGTGGAGCGTTAGGAAACATTCATGGGGGACAGGTCGTTTTTAAGCTATCAGTGGGACATGGGATATTGAATTTTGCCCTTCCCCCCCTGGGCTGGGAACAAATGCTGGCAGCAATGAGACCTGGATCCTTTCCAGTTGCCATCAGGCACTTGCTGAACATGTCTGTGTCTCAGCCAGATCTTTGTCCTTTCAGTCATTTGCTTTGGTTTTTCTTAATTATCTGCGAAGGACAGCCCTGGGGGGGGATGTAAGTGGTTTTATTTACACATGCCCTTTTCACTGCTATGTCTGTATTGTTACGGGGACTCCCAGCTGGGAGCAGGAAAAGAAGTGTCAGCATTTAGGGATGTGTGGTGTATCCAGCGATACACTTAAAAGACAGGGAAGAGGGCTGTAGCGGGAGGGAGAACAGGACGGTTTGAATCCTAGGCACTTTCAGGACCATTTTTAAATGCTTTGTAGTGTTTTTGGAAACAAGAGGTCAGCGGCTTGGCCAGAAGCAAGCTGAACGCAGACGGGTGCTCCTCAGACGTGACTCTGCTCATGCATCTCAAACGTGGCTTTCAGCACCTGAGCTTCTCCTGCTCTGAGCTCCCCTCCGCACGTACGCCAGTGTCCCGCAACCCTGCCCGTGTCCCCTGTGTCCCCACCTTGCTAATCCGCTCCGCTGTGTCAAACCCTGCTGTGGTTCTTTGCAGCTGGCGGAATTGCAGAAAGGGTGAGGTACAGCCGTTTTCCATTTAATAAGCCATTTGTGACTTCTTAGAGATGTACCTGTAGATTTGCAGACTTTCTTGCTTTTCTTCTCTCATGGTTTCATTGCTGCCTACTCTTTCTGTCTGTTTTTGGTTGTGCTCTACCACATAGACTCTAGGAGAGCTTTTGTTTTCTAGCGTTTGCTTCAACCTTGTCAGACAAATAAGCGATTGCTGAAAGGCAGGTTTCCAGGCCAGCCAGTATTCTCGACAATGAAATTCTTGTACTAGCTGGATACAATTTGTATTATTTGATGGATTTAAAACAAACAAAGACTTTTTTCCCCTGCAGAAGCACTGCAAAAGGAGGAGCATGAACATCTCTGCGCAGTTCCCAAGCGGAGCACAAAGTTCTCCTGAGCATTACCTGAAGAGCTGAAGCAACCGCTTCCTAGAAAGCCCTGTCCCCATGCCAGGCTGGCACTATACTCGGGTAGTTGGGAGAAGGCTGTAACGTGCTGATCTCACAAAGCAGTCTCCAGTCGCCATTAGTAGGGACATGCACGTTGGCAGCAATGGTTGCCATTTGCAGTGAGGAAAGGGGAAACGTGAAAGATAATTTCAGGAGATTCTGCATATTTTGTTTCTCTCGGAGGGAGGGAGGTGCAGGAGTTCCCCCCTTGGCACCAGGCGGGCAGGTGAAGTTGCTGACAAGCCCCGCCGCTGTTGGTGCCAGTTTGCGATCTGTTGGAAGCAAAGCACATCTGGTGTAACTGGCAGCAGGCCTGTTTGGAGAGTCTGCGAGGCTTTCGCATTTGTAACTGGAAGGGATAGACCTCTCGCAGACAGCGTGAAGTTTTGTTGCTCCAGGGAAGACCGTCGGGCACGAACAGACATATGAGGAGTGTTGAGACAGCGGTGATTATGTAAAGGCACAAAAAGTAGAGCACCCTTTCCCATCAACACCATCAGTGATGCGTATTTCAGTGTACCTGAGACCAGGAAGAGAGCATGCGTGCCCAGGGACTGAGCGCTGGGTGAGAGAGCAGCCCAGCCAGCCTCATGTGAGTGGAAAAAACATAAGCTAACTAACCCTGATGGAGATGGGCTTTTCACCTCGCTCACAGGCTTTCCAGTGGCATTTTATTTGCCACTCCTGCTGCTTGGAAGGAAAGTAGTGTTGGCTTTTGTGGTTACTGACACTAACTACAGGGTAGTTGACATCTGGGTGGCCTTCTGAGCCTCTCCTGTCTTGCAGTGACCGGTAGGAAGGCAGTGGGGTTTCCCAGGTATTAAGACTCCTTAGCTGACCTGCTTGGAGGCAGCCCTAGCAGAGAGGCTGGGAGATCTGGGCTCTCTGCCCCTTCTACAGGCATCCTTCATCATGCAAATTCACTTTCTTACCCTTTTGCTCCCTTTTTGAGAGCAGTCAATCAACCAGTTTCAGTTGATACGGGGGAGAGCAGGGTGGGGACCATGTACTGGGAGAGACTAATTTACAAAGCAAATTAATAGCACAGCTGTCTTGTGTGTCATGGGGAGAGAGCACAGGGCAGCCGCGGGGGTTCCTTGCTGTGGGGGTCTGGGATGGTGCCTGGCTCCGTGGAGCGGAGGGCAAGGGAGTGCACGAGGTGGGTGCTGCAACCCTGTCCCAGAGGAGGGTTATCTCTGTGAATGTCGGAGAGCTCCATCAGGCACATGGCAGGGGGCTGTCTGAAACATGGCTTGGTCCGAAACCTGCTGCAGTCAGCAGGATGGTTTCCATTGACCTCACTGATGAATAGCGAGCACAGGAATAGCTGCCGTGCGCGTGAGGGGTGATCTCTGAGGAGGGTTTTCCGTCATGCAGCCAGCATCACGTGTGTGTGACTGGAAACACTAGAGCCTTCCAGGCTCCTCTGTGGCCCTTTCCCAACAGCCGGCGCCTGCTGCCAAAGGGATTTACTCCAGTTACACAGCTCACCCAATTATCTCCCATGACAGGGAAGAAAACTTGTTCAGTGATGAGAAATCATTACAAATTACAAGCTTTGTGAGTTTGGGACGAACGAAGCCCCTAAACGCTGCCTGGTCGAACGCTCTGTCTGTGCTCTGTGTGATAAATAACAGCTGACTTTTCCATCGCTAGGAAATGAATCACTGTGGAGGCAAAACCAAAAAGGAGCCTCAGTCCAGCTAGGAGACCTGAGGAGCAAGCTGTTGGAGGAGAGACGCGTACTAACTCCACTGGCCTGTAGTCTGTCTTATCCTTCTTACTAACAAATGTCAACAACTAGGTAATGTCCTTCCTCTGTTCTTTCTGACTCTAGCCCGGCACTTGGGGGTTAAGGTGCAGAAACATTACTTTTCCCCTACTCTGTAGATACTGTGTCTCGAAGGATAAGTCGTGATCCATGGAAAATTTAGTATCTGTTAGTGGAGCCTGGAAAATTTGAGTCTCACTCCAAAAACAGACCGTGACTGAATAAAACCAGGCAGAGAGGATGCGGAGAAGGAGCTGGTTTAGACCCTCATGTGGTCACAAGAGATCCGTGTCAGGGCTGTAACCTAGGAACAGGGCTTGGAACTGGGAGGTAGCAGGGAGTATTTTATTTCCTTCCTAAGTTTTGGTGATGGGTTCAGAAAGCACAAAGTACATTTGGCTTTGGATTGATGGGAAGGCCTGCGCATTGCAGCTGTGAGGACTTGGAATGGGGAGGAAATATAAATGTCTGGATTTTGGGAGCTCGCACATGGCAGGACTGTGACTGTACCTCGTTTGCAACTGTCCTGGAGCTGTGGGATGTTTCCAATCACGTCAGATTTCGCTAGGTTTGGGTAAGGAGTGTGGCAATGGCCGCTGCCTTGGGTTTTAACCAAAGTCAAATGAAGATCCTAAGCCCTGATGCACCTGGACTCTTGTGTCATGGAAACATTCCTTCCTGCCTCCTGAAACGCTCGAGTTACATCCTGGTGCCTGAGATTCAACTCCTTATTTCAGCTCAGATACTACAGGTTACAAAATCCAAGCAGTGCTTGGTTAGGTGCTTTCGCGCAGCAGCTGCACATTGTGTGGCGAAGTGTTTCCTTTAATTCATTGTTAAGTGACTCGCTTTTAATCCTGTGGTGTGACCTCTCACTGCAGGATGCGCTTCCCAAGCATGAGTCAAGGGAGGAAGAGCTGTGCTGAGGGGAAAGCGCTTTTTGGGCTCACATCCCAAACACATCCTCTATCCATCCATTCCCTAGAGCTCCAGCTCTGAGACACCCTATGAAGTACAAATAATACAGCAGCCAGAGAAATCATGTACCTGGTGAAGTCACCATGAACTGACCATTAAGGTGCTGAGGGGTGGTAAAAGAAAGCTTCAAGTCAGGCTAAAAATGATATAACCCCTAGCGTAACTCTGCCACGCTGGCTGTGTTGTGTAGGGCCATCCGGTATGCCCCAGGCATGAGATTGTGGTGTCTTGTTTGTGCTTCTGCTTGCAAAGTGCATGCCCGTCCCTGAGTGAGCGTGCATATAAGATCTACTAACCTGAGGGCATAGTCTGTTATTGCTGGAATGACAGTTTCAAGCTGTGGTCTTTGAAATGTCTGAAGACTGCAGAGGAGGACAGAGAAGCTCTAGAGGAAGGTAAAAACCTCTACCTGTAGTTAAACACCCTTGGTAGCTTTGTTACTGTGCCAAGAGTATTTTTGTAGACCAAGGTCACTAGTGTGCAGTGAAAGCTGCCGTCTTCATGTTGCCTGGATGGTGGGCAAATAGGAGGCATAAACAGCCATGGGCTTTTACTTTGCAGGGGCATCAGCCAGTGGTCCCCCAGCTTCTAAAGTGGGCTTTAGAAGAGTGCCAAGGATGCGAAGGGCTCCTGTGGAGAGCACAGAGAAGCCCAGAGGTCTTGGAAAAGCAACTCACAGGAATGATGGAGAACTTGGTTCGTGACTCCCCTAATAAGAGGGGACAGTAGACGATGCCAGCCGCGATGGTGGGGAGCTGTTACTCCCTGCACAGAGGCTGGGTGAAGGGCGGCTGGTTGAGAGATGCGGTGTCCTTGGGTGCTGCACCGCTTAGCACCTCGTGTCTCAGATCCCTGGAGAGAAGGCAAATAGCAGAAGTGCTGCTGGCGGTGCACAATGCAACACCAGTGCCAGGAAGCCAATGTACTTCCCGTGTTGTTCGGCTTCTCCTCTTCCCTGACAGCCCTGTTCGTTTCTCTTGCAGGGAGCAGCCAATCTTCAGCACCAGGGCCCATGTTTTCCAGATCGACCCTGCCACCAAACGGAACTGGATCCCTGCTAGCAAGCACGCTTTGACCGTCTCCTATTTCTACGATGCCACACGCAATGTGTACCGGATCATCAGTGTGGGGGGCACCAAGGTAGGGGGCCATTTGCTGACAGCATCGCACAGATTGACAGCGGGTTTTTCTCCAGACGGAGTTTGTTCTGGTGTTAATTTTTTTGGTATCAAGTTGGTCAGTTCTCAGCATGGGCACTCTAGCATCTTCACTGCAGGGAATGGAAGGTAAAATACTGCCTCCGTGCTCAAGTGTATTTAGTGTTAGGCACTAGAATTTGTGCTGATGAAAAATGTTCCCTAGGGTCCGGTGTTGTGCCGCCCCGCCCCACTTTCTTCTCACCCGCTGCCCCCACCGAGCATGCAAAACACAAGCTTTTTCTGAGAGCCTTTATCCTGTGCTAAAACCAACCCCTGTACATATAATGAAACGACAGACAGAGGTTGGGGGAGTCTCAGAGGTAGTCCATTCAGTCACTTCTACAAAACACAATTAACTCTCCCTAAACTGTTTTTGTAGGCATTTTCTTGACTTGTTCTTGAAGACCTCCAATGGCAGAGATTCAGCAGCTTCCCAGGAAATTTATTTTCCTGCTGCCCTACCCAGTAGAGAGTGTTCCATAATAGCTAGCCATGACTGTTCTTTAAACCTTTTTTTTTTTCTTATTTGCCATGAAAATGGAGAACATCAGAAAATTGTTAAGTCCCCCGAGACACGCTGTCTTTTGTTGTCTTTTCCAGCGATGGAGGAAGCTGATGATACTGAGGCTTTTTTCTTTCCTTTTTCAGTAGACAAGATGATTGAGATTTGTTCATGTCACATAGCCAGACTAGAAGGACTTTTGGTCACCAAAAACCTGAACTGTTGTCTTATGGATTAAGAGCCAGAGCGTTCTACCCCTAGTTCCTAGAGTATGCAGGGATTACAGTGGTCAATCCCACACCGCTACCCCAGGGCAGCAGGATGGAGTTTTCTCTGACTCTCGTTGTTGCCTCTCTCTGCAGGCAATCATCAACAGTACTATTACCCCCAACATGACCTTCACAAAGACGTCGCAGAAGTTCGGACAATGGGCAGACAGCCGAGCCAACACAGTGTATGGCCTGGGCTTTGCTTCGGAGCAGCATCTCTCCCAGGTAACACTGCAGGTGCTGCCAGAAACCTGAATCAGCCCCTGGAGAAAAGACTTGAGGAACCTGACACAATGCTGTTCCCACTGTGCTAAAATCTCATGCAAGATGCAAAGATGCTAGGAAGAGCTTTAAAGGAATATTTGCAGTGTGTTTTGAGCATCACAAATTGAATTAGGACTTTGGGCTCAGTTTCTGTCACTGCCGTTTTAGCTAACCCCACAGCCCGGAGTGTCAGATTCGTGGGCAGTGGCAGGAAGGGGCTATTCCCTGAATTTTATTGCTAGTTTAAGATGAATTAAAAAGCATGTTGAATGAAGTTGCAAAGGGAGGAGTAACTCAGGCATCAATTCTAGTTTGTTCTGCATTTTGGCGTAGCACTGGAGTGACTTTTCCACTCCCTTCTAGTTTGCGGAGAAGTTCCAGGAAGTGAAAGAAGCAGCCCGTTTGGCGAGGGAGAAGTCCCAGGATAAAACAGAGCTGACCAATCCTGCCCTGAATATCACATCTCACCAGGTAATGCTTGGAAATGGGTGTGGGTGAAACTCGCTGAAGAGCAATGACAGTTAGGGAAAATGACCACTGTGCTACTCTCCTCTAGTAACTTCTTGCTTTCATCCCTTTTCCCCTGAGGGCTTTCTCTTCTTGACAGATACTGAGGTTGGAGTTCACAAAATCACATTTTGATGACACCTATGGCCCTGAGGTCACTCTACTGAAACACATGAAGTAGATGAACTGATTAGTGCTTAAGTGGAGCTCCTGGGAAGCTTCACACTCCTCCCTCTTTGCCAGTTAAGCTATCAAAACCATTGGATGTCTTATAAAGCCATGCTGGAGGAATGTGGTTTTTTTTTGTTGTGGTGGTTAGTTTGGTGGTTTTTGTTTTGTGTGTTTTGTTTTGTTTGTGTGTTGGTGTTTTTCTTTAGAGATGCTGGCTCTGCCTGGGCTCAGTGTGACAATAACAGGCGAGCAGCATGTAGAAGTGCATGTCACCTGGCTGAAGATCATAAGAAGAACGACACATGGCATTTCCAACCATTTTTCTTCCTCTTGTGGTGCTGCAGGGGGTTCTGCTCCAGGGGTCTCTGATAAATGATGGTGCTGTCCATGGGGGTCCATGGAACGACAAAGTGATTTCTTAGAGCTGGCAACTGAGGAGTCCTGGCCAGACTTCTGTTTCTGTCAAATTTCCACTGTGGAAGAGAAGCCATGCTGTGAGAGTAGAAATCACACACCCCTTGGGAACTCTCCCCGAAGGTAGAACTGCATGCATGACAGCCAGTCATTCAATTTTCTTTCCCCCGGGAGACCAAGCCAGAAAACTTAAGCCCATCACAGATCATTCTCGCACGTGTTGCACTTGCAATTGTTACCTTTCTCCCTGTATAGCAAAACCAACTCCAACAGCAGTGGGATGAAGGGGAGAGGATAAGCTGTGGAAAACTCTACCTGCTTTTTCCTATGGTTGAAGCTGTTGAGCGCTGATGGTAAAGTTGCCCTCCCAAATAGTTCACTCCAGAGGTGGCTGCGTTTCCCAGAGCTCCTGGCAGTAGGAGAGGAACTGTAGGATGGAGGACACTGCGTTCTCTGGGTTGAGTACAGATGGAGTGGCAGCAGAGGAGGAGGAGGGAGTGTGAACAGTACCTTGGCCTGCAGGGAAAAGAGGGGGAGGTGGAGGCGGTGGCTCTGCAGAGACTGGAAATGTCATGTGGGGTGCAAAAATGGGGAAAAATCTGCCTAGCTTTTGGCTCCTGCTAACTCTAAGCCCCACCTAATGGGTGGCAAGTGAAGAAGGGAGTAGAGAATTCATAGCAGAACCCAAGTTGTAGGTAAAAGACTGGTCAGTAATAATTGCCCAAGACAGAGATTTGTGGCGAGCTGTACCATGAGAGTTCCCCTGGCTGGGAGTAGAGATGCTCCCTCTTATCCTGTTCACACCAGGCAGAACTCATCAGGGACCACAACAGGACACGTTCATCTCCCCTGTGCTGCAATGGCAACTTGCAACAGAAGGGATGAGGAGGTCAGAAGGTGAGGGTTAAACACAGATCAGGGAAATGGTTTAAGGCTCTGCTCGTTCTTCTTACCTGACTCAGCAGCACTAAAACTGCCGCAATGGGAGCCTACGCCCACTCTTCCCATTCAGCCTGCCTCATCTCTTGGTGGGAGAGCTCAGGCACAAGCATGCATGGCCCCTGCCTGCAGCCATCCGGCAACCAGCATGCCGACACATGCGGTGTCCTCTGCCATGTGGGCATGCAGATCTTGTTTCTTTCTTCCCCAGCCTGTACATACATCAGCCCATCATCCCTTCTCCCACTGTCTCACTGCTGATTCGCAGTCTCTACATTAGTAGAGCTTCAAACATGAGTTTTATCCTTGAATAATTGTGTTTCTCTTTGCAAGTGAGCAGAGAGCAGATCTGTCTCCTGAAATTAAATCAGGGCTCCCTCATTTTCTGCATCTGTGCTAGTTTACTCAGGCTTCAGATTTTCAGAGCTGGGTAAATCCCAGGATAGCAGCTCTCTTCTGTCCTCTAGTACCTTTTAGGCCAACCCCCAGCCCATTTAGCATCCCCATCACAGAGTATGTCACTGTGGATAATGTAAACAACAAAACAGCGTGGAGCATCATCAGCTGTTACCAGTTTCAGTTGGACTCACAGGGGCTCAACACACACAACAGGAAACTTCTGCCCCTTCCCTGCCTCAGTTTCCCCACCTTGTGTTAAAGGTGAGGCAGGGTTGTGTTTTGCAGGTCTTGCTTCTTGGTCACTTTCTGGAAGGCTTCATGAAGCCGGTGTTCAGTACATCTCATGGCCCCGTCTGGCTCTATTTATAGATGTCAGCCGACTCCGAAGGCAGGTGGCTGTCCTTGCCACAGGCATTTGAGGGCTACCTATGAACTCCAGCAGGCTCACCAGCCACCTGGTCTCACAGCCCCCAGCTTAGAATCCCAGAGAGTCTTTTTATAGCTCAGTTTGCCCTGTCAGTGCCAAGCTTCTTCCCTGCTGCGAGATCAGACTGTGCAGACAGGGTCTTCTGGAGGGGCCGGAGGATGCAAAGTCTGCTTTGGTTTCTGCATATTCATCTCTGCTCCACTGTCAGTTCCCTCCAGCCTGGGAGGATGAATTGTTTCTCTGCCAACTCTGATCTACGCAGGAATATGGAGCCTTAGAGAAGGATATACTTCGGTGCAGGGTCTATGAGTATCTTCCCCTACACTTTTGGAAAGTGGGTGCCACAGTCATCTGAGCAGTAGCAGAGTTTCCCTCCCTTGAGCCTGAGAAACACTATCCCAATGGCACCTGGTGTCTTAATTCAAGGTACAGAAGCTGGACTTGTGACTGAACCCAGGTGGCCTGGCAGGTCTGTGTTTAGAGTTTATTAAGTCTTTCCAATGTTCTGAGAACTAGCAAGAAAATCCTATTAAGAATTCAGCAAAACCCTGAAACGACCAGCTTGAGCAGCTCAAGTGGTGTGCACAGCCGCGGGATTCGGGTTACGGGCTGTAACATCGCTGGCATTTGTCAGGGGGAAGCTGAGGGCTGGAGAATTCCATACCTCAAGTTGGGACCGAGGAATAGCTGGTGCGTGCAAGCTGTGAGCCCGCCTGCTCAGGGTGTCTGTGCACTGGGATCGCTGCCCCAGTGTGGCGTGGAGACAGGGAAACGGAGGACGTGGCAGCAGGGCAGCTGCTGGCAGAGCGAAGCACTAACCTACTATCCAAGAGAAGTCTCCGCATAGCTTCCGAAGTCATCGCTATGCCATGACTGGTGCTGCTGAGCCATACATGAGGATCTTTGCCACCCCTTGTCATGTAGACAAGTGCAGCACTACCTGAGAGCTGGGACTGAAAACCAGCGTCTGTCACAGGGAACTCCTGCGAACCCAGGCTGTGAATGAGTTTGCAGAGATATTGCGGCCACATGGCCTGTCTTCACTGCTGCGTGATAACCACCTCTTCCTCATCTCCCAGGTACTTCCCAGCCCCATCATCAGCTCCAATGGGCCAGGAGAAGATAAGCTATTCCGGAGCCAAAGCGCCGATGTTGAGATAACAACAGAGAAGGAGCGGCTGAAGAAGATGCTTTCAGAAGGGTGAGGCTGCCATAAGTAAGGTTGCTTCTGACTCCTACACTCCTAGAACTCTGGCGGGATTTGGTGCATGTCACTGTCATCCCAAATGCTTTTGACCCAACGCTATTTCTTTTAGGTAGCTGAGTAGTGCTCCATGTCCACTGCTGCTCAAACCCTCCACCATACCAATTTTCCCTCTTCCCAGTAGAAAGTTATTCTAGCTTGGAGGTGAAATCTGCTGTTCAGGCAGCATGGAAAAGGGCCTGCTTTGTGCCTGCAGCTGGGATGAGTTGATGCCAGTTATCTACAGATCAGTAGTTTGTGATACCAGAAGATGTTCACACTTTTCCAGCTGGCCCAGGGCTACGTTTGTGTTAATTCCCCTGATGATTCCAGCGAAGTCCCTGCTGCTTCCGGTCTTTGTCTGTTCAAAAGACTCTGGGCTGGATTCTGCCCTGTGGCTCCCGTTGAGCTCCCAGCTGAACACTTAGAATATTTTTAAATCAAAAGCAAGTGTCCTTTGCTACCTTCTCCTGAGTCTGGGGTGGGAGGGTTTTATTCAAAGCAAACTCAGATCTAACAAAGATTTTAAAAATGGATCCACAGTCCCATATTGCAAAGCTCCTTTATAGTAGCTGTATCTCCCCCACCCCATTAATCTTACAGTGTGGTTTCTGCAGTTTCAAGCAAGCACACATGGCCTCAAAGTCAAATATTATGCAGGGATAAGGGAAAGAGATGCAGATTCAGGGCTGGAAGAAGCATTTAAATTTGGGAAGCGTTATGAAAGCCAAATAGAAAACACTGGAGGAGCAGGGAGCTGCCCAGCACTTCCAAGAGCATTATTTCAGTACATTTTAGCACTGGAGGAAGAAACCTTCATGCTGAGACTCTCGTATGGTCTCCTGAACGCTTCCTCTGTTCTCTCACGCAGTTCGGTGAGTGAGGTCCAGTGGGAGGCCGAGTTCTTCAGCCTCCAGGACAACAACAACAAGCTCGTGGCTGCTCTCCACGAAGCCAATGCCAATGTGGACCAGTGGAAGAAGCAGCTGGCTGCTTATCAGGAGGAGACGGAATCGCTGCGGCAGCGGGTGAGCACAGGAGGGCCCTTGCAGAGCAGGTCAGAGGAAGCCCCATCCCAGAGCCAGATGGTGCCCTTGACCCCATTCTCCCATCAGTTCCTATGGGTGTCAGCAGGAGATGGGATGGAAATCCAGGATGCTGCATGAGCCTGGCAGGGAAAACATGTCAAGGAATAAGGCCGTGTAACTAGGGAGTGTTCACAAGAGCTCCGGTTTTCTGCAGAGCAAGTGCTGAGTCCCCGTGGATAAAGGGAGGAAACCAGAGCCCAAAGTCAAAGAATACCAGCTTCCCTTCAGGTTTTCTGGGGGTAATTTCCAGCTGCCGGCCATACTGAGTAAGGCCTGTGCCCCCCCTGCCCCGAGCTAGGCATCAGGGCAGTCTTCTGGCCACTGATGGGAAGGATGAGGATTGCTCTATCTGCTATAATTAGCTCTAATCCAAGCTGCAACATGATGAAACCCGGGTGGCGCAGTACAAACAAGCCCTTGTTCAGTTGGAATAATAGGATCTTTTGACCTACGTAATGTCAGAGAAGTCACAGATCAACTGTGTGCATCTGGGCAGAGGAGTGACAGTCACACGGTTGGGTTGTTGGGAGGGAAGAACTGCAGAGTACTTGGGGAAAGGGTTTTAGGACAGTTGGGGTTTGGCTGGGAAAGGACTCTGGAGCCCCGGAGAAGGCGGCATAAAGCCATTTCACTTCGAGATATCTCATTCAAAAGACAGCAGGGATTTATAGCAATTAACAGCTGTTTCCACTTGATGGCTGTTGTGTGGCCAGTCTGTGCAGCAAGCAGCCGTCCCCCTGGGACTCACTGTGCCCATGGCTAATTCTCCATGCTGGAGTCAGACAGCAGGAGCTGCACAGAACAAATTTTCTCCTCTGCAGCAGGAGCCTGCTCGAGGTAGAGCAGAGATCTTGGTTGTGCGTATGTATATGTGTGGTTTTGGGGCTGGCTGGATCGGGCTGCTGTTCCCCTGCCATCGCTCTGTGCGTACGCAGCTGTTTGGTGGCTGTTCACACAGCTAGGAGCGAGGATTTTGTGAGCCTTGGGTGAAGGGCAACCACTGGGGACAGAATCACAGAAGAAATTGTAACTCAGTGAAACTTCTAGATTATTGTCCCTAAATTGGAGCATTTTGGGACCAGAGCTGGTTGATTCTGGCCACGACCCTGTAAGCCTGACAGCTCACGACCACTGTTTACATGGACCGGGGAGGAGGCCCAGTGCTGCCCTGCTCGTGGAAAACTGTCACTCGGGGGTCTGAGCCCTGTCTGTGTCGGGGTACTCCTCACGGCAGCTGCACTTGTAGAGCTCAGTGCGGGCCCTGTGAGAGCTTGGGCCACAGCAACAGCTGCTGCAGACCTTCTGATGAGCCTTTAAAAATGAATCCTCTTCATGAATAATCTAAGCCACTGGGCTGAATTTTTCAGGAAGGAGGGCACTTGGGCACACTTGGGCAAACCCTTCCTCCTAGCTCTGCTGTGGTTGAGCTGCAGTAACTTCCTTGCCCTCAGCAATCTCTGCCCGGTGATGTGAAGGGAGCTGGATCTAGCCATCGCTTCGGGTTGTAGGCTTTTGTGCGCTTGATGTCAGCCAGTCGAGCTTCACTGGAAGTGCAAAACTGCAGGAGAAAGCAGAGACAGAGTCTCTAAACTAGGTTTTGCTGCAATGTGTTTCTGTGTGTGATCTAAGCGGAGCAGGAGAGAATTTTTTTCCTAACAGCCCCAGGGTGGGAGCTGCTATCCTGTTGTAAGCCTGGTTGGGTTTGCAAGGGAGCCAAAACATGACAAAGAATGTCTGTGGGTGATAAGGTGTCAGGACATTCCCGTATCTCTGAGCGTGCCTTCCCTGTGCTTGCTTCCATGTAGGTAGCAGAACTGGAGTCACAGGGGGCTCACGATTCCTCCAGTGAGAACAACAAGGAAGAGCTGAACCAAACCCTGGAGGAGCTGGAACTGCTGATCAAGGCTAAAGACGAGGTAATGCCACACAAAGCAGAGCAAAGCCTGAAGCTGGGTGGCCTGTCAATCACCAACACCCCGTCTGTCCTTATTGCTTGAGATCAGACCGCTGCTGTTGCACGCGCTGCCTATGCAAGCCAGGAGCCTCTGTAAGCCAGTGCAGCCCCCTCGGTGGTTTCCCTCCCCAGAGAAGCAAAACTGAGTGAGAGTAAAGTGCTGGGAGTTTCCCATGCAAATAGCCTTGAGCGGAGAATCTCAGCCACTGCAGAAATGGCAGGGCTGTGTCTTATCCCTTCCCCTCTCAGCCATCTGCAGCTGCATTTAGCCTCTAGTGTAGGAATTGTTTCTCGCTTTCACTGCCTTTAAATGAATTATTTAAAGCAGAGTTTTAATTACAGAGGCTGCGAAGGAGGGGAGATGTGGAGAGAATCTCTCCGATTTGCAGATCTGCAGGCTTTCTGGTGGCCGTGCTTCAGCAGGGTGGGTGGGAGCCTTAGGGTGGGAGCCACAAAGCAGGGATCGGGGAGGGGAGATGTTTTGGGGTTCCTGATCCACAATGAGAAGAGTTCTCTTTCCCCCACTCCCCAGGCCCACTCAGTTTAGAGGGAAAACGCTGGGGCAAAGGTATGCAGAGGCTTTCACCCAACAGCTGAGCAGAGACCCTGGCCCCAAGAGCCTGGGATCTTAAGCAAGGATCTTGAGCAGAGATCACTGAATCTTGCTGGCACTCAGCTGGTGATCTTGATTAAGGACTAACAGCTTAGAGGGAGGCAGCAGGTTTAGCGGAAGTAGAAGGTTAGAAAGGGAGGTATGAAAATTTTGGAGCTGAGTGTGGTTGTGTGATCCTTGCAGTGAGGGACGGGGCTTGATTGGGGTATGTGGTGGGAGCTGGCCCCACTGGGACAGGGGGAGATCCAAAATGATGCTCTTCCTCCTTGTGTTTTAGGAGATTCAGATGCTAAAGAGCCAGAAGTGTAGTCGATGGGAAACAGAGGGCGAGCGTGAGGAGACGCTGCAGAAGCTGCAGGTAAGGATGGCAGATCTGGGACACCCCTGCACTCGGAGTAGGGGGATCTGTCCCCATTTCTCCTTTGAGCCAAAGAGGGAATGCTGCAGAGCTGCCATGCCTGTCTCTGCCTCTGGATGATGGGAACAGGTCCTAGTTTATGGCTCTGCCTTATTCCACCCTCCCTGTATCTCTCAGAGATATGATGTGCAGCACAATCAGCAGGCAATAACAAACCCACCCTTCACGTACTCTCCTCTAGCACTTGCAGTAGCCCCTGACATGGGACTGGAGCAGGACCTGTGATGTCCTGTGACCCTCCATCTCTCGGAGGTCCTGCTTAGCTTGCTGGATGGCTGGGGAGCAGAGCTCTGACTCAGTCTGGCTGGCAGGAGGGATGCAAGCTGCTCTGCACCTCAGGGCAAGGACACAGATGGAAGCACGATCTGTCGTGCAGTCTCTGGGGGCACTGCTTGCCTGTGTTTACCTCTGAGATACTGAACGAGGGGATCTGCTGCGGGCCTCACCCCCATGCACAGGCACTGGCTTTCATGGCAGAATAATATCTCCAAACATCAAATGCCATCAGACCTGGAGATGATTGGCATGCGAGGAGATCTGCATTTATAGCACCTTTGCAAACTGTGGGCAGATGCCTGGGTTTGGGGAACATGTGCTCACATGCGTGTGCGTGCCGGGTGCTGTGGCTCAAGATAGGGAAGTCCCTCGGTGAAAGAACTGATGGAGACGAGGGCTCCCTGGGTGTGGGAGCCTGGCACTGGGGTGCTAGCAGGGCTGTTTTGTGGAGATAAGGGTGGTTGTCCTTGAACAGCATGTATCAGTGCTGGGGCAGCCACCTCACTGCATTTGTGTCCTTCGGCAGGAGCTGGAGGCACGCAACGCAGAGCTGGAGCGGCGCCTTCACCTGGCCGAGCAGACGCTGGCAGAGACCCTGGCCGAGAGGGAGAAAATCCAGAATGAGGTCACCAAGGTGGCAGAGATAATGGATGTGAAGATATTTGAGCTCAGTGAGATTCGGCAGGGACTAGCCAAGCTGGTAGAGAGCAACTGAGCAGCAGCAGGCTCAGAGGAGACACCTCCGAAGGAGGGGAGCCTGAGCTGGGACTGGTCACTGAAACTATTTCGGTCACAGAACAGCCTCGAGGTCTGTTTGGGCAGGATACGCCAACATACCAGCAGCGGCCTGGACAGTGTGGAGACCAGCCGCAGCCACTGACTGCCCACGGAACACCCAGACAGAGGGCAGAGAGCACCTGAGCTCCTGAATCCTCTACAGGGAGCATCCACAAGTCACAGCCAGACCTCTCTGGACCCTGCCGTGGCTGTGGCACGGTCCAGAGACAGCAGCTGTCCCCGTGCTGCCTTCCCAGCCTCCCTGCTGCCACACTGTGTCTCCAACCTTTTTACAGTTTTCTAGGGGAAGGGGCTCAGCAGCCTTCGTGTTTTTTCAGTAGTTTTTTTAGGAAACCACTTGCCTTTTGCAAATAAGCTGCCTGTTTCCCCACCTAGGGAGGGAGGGAGAAGTTCTAGCACAACAAGGACAACAGTTGCTCCCTTTCCTCTTCCCCAGCCCTAACTACATCATGTGTTTCTAACAGGATCCAGTAACGCTGGTCACTGTCAGGAGCTTCCAGAAGTAGCAGTCCCCCCACTGCAGAGAAGGGTGCTTGCCTGCCCATATGTCCTTTCCACTGTTCAGTCACATCCTCCAGAGGAAGAACAACTGCAGGTTTTAAAGCTCTTATTAGTTTAACACAGTGGGATTTAATGACTTCTTAAAACTTCAAGATGAGAAGAGTAGAGGCTTGGTTGGGAAAGGGGCATTTGAGAAATGGGACATCCCCGAGGGGATGGCCAACAAACTGCTAGATTGGCATCTCTCCTGGCCTCTAAGGGCTGCAGTTAATTGAAATTAAATGGAGCAAGTAGCAGTTGCTCTTGGTTTCTTTTTTCCTTTTTTATTGGGAAACAGTCCACAGAGATGTCCTGCTCCGTGTCAGCCGAGCAGTGTTCCTTGTGAAGGGTACGCGTCCCAGCTTGCCATGCTTGGCCAGATTAAATGAGAACAGGAGGCGTTTGGAGCATGCTGGGATCGGTGCCCTGCAGGGCCTGTGGGAAGTTTGTGAGTTATTGTAGGTGTTGTCTAGTAAAAGGAACTGAGCAAGGCCTGAGGGAGGCACCACAGAAACCTGGAAAGTTGTGTCCCCCCCACGGCGCCCGCTGTGCCCCCGTAGTTACCTAGGAGCATGCTTAGCCTTGTGCTGAATGACGAAGCAGTGTCTGTGTAGAAGTAGTTAGTAACCTTACAGGAGTGTTGATGGATTTGGATTTCGTTGTTGGTTTTTTGCCCTCTTTGCCGCTATAAATTAGGCAAAGACAGCCGTAATCCTGGGAATGTTTCACAGGTCTGCAGAAATTCTGGTATTTATAAAGCGCTGGCTGCCAAGTACTGCCCTCTCTGCACCCAGCCGAACCTCGGCAGACCTGTGTAAAGGCAACGCAGCTCCTCGGGGTCTGCCTCTCCTTTCGCTTGCCTGGTGACCACGAGAGGAACCCACAGCTTCCACGCACTGCCTGCAAGTCAGGGCAGGATTAGGTCTGGCACCTTGGGAATCTGCTGGAGTGCAGAACTGTCGGTGACTCTGTACTGGATTGTGTCTAGGCAAAGCCCTTCCCTCTCCCAGGGGTGATGAGGAAACACTGGGATTTCCAGACCTGCGTAGCCGGGGAAGGGCTTTTCTGTTTTGGGGGTGGGGAGTTTTTGTTTTGTTTTGTTTTTTGTTTTGTTTTGTTTTGTTTTGTTTTTGCATGAAGTGTTCTCACAACTGTGTGGAGCTGGAGCTACTGTAGTAATATTTGTTTCAGGGTATTTAAGAAGGGAAGGAAGTAACTGGGTGGCAAAAATTTATAGGGACTTGTTTACCACCCCATGCCAGTGTTCATATTTTATTCCTACAGGAGCAGCCTTCTTTTGAAATAGAGATCAGCTCCAAGAAAGGTGTGTTTGGTTTGCATCTCTGTCACTGTAACGTGGAGGGAGGAGGGTGGGATTTGGGAGTATGGGAGAAAGCAAGTTGAGCAAAAGTTTGTGTCCTCCACTACTACTCTCTTGCGCTTCTGTGGCGGTGACCCACGAGGTGGAGCAGGGTTCTGGCAGTGACCATTTCATAGCCCAGTGTCTTGGCCAGTGCCGATGTTGTATTCTCACTGATGGGGGCTGACCAGAGCCGTGTGTGCCACGCCTGGGTGAGTCATCTCTCCTGAGGGAGGCCACGCTCAGACCGTTCCCAAGAATTGAGAGGGAGGACCTGAGTCAAGCTGCTGCACATCCCAGCAGCACTCCCTCTGAGCTGGGGAGAGGCAGATGCAAGCTGCAGCGTGGCGCTCGGCTGAGACAGCAGCTCAGACATCTTCCTGGAGCACTATGCTGCCTACCACTCTCCCCAGGACCTGCTCTGACCTGGGTCAGGCAGCAGTATAGTGTGAGACCCAGCTCTTACGCTATTTAAGCCTCTTCTTGTCCCTTATGCATTTTATATCCTCAAAGCACAACCTAGCATCACTGGAGAACTCCACCTACACCTACCGCAAAGACAACTGACCCATTGACAGTCTAGGTTGAGTGCAAGAAGGTCTACAAGTCATGCAACAAGTCACAAATGTAAGGAATCTGCAGCTAGTCTTTCACTGCCGTCCTGCAGGAAGCTCTCCTTGTTTCGCACAGTGTTCAACCTCTTCATGTCAAGCTGAGAGTCAGCTGGGGCCAGACTTTGTTTAAAAAAATTGCCATGGAAAAAAAACCCCACAATACTATGAAAAAGCACAAGTTCTAAACTGCTGCTCGTGTCCCATATAAAGCCAAAGCCTGCACACAAGGTGGCTGTGGAAGCAGTCCTAGCCCCGCGTCATTATGGTGTGTGAAATCAGCATTGAGTGCTGCTGAGCTCAAACTATGCACGAGGTGTCTGGGTACCACCAAAGACAGGGATGCTACGCGCTGGTCGTGCAGGGATCCTGAACTGGTGGCTCCTCTCGAGACTCGGCAGCCCAACATACGATATCTGGAGGGGGTGTAACCCCCTGGAAGTCATGGTTCTTTCTAGTGGGGGAAGTATTGCACCCAGTCATATCATTAAGTGCAAATTCTTCCAGTCAGGTCTTGGGAAATCAACACTTCTGCAGCAGGAACAAAGATAGCCCCTTGGCTATGCTTTCCGAGCAGCCTGTTCATTGCAAACAAACGGTGCTGTCAGCCTCTGGAAACTTTGCTGTTGGAGCTGCCCTGTCCCTGTCAGGGTGCTATCTGCTCTTTCCCTGCACACGGCGTACCTTGAGACCAGCAGTACTTTGCATGTGTTTGCTGTGCATCACTCTGTTAGCAAGTCGGAGTCCTGGCTGCGCTCCTTTGCTCTTCCATTGTCGGGAATCGGGAACAGAGGCCATTTTCCTTTACACTCTTCTCCACGGGTGCTGGTTGCAATTCTTTTCCTTGCCAGAATAATCTGAATAGTGGGTTTTTGATGAGATCTGTCCTATGCTCAGCATTTGTTAAAAGTCTTTTACTGAGGCATTGCAGGGCAGTGTGATGGATGGTTCTGGGAGGCACTTTCCATTGCCGTCTTCCCCTCTTCTAAACTAATGAAAACCCATTCATCACCAGCTATTTCCACAAATGCCCTAAATCTGTGGTTGGCAATGAGACAACCCTACTGTAGACTGTGTAGCAGCAAAGCATTAATTCCATCTGCCCCACTCTAGTGAGCATTTAAAAAGGACTTCAGTTGTGCTTCAGAAGAGCAGCAAGCACTCTAACGCATCCCCACCGTGCACTGTCCGACCCTCACCCCTTCCCTGTTTATGCTTCTCTTCCTTCAAAAGGAGAAAATCTTGTCTCACAAAAGCTAGCGTTGAATGGCAAGGCTGCAGTTTGATGTTTGCTTCTGTCTGTCTCACGGTAACAATTACTGTCAGCAACTAATAACAGTGGCTTCCTTGCTGGAGGAGAAATGCTACTGATTGCAGGTGCCTTCAGAGACCTAATTCTTTTGGCAAATTAGGATCTTAATTATTCATAGAAAACCTAGACAGAACATTAATAAAGGGAGCATGGGGAAAATGGCTCACATATGAGATCAGGGTGAACAAATAAAAAAATCTTGCAGCCTTGCCCTCTTTGCACGACGCTGTGATGGACGGCAGCAAGGTGTGATTCTCTGCTCTGAACACAGACCCAAGACAAGGTCCTTCTGACCAGCTCAGCAAGAGGAAATGAAGCTTTGCTATTACAGGATGTGCCAATAATAGAGCCTCGGAAAAAGGATGTGTCCAGTGCAAACTCCATCTGACAGATGTCAATCCAGGCCTTCCAGGCTGAAGAGGAATGTAAATGCAGTCCTGGCCGGGAGCTGGCCTGGCAGGCAGTGACAGACCACCAGCAGCTCTGCAAACTCCTCACCTCTCCGGGCTTTGATTCCTTCTCCTCCACAAAGTAGATAATTACCCTCCCTGAAGGACTGTTGGACTGAAATTACGAGCATCTACAAGGTGCCTGGAGAGACAAGAGGAGAAAAGGTTAGCACAGGCCAGGCTGGTTAATACCCTAAGTCCGTTGAGTGATAAAAGTCTTTCTCTTCCCAAAAAGCCGCTGCAGAGCCCCCTAGTAATGCGTGTTGTGTTGTTAGGCAGCCTCACATCAAAGTTACTAACCAGATTGTCTTCTATATCTGTATTTTTGCAAGAACACACTGAAGCAAGTTCTCGATGGAAGGAAAGCAACTAGGCGCTTTGTTTTACATCTCCAAAGGATCGAACTTGGGGGAATTTGTAATTAAATAGCACCACTAATGAAAAATAGGTGACCTAACCCTTTTGAGCTGCTGCATCTGGGCTGCAGAGATCAGCTGCTCTGTTACTCAGAGGATAGGTTATTTTTAGTTCAGAAATGGTCTGTTTACACTTGACAGCACAGGCGAGCATACTCTGAGTGTAACACACCCCCCGCATGCACACACTGGAAGAAAATTTCCGTGTGCACCAGAGAAGGCAATTAAATGTGTGCTTTGGAAAATGTCTGCAAACACATAATAAAGCCCCCAAATCCAGTGAGGTTCACAGTCCCCTTTCCCAGAGTAATTTATAATTATTATCGTTATTAGATTGTGGTGTGTAAAGGCAGTTTCTGCTCCAAGGGAAAAGAACATGAGCTACAGCACTGATCATCTCTGCACAAGGTCCTGCCTCCTCCGCCAGCTTCCCTCCACCCTACCCAAAAAGCAGCAGCTGGAATAATGCTGGAAATGAGACACTTGTGGTAAGAGCAAGCAACACTTCAGACACAAGAGACCTGGCAGCTCCAGCAACAGGTAATCCAAAGGAGCAACACTCGCCCCTTACAGTCAGCTCGCAGCTGAAGCACCGTTGGCAGCCATGCGGCTCCCTGGGCTCTGCTGAGCGCAAGCCTGGGAAGTGAGAATCAAAGGTCCCAAATTCAATTTCCTGGGATGCCACTGTCACCCGCAGCTGTAGGAAGTTGCCAGGTGGAAAGGGGCAGGAGGCTGGTGTCACCTCTGTCCCCACAGTGGGCAGGGAAGGGCTCGGCAGTCTGCCTGTGTCCCATTTATAGTTCACCGGGACTCACATAGGCTGCCACAAATGTGAATTGTCACCCCTTTCTCACGTACCCCCTCCCGCAGCCTGCACACGTGTGACACCGCGTGCTCTGGAGAGAAGAGGGCAGCGTCTCTGCCTCAGCGCCAGCTCCTCACCCTGCTGCGAGCTTATTTTTCCCAAGGGCTGGTAGAACAACAAGTGAGAGAGGATGCTGTAGAGAGTCTCTGCCTTCTGTTTCCACCAGTGCTGGGCTAACAGGGTTTCAAATCCCAGCAGGCAACAAGCGGAAAACATTTCACTCTAGCCTTACTGGCTGGAGATATCAATGTCCAGACCTTGTTACAGGTAGATGAAAACAGTGTCTGAGCCTCGAGATTGCTGGCAGGAATGCCACCTTTCCTGTGGTGAGCAGCACAGCTTGTGATGTTGGGGCTTGGGAATTCAACAATTATACTGGGAAGTACTGGGCAGAGATGAAGGGATGGGGATGAGACACTGCAACAGGCTAGTGCTGTGCTCACGGCTGCTCTTTCCAAGGCCGGAGCAGAGTCTTCTGCCCCTTGACAACCGCTTTCCCCCCTGGAGGTGACAGGAATCCAAAGCAAGTCATGCAGGGATGCATTCCCAGGAGACAGAGCTGCTGCAGGGAGTGAGAGACAGGTATGAATTAAACAGAGCCAGCAGGGAGGTTTTCTTAGCACAGAAGAAAAAAAAATAATAATACAGGTATTCCTTTCCTCCGTCCCATTTTTGGAGTTGTGATGCTAGCAGGGAGGAACTGGGGGAGTTAGTGTCAAGCATGTCATAGCCAGAGAGAAGACACATGTCTGGGCAGCTGCAGTCAAGCCCTGAATGAGGGTGTGCCATGGACATGGAATTGAATCAGCAAAAAAGGACGGGGAAGAGCTTTAAGGTGCAGCAGGGAAGGAGAAGGTTCAACAAAGAAGCTGCAAGGAGCTGGGGGGGAGAGCCCTGGAATGGAGAAGGCAGCAAAGCTACAACGGAGCATTGCAGGGACTCAGGATCAGTCCTGCCCGGCAAGAAAAGGAAAACGCTGAGGCTTGAAGCGCTGACCTGGGAGGATCCTGCCGGCAGCAGAACCCAGCCCAGCTGCTGCACGGGCAAGGCTTGGGGACAGGCAGCCCTGTCCTCCCACTGCCTCCCTGCTTTCTCAGGCTGAATCTTTAATATCCAGCTGAGAAGCCCTGTGCTGTATTTCCCTCTGAACGAGGACCAGAGCCAGCAGCGAGGGTGGCCAGAGCACACCAACTGCCATCTACCGGGTAACCCAGCGGTGGGCCCCCCCAGGGCTGCACGCAAGCTGCGCCGGGAGAAGGGAAAAGGCCATTCCTGGTAGAAAAGCTTGTTAAGCAGCTTTTTAAGGCTTTCAAACCAGCTGAGTTTCTGTTTGCAAAGAGCATCCAAAGGTAAAGCAGCGGCTGACACGATGCAGGTCGTTGCAGGGAGATTTCGGACGGCATGAAGAACCCATGTGGAGGCACAGCCGTGTTAGATGCACGCAGGGACGGGTGCCCCAGCGAGGGCAGAGATGGAAATGGCTGCACCTGCAGCCAGCAGCAGCAAAGCTGGAACACAGCTCCAATGCAGCGCTGCTGTCTTCAGCAGAGAGAAATCAAAAAGCCCAGCCCAAAGATTACCCCGGACTCTTTCACTGCAGCTGCCTTTTCTTCACTCTGGAGATCCAGAGCTTCCCTGCCTGATGCAGCATCCACAGACGGAGGGGATGCCAGCTCCTGAAGGTGACTGCCGCGTTACCAAACCTGTCCCCACTTCCACATTTCCTTGCCCAGCAGAACTGCCAGTGGGGATGATTTATCAAATTCTGTATATCTCACCGAGGAGGATCCCAGCCTCTCCCTTCTCCCTGCAAAACTTCTGGGAAGCACTCCTCAGGTGTCTGTTCCTCCCTGTCAGGGGCAGAAATGAGGGGAAATGCTCCAGGAACAGACAAATATTTCTTTAAACACACATAGAGCAGCCACTCTTGGCATCATCAGTGTAAAGGGCCAGACACAGGTGGGCTGCAGAGGAGCATGTGCTCGCTGAGCCCCTCAGAGCCGCGGGGCCGGGTGATGGTTTCCCGCCCAGGGGAGCCGGGAGGATGAGGAGGGCTGGCAGGGGTGCAGGGCTGTCCCCTCGCACCCAGCCCCCGCGCCAGCGTGGCGTTCAGCAGCCGCACACTGTCCGGGTGAGAGAAGAGGCGGTGATCGGAGATGCTGAATTGAGAAGAGTTTCCATGGCAACCCAGCCAGGGGAACCCCCCCCGGAGCTGGGGCTGAAGGAGGGGAGAGAGCAGTGCCAGTGGAAGGCACCTGCTCGGGCACGGTGGGGCGTAAATGGCACCGTGCTGGGGCGTAAATGGCACCGTGCTGGGGCCAGTTCAGGCACAGCACAGACGGGGAAGCGGGCGAGCGCCTGCCTGGGGGACTGGTGGGCAGAGCTGCACACAGAGGGTGGTTTTACAGCCAAGACGTAATCTCGGCTGTGACGGGAAGGAAACCCTTATATCCCTAGGGGATCCCAAAGGCTTATGACAAGGCTTAGAAACGCCAGAATGGAATATCCTACTTGAGGGGGGGGGCAGTACTGACAGCACGTACAGAAGTGTCACCCATGTCCTTTAGCCCTGCGGAAGATGTAAATTCCTAATCTGGGAATTTAAGGCATCTTTCTACATCCCAATTAGCACAGCAACCTCTTTTTCTACTCAGCCACTCCCAAGACTGGTTTATCTGAAGCAAGAACATCTAGTCAGCACTACAGAGAGCTCTTATTTCCCGCACGTGTCCTACCCTCGCAGAGAAGGCTGCTCAAGACAGACAAGGCCTGTATTAAAAGGAATTTTGAATAAAGCTTCAAGACAAGAGCCTTGATCAATCCCTACATGTCACATGTGGAAGGAGACAGAGAAACCCCCCCCAGGCTGAAGCAGAGAGGCTTCAGACAGCAGGTTACGAAGCGTCTGTGAGAGGGAGGGGAACAACTGACTCTCAAAGGCGGTATCAGCACCCTCCCCGGGAAGGCAGGAGCAGCCTGTCCCAGAGAGAGTGGTTTTTTAATCTATAGCTAACAGGCTTGCTCCACAAATTAGCATGCACAAAGCTGTAAAAGCATTTAGTATTCAGAAAGCATCGGTCTGATACAAACCTATTTGCTGCTGCTGCAGCAGCTGCCACCGGTGACAGCGAGCTGTGCTACAAGGCAGGCTCTTGAGTGCTGCTTCCCTCCTGGAGGGCACCCAAGGGGACAAAGCGAGGAGGAACACATTCAGGCATCTCCGAAACCCCAGACGGTTCCACACCCATCTCGCCTGCCACCAGGCAGCGGATGGACACGCATCTCCCAAGCCCATGCCAGCGCTGCACTCCGTGGTCTGAAGGCACCAGGAGGCCCCGCTGTGGATGGCTGCAGGAGTTTCCCTGAGGGAAACACCTCTGCAGGACCTCACTCTGCACAGACCACGCTTAAAGGCACCCCAGGGACTGCGTGCTCCCAGGAAAGGAGCTGGGACTGAGAGATACAACACCCACGAGAAGCGCAGTCCTTATCCAACTCATCTCTTGAAATAAAACCGATTTTATCTCCAAGCTGTTTGCCCACACAAGTACTGCACCCTGCCCCTAAGATCGCACAACTCCCCCATATGCTGGAAAAGGTCAAAGATCAGTCACTTGTTGCAATAAATATTTATTTGGTCACTGACCATAAAAACTATTTTTGTAAGCCAGAGGACAGAAATAACAGTTCTTCAGTCTCAAGTCACAGAAAGCTCTGACCATTAGAGAAGGCACCGAGGATCCATCCTGACACCAGAACAGAGCTGGCCAAACTCCGGCCTCAGCTACTCTGGGATTTTAAGTTCTGTCTCCATAGGGAAACACAACTGTTTCTCAGGAGAGCTCAGCCCCCTCCAGCCTAAGCTGTTCCAAACATACATGATGCAAACCTACGCAGGGAGGCCCAGAAACCTACAGAGCAGACCCAAATACAAACCACTCTGCTCACTCTTGGATGGTACAAGAAAAAAGGCAATCCTCCCCCTGGGGTTCTTTCTGTGCTGGAAACGGTCTTCGAACTGACTGATCATCTGGTAAAACAGCGTCCCCAGCAACTCCGGTCTCCAAACCATGGCTCTGCTATCCCTACGGACAGCAGCCCGGCGCTGGAGTCTGAGCCAAGGCAGACAATGGCAGGCGAGAGTGTCACTTAAATGTATACAGTGGGATTATGCCAGGAAGACCCCAGGACCAGCCACACCGTACAACCTCCCCTGTGTTTCAGGTTTTTTCCTCTCAGAAAACTCTGGGCTATGGCACAGATAGGGGCTGAGCTCATTTTGTCACCGTATTTTTAGACTCTGGCTCAGGGGAGAATCTGTTTATATAAAAAAAGTGAGTGGCAAGGACCAGCCCTTGAAAGGGAAAGAGCAACGACTGAATAAAGGGGAAAGACAGAGAGGATCTTTATTTCCCTTCACGTCACCAAGAATTCAGGTCTCGCCTCTCCTTTGCTGGAGGAAGGAAACATGCTCTTGAAAGACATTCTTCCAGGAGACCGATCCAGCCTGCCAGGAATGGCCCAAGCCAGCAGCATTGTGCAGGAAGGAAAAATAATGGAGACGGTTCATCAAAGTGTCCCTTCTCCCCTCACCCACTTTCCCCATACTCTCCAACACTGATTTCAGGTCAGAAGTGTCCACATTAAAACGCGTCAGATCCCAGTATTCCCAAAGCAGCAGCAGTGTCAGGGCAGTCCGAGCCACGCAAGCGAGGCCAAGGGATGTTATTTCTCTTCCGCAGCACGCAGTTTGTTCCGCCGCTCCATCTTCTTCTGCAGTTTCCTCTTCAGCTGCAGTTGCTTTTTCTTCTGCAGTGTCTGCTGGACCTTCTCACGGCACTTCTTGTTTTTCTTCTTGATCTTGGCCAGCTCTGCCTTCCTTTTTGCCTCCAGATCTGGATCCTGCAATGGCAAACGCAAGGACTCTAGTGACACGGCTAGGGACAGTGCCAGCCCCTTTGCCTTTCCTAGATGCCCACGCTGCTTTCTAGCCCGTGACTGAGTAGGCTGCAGAAGTCAGACACCACTCCAATGCACTTTTTAGTTATCAGTCACCCTTTAAGATAAAACTTCCCCACCCTGAAGGGGAGTCAGGCGGACACACCACAGCAGCGAGGGAGGAACTGTCACTCCTCTTCCACATTGATGGCACTACACCAGCTACTGATCAAAGCAGTTTATAGAGCAGCAACTCTCACCTTCCCTTCAAGGATCATTTGTTTCCGCTTATTTATTTCTTTCTTCTCATCAAAATCCGTTCCCTCCAGTTCCTGGCAAAGCAAAAATACAGCAGGGCAATTAGTAATCCTGTATGACAGGGAGAAACGCAGTGCAGCTCTGAAGGGTCAGCAGAACCTCACCAGTGTGCACACATTTGGTAGCCTGCGGACCTTCCCTCCAAAGTACCAGCCCCAACACTCAGCAGCATAAAAATGCTGCAAAAACGTGCAATAATAGAGCAAACCCAGGGAAGATAACTAAAACCACCCTCCACACACACACATCCAAGTGCTTCCACTAGAAAAAGGAACAAAAATTCTTATTTATGTGCTCAAGAGCAAAGATGCGTATCCAGAGATACACACAAGACTGCAACTAATCTCCTGGTTACCCCCAGCTGCCCAAGATCTCCAGCCCTCTACACTAAGGGGCTTTGTGTTTGCACACTTACGATTTCACATTGCCTCCTGGTGACGTTCACTTGGGTGACAATGTCAAGCACAAACTTCTCCTCCACAGAGAACTCCTGCAGCTTCAGTTCTAAATCAGGGCGAGACATTTACAGACCACGGTTGGTTACAAAATCCAGGAGCAGATTCTCAACTAGTAAAAAACTCAATACAGTTCCACTGATTATCAGTGGAATTGTTGTCATATGCTGTGATCACCCTGACTTCTTCAGGCCTACAGCAAAGGATTAAATCCTCCCCTCTGCCTACAAGTCCCCATAGCATACGATGTTGCATTAATTAGGTCTACTTCCTAAAACAAGATGAAGTCTGAACCCATGCAAAACAACCTGTTCTTTTTGTCCAGCCCAACACACACAGTAGCAAGGAAGTAAGGAAGAAGCTGGCTGCTTTAATAAAAAGGTTACAGAGAGAGTTCAACAGACTGTTTCTCCTCCACTAGAAATGGCAGGAAGACAAACACGTTCATGCCTGGCACAGTCAACAGCAGAATCAAAGCTGACTGAGATTCAAGCACTCCTGCTCTTTTCCAAGCCTTAGCCACACAGGGAAGAGAAACCATTTTATGCTGACGTTCTGGTTAACACATTCCGCACTGATGAAATCAGTGCTACAAGTACCACAAGCACAAAGCAACATATATGATCCTACATTTTTAGTAGCATTCATGGTGCTCTACTTACTGATTTCGTCCTCAATAGCGTGTACGAGATGGATGTCGTACTGCGTCACCAGTGTAATAGCTATCCCTTTCCGACCTGGATGATGAAAACACAGTGATATATGAATCCTGACAAGCAGAGGGAGACAAAGTCCAACCCAAGACAAATTCCATCCATCCACAGGGGTCGGCCTAGCACATTGTGGTGACGGGGTGCTCAGAGGGGTCTTATGTGCTCTGAAAAATCAGTTAGCTGTTGGTGCTATTGGACACCAGTCAGGGGGAGCCATCGTTGCAGTCTTAAGGCCGAGCAGATCTGGCGCTGACTGAAAAGCCTGTGCTGCAGCTGCTGTGAAGCCTCCTCACACCAGTTCAGGGCTCAGCCTTGGCACTGGGACCCCAGTTTTAGCCAGCAAACGGCACGCGCTTTTTCCTACTCACCCGCGCGGGCTGTCCGGCCAACCCGGTGAATGTAGATTTTCGGCAGGCCGGGAGTGTTGTGATTGATGACAACTTGTACTGTAGGAATGTCCAAACCTCTGGAATGCAGGGAAAGAACAGAAGTTGAGAAACACTGTTTTAATACGTGCAGTTTAAGCTCCTGTCCTTGGCTTTCTCCAAGAGCCCCATATTCTCATAAATATGGGACTCTCTCTTTATTGGCTTGGGCTGGTTCTAAGACAAACTCCCTCCTCATGCAACTCCCCAGTAGTCACAAAACGCAATGTCACCCTGCAGCCTGCCATTCCCTCCGAGACCCAGAGAACACAGGAAGCTTCATGGAAATCATTCTCCTCCTAGAACACATACCCCCCTGCTGCAGCAGAGCAAGCCAGGATCAGAGCTCCATCACACACAATCGGCTCCAAAACACAGCTCAGAGACATTCTACAACGGAAGCGAACAACCCCGTCCTACCCAAGCAGGGGGAATTTAAAGCTCTCCTCTTGCTAAACCAAGCCTAATCACCGCAGTGGTCCTGGCGCTTAAAAAGTGGGCTTAAGACTTTTGGCAACAGAGGCCGCATTTTTCCCTTACCTGGCAGCAACATCAGTGGCAATGAGAATCTTAAAGATGCTGGACTTGAACTTTGCTAAAGCTGCAAATCGTTGCCGCTGTAAAGAGAAAAGTCTGTATGTGGGACGTTGTGATCCGCAGGAGCTGTAGGACTTGGACAGACACCTGGCTCGGGGATGCAGCTGAAGCATCCATCGCCCAGATCTGTCCATCACTCACCTGTTTCATCATGGAATGCAGAGCTACAGAAGGAAAGCTGTATTTCCTGAGCATCATGTTCAAGACCTGGCAGTCCCTTGAAGGAAAAAAAAAAAAAAAAATCAGAATATAACTGTAAAATGTAAAGCTGATGGATCAGGACAGAGCTGGGGTTCCTTGAGAAGCCCTCGCACTACAATTACCGCAACGCTGTTAATTACTGAAGCGCTCTGATGGAGGCAGGGAATGGGACACCCACCCTACACCCGTTCACCCCCGAGACTGCTCAAAGGAAAAGGTGTTTCTCTACCAAATTTCAGAAAAGACTAAAGAAGCAAATACCTTCCCAGCCTAAAGCCCAATAAAGTGGGAATTTGGAATCTCGACTAGAAATGTAGTCACACATCCATTAAGAGCAATCACGAGGAACAATGCCACTCACTTGCAGGTTTTGGTAAAGATAATAATAGACCAGTCTTCGTGCTCGTCCTGGAAGGTCTGAATTAAATGGACAAGGTATGCATCCTTGATCGCTTCGGGTACAAGCAAGTAGCGCTGGTCCAGTTGATCCACTGTCCGCACCCTGTTGGGAAGGGAAGGCGAAGCATCAAGAAGCACCGGTTTGGCAAGTGAAGATGGAACACAAGGGAAAGATAGCAGGGAGACAAAATAACGGAGAGGAAACGGGATTCTTCATCTGCTCTGTAGAGTGGACGAAGACTTACTCAGACGCAGCCTCCCAGAAGAACGGTCTGTTCGCGGCCAGGCCCTTCAGCTCTTTCAGCGTGTCAGTTAGCGTGGCGCTGAACAGCAACGTCTGTCTGCGTGCTGGAAGCGCCTCCAGAATCACCTCCAGGTCCGGGGTGAAGTCAGCACAGCCCTGCTCCAACAACCGGTCAGCTTCATCCAAAATCTAGGTACAGCCAAAGATAAGTGAGATCACCTGCATCCATATCTACAAAGCTAAAAAACCTTAAAAGCGTTAAAAAAAACCCCAAGCATAGAAAATCGCCTTACCAAGAACTTTATTTTTTTGAGGCTGAAAGTGTTGGAGCTGCGGAGGTGATCGGCCAGCCGGCCGGGAGTAGCGATGACAACGTGGGGTTTACGGGAGAGCTCCAGTGCCTGCGCCACCATGTCTGCACCGAGAACCGCAGAGCCGAGTTACGGCCGACCGAACGCTACAATCGTTTAGTCTGCAAAGCTGGAGAATGTCACTCTCCTTATTCCCACCAGCCTCCGCTGCCTTGGGCACGGGATAACAGCTCCTCAGCAGGGAAAAACCAAACCGTATGGAACGAGAGCCCCCCCAGGTGCTGTGCTCTCTCCCCACCGCACCGGGGCCAGGGGAGGCTCCGACCCGCGGGCAGCAGCACTCACCCAGGCCACCCACCACCACGCAGTCCTTCAGGCCGAGGGGCTTCCCCAGGACACGGAACTGCTCGGCGATCTGGTACGCCAGCTCCCTGCCGGGGAGGAGAGAGCTGAAACGGGGCCGGGCCGCCGCGGCGGGGCCTTCCGGGACCGGCTCTCCCGGTCCGGGCCCTCCCGGGGCCGCTCCCTACCTGGTGGGCGTCAGCACCAGGCAGAAGATGCCGTAGGGGTCCTCGGAGAGCACCTGCAGCACCGGCAGCACGAAGGCCGCCGTCTTGCCGCTGCCCGTCTTGGCGCAGCCCAGGCAGTCGCGACCTGCGAGGGAGGGAGAAGGACGGGGGCGGTCGGCGGTCGGTAACGGCGGTACCGGGACGGGGGAGCGGGGCACTCACCCTGCAGCACGGGCGGGATGCAGGCGGCCTGCACGGGCGTGGGCCGGCTCAGCCCCACCTGTCGCGCCTGCTCCGCCAGCCACGGCGACAGCCCCAGCGCCCGGAACTCCGCCATGGCCGCCCCTGTCCGCACCGGGCGCTCCCGGACGCGCGTCACGCGGCGCGCCCGCCTCCCCTCATTGGCTGACCTCCCTCCCAGCATGCCTTGCTGGGCAGCCGCTTCCGGCGCTACGGTGACGTTAGCGCCTTCCTGCGTGCCTATTGGCTGGCGCGGGAGGTCTCCATGGAGACTGCGGCTCCCGGCAGCCGCCGCGGGTCAGCTGCTTCCGGAGACGTGTCTGAGGCGGGGAAATGGCGTCCGGGGCGGGTGCGGGCTCCGCTGGTCAGGGCGGCGAGGCCGACGAGCTCTTCGACGTGAAGAACAGTTTCTACATCGGGGCCTACCAGGCCGCCATCAACGAGGCACAGCGGGTCAAGGTAGGAGCGGCTCGGTGGGGGGGGCCCAGGGTGTCCCTTGGCCCGCGGGTCGGTGCCTCCCCTCAGCTGTCCGGGCGTCTAAAGGTCTGAGTCTGGGGCTCCCCGAGCCCCCTCCGGCCCTGCCTGTCTTGTCCCAGGCTGTTTTCGGTGCTTCTC
>VYZM01001449.1:136784-157814 GCA_013398915.1 Dromas ardeola
GGGGGGGTACCGTGTCTCTGGGGGAGTCTCGCGTTGCAGGGTCGGTTCATGGCTGTACGGGTCCCTGAGAGAGGTGCTTGTTTGTTGTCGTCCCTGCAGCCCTCTAACCCGGAGAAGGAAGTGGAGAGGGATGTCTTCTTGTTCCGAGCCTACATCGCCCAGGTGAGGTTGGGAGCGGTGCTTTTGCAGCAGCACAGGCCGAGTGCAGGGCTGGAGTCGAGGAGGTTGTGAGCCCGAGTCCTCCTTCAGCAGTGGAACCCAGTGCGTTCCCTGCCAGTAGTGCAGTTGTTAATGCCGTGTGTTGTATGTGGGGTCGGGATGACCTGGTGAGGCCTCTTTGAGAGGTGCTTTTTTACCTTTAAAATGGCGTATGGGTAAATAGTCCTCTTTGGGGTTATAAAATTTGGCTGCATTTGTAGAGTATGATGTGAGACAAAAAGTAGAAATTTGCCGTTGTTGTTCTAACTGAGGTTTTAGAAAGTAAGCAGTTATTTCCTGCATTCTGAAAAATTAGTAAGCAATAGATTTTTCTTTGTTGCCTTCAATAGAGAAAATACGGTGTTGTCCTGGATGAAATTAAAGCCAATGCTAGCCCTGAGCTCCAGGCGGTGAGGATGTTTGCAGAATATCTTTCAAATGAGAGTCAAAGGTAAGTCTGATAATAAGCTGGAACTCAAGCCCTGTCCTGCAGGGAGTGTATTTCCACATGGAAAGTTTCTTGTTGAAGTGTGGTCTTTGTTGTGATTTTCTGCGGTTTTGCAATGAATCCCCAAAAGGCAGAACTGTGTGGGGGCAGGATCTTCTTGTCTTGCTTAGTACTGAAACACTCCCAAATTCTCCCCCTTGCTCTTCATAGGGATGCAATCGTTGCTGATTTGGACAAGAAAATGGCAAAAAGCGTTGATATAGCCAATACTACTTTCTTGCTGATGGCTGCTTCCATCTATTTCCATGATAAAAATCCTGATGCGGCTCTGCGTGCTCTGCATCAAGGGGAGAGCTTGGAATGGTAAGTGGTATCGTGGAGGTGTGTGCTAGCAAAGCCACTCTAGAGAGAGTTGCCGTAGAAATGTCTGAGGTCTGGTTTATCTCTAAAAAGCCTTGAAACCATTGAGAAACTGCTTTGGGCTTTGCCTTCTAAGTAGTAAGTGATTTGGTGCTCGTCCTACACTATCAAGTCTATTGCTCCCTTGTGAAACTTAAGAACCTGATTTATTGATTCGTGTGTGCTCAGAATTGCTGAGATGAGCATTTTGTCGATACAGCGAGGGAGCACTTGGGAGCTGGGAGCAAGCTTCCCCGTTCCGGGTCCTGCTCTGCGAACCGCCCGCTCTGTTGGTTCCCCGCGGCAGGGAGGCTCGTCCCTGGGCACTGGCAGCACATCTCTCTGCTCCCAGGCAAAGCGAAGGGAGCAGTAAAGCCTGCAGTTGTCAAAATCACTTTGCTCTTGTTCGTTGCAGCATGGCCATGATGATACAGATTCTTCTGAAGCTCGACAGGCTTGATCTGGCTCGGTAAGTTTGTGTCCCTTTGTTTCTTAATGGTGTTTTGGTGGCGGAGCCTTGATAAGAGAATTTTCATCACCTGGCCTCCCCCAGGGTGCAGCATTTTACTGCCTGCAATGGACCTTGCATGTAGGTATGGGTGAGCTGCAAAATGTTTTTATTCTTCGAGTTGCAAAAGTTGTGGGGATAATAGAGCTGGATACAGCTAAAGGAAGAGGTGGATCTCTTTAATCTCATCTTCATCAGAGTGTGGTTTGAATCTCTAATCCTGGGTTTCTAACTCCCCATGGGGAAGTAAAACAGGGAGGTCTTTCACAGATTTTATCGGTAAAATATTGAGGTGTTTGTGCCGCATTACCAGCTTGCTGTGGCTGTTGCGCTGTAGCAATGGAAAAGCTGAGAGAAGAAGCTACAGCCTTTTGTTTCTGTCTTAAAGAAGTTGCCTTTTCTTTCTTTTATGTGACTCCCACTTTTGCTTCTGCAGCAAGGAACTTAAGAAGATGCAGGAGCAAGATGAGGATGCGACTCTGACTCAGCTGGCAACTGCCTGGGTGAACCTGGCCATAGTGAGTATCTTAAGTGGGGATCCCTTGCCTACAACATCTGAGAAGCACCACTCCGTATTTTATTCTTAATTGCTCTTTTCATATCATGCCTTCAGAAAAGCATGCAGGAGTTTTGTTGGTTTTGTGGGGTATTTTTTCTTTCCTTCGAGTACCAGGAAATATTGCTAGCTGTTTTGATTGTCACAAACTAACTGGCTGTTTTGATTGTCAGCCTTTCGTCTGTGCTCCTTAGCCTTCAGCTCACGCAGGGAAGAGCTAAACCACACTTAAATAATTCACAAAACATTATAATATAAAATGGAAAACTGCAGTGTTACTAGCACCCAGACCTTGCAATTAAACTCCAAGAAAAAAATGTAATTCTCTTCTTAGAGCAGATAAAAACATACAGTTTGGCAGTCCAGACAAGCAGGTGATTGAAAACAAGCAGTCTCCTAAAATTCGGTGAAGTCAAAGGCTATGCATCCAATAACCTGTTATATTAATAAAAGTTCCTTTTTTAGCGTACATTTGGTTTTGTTATGAAATGTCTCATATGTGGCCCTTGCCTTACCATAGTGTGCGGCTAGATTTTCCTGACGATCTTTCCACAAGAGATCCCACCTCTAACTGGTGGAAGATGCTGCATGTAAAACCTTTCTGAAGCTGGAACTTTTTGAAAAGTCAGGTGTCCAGACGTGCGTTTAATTATAAAAATCTCATTTCGTAATCCTTTATTACGTCAAACATCTGACGTGGTTCTTCTGAAGTGGTTTTTTCTTCTTTTTGAATGGAAGCTTGGATCTTTTGATTATTTAAGTGCTTCTTAATATTTAATATTTTTGCATTTCTTTCATCTATGGTCTGACAGTGATCTGTTGTGCTACAGGAGATCACGTGAATGCCAGCAGCTGTTAGCATTGGTTCTTACGCATTTTATACCTGGGCTTTATAACCCTAGAAATGAACTTTGTGCCCAGTCCTTCAACCATGGCAAAACATACAGGTGTAGTGAAACTGTGGGTGTTTCTCTCATCACTTTGCAGGGTGGGGAGAAGTTACAAGATGCCTATTACATTTTCCAAGAGATGGCAGACAAATGCTCCTCCACTCTCCTGCTACTGAACGGGCAAGCAGCCTGCTATATGGCTCAGGGCAAGTGGGACGACGCAGAGGGAGTGCTTCAGGAGGCACTGGACAAGGTACTTTCTGGTTTTGCCAGGCAGATTTGCACTCAGGGGTTTATGGAGTAAACCAGCAAGGACTTTCACTGTTAAACTTCATGAAAATACCAATATATTGATATATATTGCTAAGGGTGATTGCTGTATAGACCTACCCGTTCTTCTACTTTGCCTTTTCCAATAAAGTGAACTATGGGTTGGGCAGAACTTGTTCCTGCAGAACTGTGCTGGTTGTTACCCTGGGTCAGGGTAAGTCAGATAGATCAGGTGATTGTTCTTGTTTGCAGGACAGTGGCCATCCTGAGACCCTGATCAACTTTGTCGTTCTGTCACAGCACTTGGGCAAACCACCAGAGGTGAGGCGTGTTTTATTGTGCTCAGCAAGTGGATACGATCAGCCTGTTCCTGCTGCTGAGGGCAGGCTGCATGTTCCTAGTGCACGTGGGAACTCTGCTGGGGTTTTGTGGTTTTGTAGGTTCTCATCAGGACTGGTATTAACAAAATAGAATAGTTCTGAGGTGCAGGGAGCTCACATCTTCAGTATTCAATAAAGTGTTTGTGGAAATGTGCCCTTGTTGCCAAAAAGGCCAGTGGAATCCTGGGCTGCACAGGGAAGAGTGTGGCCAGCAGGCCGAAGGAGGTCATTCTCCCCCTCTGCTCTGCACTGGTGAGGCCACAACTGTAATACTGGGTCCAGTTCTGGGCTCCCCAGTTCAAGAGGGACAGGGAACTGCTGGAGAAAGTCCAGCGAAGGGCAACAAAGATGAGCGAGGGATTGGAGCATCTCCCTTAGGAGGAAAGGCTGAGAGAGCTGGGACTCTTTAGCCTGGAGAAGAGAAGGCTGAGGGGAGACCTTATGAATGTTCACAAGTATCTCAAGGGTGGGTTGAAGGAGGATGGAGCCAGGCTCTTTTCAGTGGTTCCCAGTGACAGGATGAGGGGTAACGGGCACAAGCTGGAACATAGGAAGTTCCGTTCAAATACACGGAAAAACTTCTTTACGGTGAGGGTGCCAGAGCACTGGGACAGGCTGCCCAGGGAGGGTGTGGAGTCCCCTTCTCTGGAGACTCTCAAGCCCCGCCTGGATGCCGTCCTGAGGGATGTGCTCTGGGCAGCCCTGCTCTAGCAGGGGAGTTGGACGAGGTGATCTCTAGGGGTCCCTTCCAACTCTGAAATTCCGTGATTCCGTGAAATACAGATGGTGTAGATAACGGTATATACTTGTGAGGAAGGCCTGGACAGAAGAAGAAATCTCTTTAGTTTTAAGTTCAGTTCTCACTGATTATTTCTTGAACCCACTATTTAAGGTTTACTTTTTAAGTGCAGAGCACGCACAAGCCTTATTGGTTTTAATTGGGACTGCTAACATTCAGGACACTGAGAAAATCTGGTCTTTACTCACTGCAAACAAATACATTGAAGTGTGGTGTTTTAAACTCTTGGCTTCTTGTGTTATCTCAGTATTTAAATTTATTTGTCTCATCCCTTCAGGTTACGAACCGCTATTTGTCACAGTTGAAAGATGCGCATAAAAATCATCCATTCATAAAGGAGTATCAGGCAAAGGTACTGATTACTTTCTCATATAAAATGGAATTTATCATGCTTCGTACCGGTATCTGATGGGGCGAGCGGTTTCTTTACCAGTAAAGATGACCGCAGACCTGTCCCCTCTGAACTGCAGTCTTTCTCTGTCACATCATTTGCCAGCAAATTTTCTAGCCCTTGTGTGAGAAACACAAGCCAGGTGTTAAACGAAGCGGTGATGTACCCAAACCTGGTAACATCCTGAAAGAACAGCTCTGCGGTCGGGGTCCTTAATTTGAGTCAGAAGTTTGTTACTGTCAGACACCATGCTTGAATAGTGGCAGCATCCTTCGGGAAGAGAGAATTTGGGGAGGGGGAAAGACGGATAAAGATTGTAGTGAAGAGAAAATGGAACAAACTGAAAAAAATTGAGAACTGCTACAGGTGATCATGCTTCTTAGAATTCCTTTCGCCTTGCTGAGCTGTGATAGCGGTGTTTTCCTCATCAAACGCAGGTTTTATTAAGTTTTCACTGAAGTTCAAGATTTGTTAATTTTATTTTTGTTTCTGGTTTGAAGGAGAATGACTTTGACCGGCTAGCCATGCAGTATGCCCCCAGCGCGTGAGGAGAGGGGAAGGAGGCCGCGGCCCTGCTCTGGGGTACCTTGGGAACTGGGGTTGGTGTCCACAGCCTCTCTGGTAACACGGCGAAATGCCCTCTGCAAGTGGGTCGGGCTTAACTTGCTGTGGCAGGGTCTTGCAGTCCAGCAAAGCCGGTGCTAAACCTGTATGTAACAGTAGCTACTTGAATTTGGTAGCTGAAAAGCCTGCGTTGTGGCTTGCCTGGGTCCTGAACTCTGCTTAAAATCCAGTGCGAAGCAAGAGTGTGCAACACTGTACCTTAAACATTCCTAATAAAGCCTTTTCTGGATCTGTGTGCCCCTTAATTTCTGGAATTCAAGTAATTCCACTCTGGGACTGAGCCCTGTCGTCTGTACTGAGGGCATGCTGGTGGGAAGAGTATGAAGGTTAATTTTAAGCGTCTGCCTTCAGTACATGGATGAATCCTGAGTTACGGATCTTTCAGCCTGACAGATGACTCCGCCATTAACTCCAGCATCCTCTGGAAGAAGCATACGCAGCTGCAGGGGTCACTGCTGGTGAGAGGGAAAGCTTCCCCCAAAATAAAAATAATCCGATTGTAATAGGCTCAGCCTTAATCTTAAGTTGGTAGAATACAGTAGCTCGTGTCCTGGGGCCAGCAAAGTACGTCCTGCAGCACGTGTGGAAGTGCGCTTGTCACCGGTCACTTCTGAAAGGGGGGTGGCTGTCGAACCTGACGTGTTGTGGAACATAACGCGACCCGACGCTACGTGGTGATGCTTTTTAGTAGCCGCGGACTCCCGGGTAGCATTTCAGGCTACTGTGTGTGTCGGGCGATTGTGTTCTGTCAGAGATGCAAAGAGCAGATGTCCCAGTGGAACCCTCGGCGTGGATCTGAACTCTAATATTTGAATTATCTTTTTGGGTTGGGTTTGGGGAGGGGGAGAAGAGGGGTTTGTGCTACACTGTAAATGTGTCTCCCTGGCGTTTCCTTTGTGCCCACCTCGGCCACGGTTGCTCTGAAAGGGCTCATTGTCTCTTTCCTTGGCTTGTTTAGCGAGCAGCGATTTCCAGTGAGGGGTTATTCATGGTCCGGTCTGGAATGAATGTTTCCTTTGTGGAGCTGTCTGAGGGAGATGTGAAAGGGGCTTGTGTGCTCTGGGGCAGCCGTTACCCACTTGATGGGCCATGATAAATTGACTTAAAAATGTAAACAATAAAAGCAAGTGGCATAGCAGGAGCCAGCGCTGGCCGTGGGAGAAGAGGGGAACATGTTGTCCGCACCTCCGAGAGGAATGGGTTTGTGTTTTCTCATTGCTGCCCCAGACCAATTAGAGAGGTTCCAGAGAGCTCAAAGGCTGAGCGGCTGTGGTCAGAGGAATGACTTTAAATGAGATAAAACTCATTTATATTTTGTCTGTTTCTTTCCCGATCAAGCTGGTTCGAGTTACAGTTCCATGAGTGCCTGGGACCATGATGATGGTGATTATCTCTAGCAGGATCCCACAGCTGCCATTTAGCCGGTAGTTCTGGTGCATTAGGACACAACTGAATTCCATTTCCTCCTCCATGGCTGAAACCAAATCCCACTGTGCTGCTCCAGCGCCTTTGGTCTGAGGTTCCTGTTGTGCTTTACTATGAGACAGTTGGCATTTTAGGAGAACCTTCATCTTAAACTCATGCTTCTCCTAGCGAGCCCAATGTCTGACTGTCTGTACGTGACTCTGGATGTCTTGCTTTTCATTTTAAACGTATACAAGCGTGAATCAGCAGCTCACCCAAGTGCAAGCTGCCTGCCTTCTGGAGGAGGCATTCAGTCAGGTCTTTCACCAGGTGTGACCTTTGGGGTGTGTGTATTTGCATTTTCCAGGTGTACCTCATTATTCCAGAGCTGCCTTAATTGCAACAGGTGCCCAAGTTCAGCTGTAGAGTGGAAACACCTGATTGCTTTCTGCTGAAATGCTTTGTGAGGAAGGGATGAATCTTCTGCTGCTTGGAGGCTTCTGCTGGGAGGTATGGAAAAAAGGAAAGATGGGGGGGAATGTTTCTCTTTGCATATTAAATGAAAAAACGTTGAAGGGTGAATGTTTAGTCAGGCGTTGCGGACATGGAGAGCTGTAGGAGCTCTGTGGTGCCGGAGAAGGTTGCCAAGGCGCTGTGGGTACCTTCCAGCCCCCGCGGCCACCCAAAGGGTGCCCCTTGGCAGGCAGAGCAGTTTTCCACTGTCGGATCATCAATTGTCATCTCTTGATACTGAAATATTAGTATTTGTCTCTGGTTCTTGCTGCTGGAGTAACTCCAGCCCATTGTCACGGCTCATCGTCCAAGAGAGCAGTCGCATTGTTGGGTTGGTCTTTGTTTTTTGTTTTGCGTAAGAAATTGCAATATAACTTCATTCAGAGAGGGCCTGGGCTCATTAAAGGCGTCTAATGAGCCGCTGCTCCGTTCCGTGCTGATTAACGGGCACCTAATGAGCCGCCGCTCCCCTCCGGGCGCCCTGCCCTGGCCCCGCCGGGCGTTGAGGGGGCGAGCACAGCCCGGAGGGGGCGAGCACCGCCCGAAGTGGGCGAGCGGAGCCCGGAGGGGGCCGGGCCGTGCGCGGGTAGGGTGGGGGGCGGCTCTTAGGTCCCCCGGTAACGGCGGGGAGGGGAGTCCCGTCCCCGTCCCGCCCCGCGCGGAGCCTGCGCGGAGCCGGCGGGCAGCGGCGGGCCATGGGCGGGCAGCGCTGATCGCCATGCCGCCTCCCGAGCCCATGCCCGGCTACGGGCAGCTGCTGCGGCGGGGCTACGGCAGCTTGGCGGCGGCCGTGCGGGGCTGCGGGGACTGCGGCTGGGAGCTGTCGCGGCGGACCTGGGCCGAGAACGCGCACCTGGGCTGGGGAGAGGTGCTGCTCTGCGGGCTCTGCGCCCTGGCGTGGACCGCGCTGCGCCGCGCCGCCGCCCGCAGGCTCTTTCGGGTCAGTCCGGGCCGCATCCCGGGGAGGGACGGGGAACGGGGTACCGGAGACCGCCGGGGCTGCGGGGTGGGGGAGCCCGGCGCACCGGAGGGCTCCTCTCCGTCACCCGGGGCCACATCCCGGGGATCCCTTGCAGCGGAGGGCTCTTCGCCGCCGCCCGGGGCCGCGTCCCCGGTGCACTGGAGGGTGCCTCTGCGCATCCCGGGGCCGCATTCCCGGTCCCCGGTGCACTGGAGGGCTCTTCTCTGCCACCCGGGGCCGCGTCCCCGGTGCACCGGAAGGCTTCTGGCCGCATCCCGGTGCACCGGAGGGTGCCTCTCCGCATCCCGGGGCCGCATTCCCGGTCCCCGGTGCACCGAAAGGCTTCTGGCCGCATCCCGGTGCACCGGAGGGTGCCTCTCCGCATCCCGGGGCCGCATCCCCGGTCCCCAGTGCACCGGAGGGCTCCATCGCCGCATCCCCGGTCCCCAGTGCACCGGAGGGCTCCTCTCCGTCACCCGGGGCTGCATCCTGGGGGCTGCTCGTTGCATGGGAAAGCCGGTTCTCCTTTCCCTGGGGCTGTGTGTTGGGGGGGCGGGGGGTCTTGCATGAAAGATTTCTCCCCCCCCCCACTTCCCCTGGGGCTGCATCCTGGAGCACCGAGCATCCCGCTGCACCGGGAGAGCTCCCCCCCCGGCCCATGTTCCCTTAGCTGCATCCCGGGAGGGGTTGGGGGTTATTTCTTGCATGGGGGAGGGAAAGGACCCCACTTCTGTGTGTCATCCGTGGTTTGCATGAAAAATGTCCTTCCCCGCTCTCCCTCCCCGGTTCTGCGGGAGGATGGCGTGGGGAGAGCTGCTGCGCTGCAGTGCTGGGCTGACCTTCTGCGGAGCCGGGGGGATGCAGGGATGCAAGCATCCGACCCCCGCAGCCTCCCAACGGGCTCGCTGGCCTTTGTCCCGTCCTTGTTCAGACAGTACTTTGTAAGGGACAAGGATGAGCAGGACGTCCCCGGGAGTGCAGAACGGCTCTGTTTAATTTCTTGCTGTGAAAAGCATCAGCAACGAAATGAGACCTCCCTGTTCTTGCTGATGGCTCAGTCCCAGCAGAGCCGATTTCTTCCACACTGCTTTCCTAGAGAGATGCTGCGCGCTGCAATTACCCTGGCCTTGGCAGGACTTAGAAAGGCAGAAGCAATGGAGATGCTGTATTTTGGGTCTCAGGGACGCAGAGACGGCCCTTTTCTTGCCCATCCATGAATGTGGTGTCACGAGGCCTTGAGTAGCTGCAAGAGCACGTGTGGTTCTTTGCAGCTACGTGGGACAGGCCTCGTTCCCTGGGCGAACCGCTTCCTTCAGAGGCTGCTGCACAGATTAAAGACAGCTACTTCGCATCCCGTAATTAGGCTCTCGGGAGTTACTGCTGTCCTCTCTCTGCTGCCGAGCCTGCCTTTAAAGTGGCTCTTCCTTTGCTGCTCAGAGCTGGCTTTGCTTATCTGGTAACGCCAGGTGGATCTTGACCTTGTGGCGAGGTGTCAGTCTGAGTCCTCTGGAGTCGTTTGAAGCTGCTAAAGTGGCACGTAGGCAAGGTAACGTGCTGGCTTTTCATGGAGGACTGAATTTCTCCTTGTTACCTGCACCCCTGTCTGCCTGCGGCTACTGATGGGCAGCGTACGGTGCCTGGGAGTGCTGGGACTGGGTTTAACGAGGTTGGAGGTAACCCTAGTTCTGTCGTAACAAATTGGAGGTAATTTCCTTCGTGCTCCAGTTTCTCCTTGCGTGAGGCTCACCTTTACAGAGCGAGTGGTGATCAGAGTGTAAGAAAAGGCTCTCGGAGCTGTGGAGTGAGTCTGCTGGGTGCCCTCGGAGGATGCTTGGCAGCTTGTACAAGTGCCGAGGCGTCGTTCCTTCCCAGAAATGGGTCACACTTGTAATTGCAGAAGAGGGAGGGGGGTTGATGGGAGCCGGTTCCTGTGGCTACATCTGCATGTGTTACAGTGATGAGATGCTGAGCGAAATTGTGATAGCATCAGTTTGCTCCCTTGCAGATAGGTGGAAGGGTAACAATAGGCAGAGACAACTCTTTCTCTCTATATATATATATATTTTTTTTAAGGATCTTGAAGCTTTTCTCTGTTTTGCCATGGGAAAAGCTGGAGGCTGTCGCTTTCCTCTGAAACCTCTGGCAGTATTTAAAAAATCAGTTTGCATTGTGTGGCCCCTGTATGGGCAGCGGCAGAGGGGGGTCATTCAGGATTAAAGTCAGCAAGAAGAGAGACCTTCTGTTTAACCCTGGGAGGAAACTTCTCCCGTGCTCAGGCCTTTGCTTCCCAGTGCAGGCTCGAAGAGCATCCTTCCTCATTTTGAATCTCTTTATGTTCCCTGCAAGAACTGAAACACTCATGGTTATAAAAATGAATCCACTCAGTGTCCAGAGAATGCTACCTTCCTGCGTGTTATTTATAAATAATAAATCTTGCCGCTTGGATTGTGATTCTCTGCGTCTGAAGAGGAAGTGACTCTTACCACAAGGCCTTGAAGCTTGGAGCGTAAAGTGCACCTTACTTAGCTCTGGCCGTGACCGCTCCTGCGAGAGCGGCGTGCGTTAAAGCCAATACCTCTTCCTGTGCTCGCAGCATGACCCCATCTTTATCAGCGGGATCGCGAGAACGGGAGGGGAGGCTCCTCACTCTCTTCTAGGACCACAGCAGCGTTTGTCCCACAGCGTCTTTGTCGCAAAAGGTCTCGCAGTTGGGTTGAAGCAGCGGTAACGGTTGTGCCTGTGGTGGGAGGGCTTTGGTTAGGATTTGAAAGTGCTGAATTTCACCTGTTACGACGACTGGGTCAGTGCCTGGGCATTAGATGTGGTTTCCCTGTTGTACTTAGAGCAAAGGTAATTTTTGGCCCGTTGCCTCTCCTTCCCAGAATCCTCACTTGGTGCAAATATGGAAAGGAGTTGTTTTGGTTTTGGAAGGATCCCGCTTAGCTGAGCAAACGTGGATTACTAGGTAGGGAAGGACCCCAAAATCAGCTATAGTGGGGGGCATGGGCATCCCTGTAAAGGCCTGAGGGACGTGTCTGTCCTCTCTAGGGTCTGGCCTGAGGGTCTCTGCTCTTGGTCCCCTTGACTTCGGGGTGCACAAACTTGAATGATGCCTGGGACGTGTCTGGTCGTACCAGCTCACTGGACCGGCAGGCCACCTTCAGCAACAAAGACCGAGCCGGGTCTAGGCAAGTGTTCCTGTCCCTCAAAGCCTCCTTGGTGTGTGTGCCCCGTCCTCCTGCCGCGGCTGGCGTCTGAGCTCCATCGGTCTCTGAAAGCCACCGTCCTTGGTGTGTCCCCTGCGTGGAGAGCAGCTGCAGCCAGGTTCTGAGGAGTTTGATTAAAAAGCAGCAACCTGAGCATCTCTGCATTAGTTAAAGGTGCCAAGGCCAAGCGCCTTTGGGATAGGACCAGGCAACTCGGCTTGGGAAAGGCTCGGTGAAGCGCCTGGAGCGCAGTGAGCCTGTGCTGGCAGTCTCCGTCCCCGAGCAGGGCTTGAGCAGTGCAGTGAAGTTTATCTTGAATAGATAAAACTAAGAGCACACCTAGATTCACGCTCAAAGCTGATCCAGAATAGCTGTGTCAAGCCCAGGAGGACACTTGCAGCCCTAAAACACCCTGAGCCATCTTTGCTGCTGGGAGTTAAAGTCCCTGAAGTCAGCAAAGCGTAAGTCCGTAAGTGAGCAAAATCCTCACTTGTAAAAGCTGCCTCTGAATCTGGTGATGTTCGTCAGGTATCACCTCCGTCCTTAACGACTGTCTGCCTTTGCTCTGCAGTGGGGAAAGGTTTTCCATTTTTTGGCCCAGGCACTAGTCAGCCTGCTGTCTTGGTGGTGTCGGAATTTGTAAGGCATTGCAGTGTCCTCTGCAAGGAAAAGTGTTGTGTCAATTGAAAAACGTGCTCTGGACAGCAGGGTTTCTAGGTGAGTGATATGGTATAGCCCCAGGAAGGATGTGGAAGCTGGAAAGCAAAGGTCCCTATTATCCCTTTCAGTGATTTATGCATCTTTTCTCTACCCTATGGTATTGTCAAGACTTGTTTTTCCAAGCCCCGGCACTGAGGGGAATTACCACCGTCCTGAAAACCGTCCGCCCAACACAATCTCTGCGGAGAGCGGAGGAGACGGGCCGAGCCCGGGGGTGGGAGAGGGCTCTGCCTGGCTCGCCCCGCTGCGCTCTGCCCGCTGTTTGAAGCACAAACCCTGGAAACCAGAGGGGAGAAAACCACAACAATGGGCCTTTTCTTCACCCTGGGGAATGAAGCTGCGTCCCGGAGCGGGGGCTGCTCTCCCGGTGCCGCTGTGTCAGCAGTCGGGCATGAGGAGGTTATTCAGCCCCCGCGGCACCCCGGGGGCAGCTGTGTCTTCTCTTCAAAGAGTGTCTTCTCTTGCTTTTCTCTCTTAGGGGCAACCTTTGCCGCTTACCGAGGAAGAAATAACGTCTGTTGGTTTGTTGCTATTGTCCTAGTGTCTTTTTTTCTACATGTTTACAGGAGTCCAGAGCCTAACGCAGCTTCCCAGTGTCTCAGCTGCTGCAGGGACAGGGAAACTGAGGCACTGAGCAGCTGCGGGGATGGAGCAAGGAGAGCTGGAGCTCTTTGTGCTGGGCTTGATTTGTTCCCCTTTCCCAGCAGGGTGACAGCCACTGCCCTCGCTCCCCAGGCTCCAGGAGACCCGTTTCTTCACGTTTAGAGAACAGTGACATTTTACTGGCTCTTTCCTTCTGCAGGCTCTGTGCCCCATCCCTGCTGTGGCGGGGGGTGGCAGCCCATCCGGGAGCGGTGTCCAGGCTGGGTACGGAGGGGACGTCGTCCCTTGGGGTGGAAAGACACCGTGGCAGCCCTGAGCAGGAGCGCGCCGGGCTGCGGGGAGCTGTGCCGCTGCCGCGGAAGGGGTAGTAGCTGTTGGCTGTGGCCAGGTTTTGAATTGGAGCTCTGCTGGCTCATCATTGTCATCTGCATTGAGTAAAAACTGATGTAAAGCTGCCAGTTCCCTGGGCTGAGGGTGCTTCGTGCCAGCCATTCCTTTGTGTTCCTCTGGGGAACTCGTCGTGCCCAGACGCGGCATGGCTGGGATTTGGCCGGGCTCTCGTCCCTAGGCTGGGGAGGTGGCAGAGGCGATGGGGGTGGCTGGGGGGGATACAATCCCTCTGTAACAAGCCTCAATTCATAACCCATCACTGCGAGCCTGCCGGGTTACTGGAAGGACTTGTGTCCTGCTGCTTCAGCCGGTTGTAGATTTAAAGGGACTGGCTGCTTTCCTCCGGTGCCGGAGGCTGTAAAAAGAGAGCATGTGTTTGCTTTTTGCTATGAGTATTTTTTTGACACTTCAGCAGAGCTGTGGGCAGCGACAATTTCCATTCGGTTTCTCTTTCCAGCTCCAAACCGCGCTCTCAGGGTGCTCGCACCCGCTGCTCCGCTCCATCCCCCCACTTGGGTCCCCGCAGGCTGCGGGGGAACAGTCACGTCCCTCAGACCCGGTAATTTTACAAGTGAATCAGGAGATGCCCGCAAAGGTTTGCGTGGGGGTAGTGAGGAGGAGGAGGAAGGAAGAGCTGGTCGCTCTTTAAGCGCAGCCCCATTACATCATTTGCCAAGAGCCTTGGGCTCTTTCAGCCGGAGCCGGATCCGCTGTTCCCGCCGCAGCACCCATCACCCTTAGCAACAGGCATCTCTGCTCCGTTGCCATGGGAACGGCAGCCGGGTAGCGGGAGGACATCTCCCACCCCCTGGGAGAGGGCAGATGCGTCTCCTGCGTGGTGTGGGCTGGTCTGGGCATCTCCTTGGCTTGCGCTTCCCCACGCAAGTGGTCCTGGTTTTGGTGGGGCCTCCCCAGGGACGTTAATTTGTCCCCCCCAGCCCCCTGTGTGATGCTGGTTCTCTTCCGATCCCTCCCTGTGTCTTCTCCAGAGCCGAGTCCCATTTCTGTAGTGCTCAAGGTACACCTGGGATGCCCCGTGGCTATTGAAGGGAGGAGGGTGGCTCTCTCCAGGACTTATCACTAACCGTATGTGCAGTGAAGGCTAAACCCTCTCTGAGCAGTGGCCGCCACAAGCTGGGGTGGGGTAGCCCTTCCCTGGGTCTTGCTTTTGCTCCAGACTGGGAGCTGCCGCCGTGCCTGCGGTGTCTGTTTGTCAAGCCATGACTGCAGGCTCGTGGTGGCAATTTTCTGCGCTGCTGCCATCTCTGCTGGGGCTCCGAGTGTCCGTAAAACGCAGGTTGTCTCGGTAGCGTGTGCCTGCCCCAGGGGTGATGGTCCTTGTCATCAGCTCTGCCTGCCGGGGGCAGAAATGTGGTATCCTTCCCCCCCGTGGGCAGGGAGCTGCCTTGGCGGGCGATGGGCAGCCAGGCTGCGACGGGGATTTGGGGCCGAGCTTAGCATCCTGAATTCGGCCCCGGCTGAGGAGGGCAGGAGTGGCAGGGGGCTCTGCAGCCTGGTAGCATGGCGAGCTGTCCCCATATCTGAGCCGCTTCTATGCTCCGCTGTATGGAGACACAAATAATTCATGCTTTCTGGGCTCAGGACTTTCTGTCTCTGCATTATTTATTCACCCTACAAGCTTCCTCCTCTTTTTTTCTGCGGTGGCTCCTGGTGGAAGAAGCCTTGGCAGCAGCGTGTTCCTGGTCTCAATGAGGACAACCATGCTTTGCATGCGAGATGCGCGGGGAGGGCCGGAGCTCAGCCTCCATAGCTGGGGCAGGGGGGGGATACGGACAACTTGGCAGAGTTTTGCGGGGCTGGTGCTTCCAGGTCTGACCAGTGCTGGGAAATTCAGGGCATAGAACAAAGCGCTTTTAGGCTGGGACAATGCTTGGAGTGGAATCCTTTGAAAACCTGGTGTAGAGAGGGGCTAAAAGCCAGACCAGCCGCTGCCCGGGGACAGCTGGGGCCTTAATATAGCCTTTGAGCATCAGGGGGCCGAGTGCCGGCTGCAGAAAGTGCTGACCTGGGGCAGGGTACGGTTACTTTGCAGGCATTTTGTTTTTACCTCAAGCTTATCTGGTCTCTCCCTGGGGAGCTCTCGGCCAGGGGGCTTTGGGTGTTATCTGTGTTTCAGGCAGCGACGGTTCCCTCCGGACCTTGAGCAACGCTCTCCCTGTGCTGGCTGCTGCCCTGCCGCCACGCCGGGGGGGCAGAGGTTGGCCGGGCTGACAGGGCTCTGTCACTCTCGTGACGAGAAGCAGAAGCGGTGCCTGGCGTTGCTCAGCTGCCACCGAGGGGAAAACATCCCTGCCCGGAGCCCCGGCTGAGCTCGGCGTGCAGCATCCCTCGCTCGCCGGCACGCGGTCCGAGGTGAAGGGTAGCGGCAGCTGCTCCGTTTTACTGTTTAATGCTGGGGCTTTGCTTTCCCGGTGGTTTCCAAGTTGTCCCTGGGCTCGGTGGCCCCGTGCTCTCGCTGCTGCAGTGTCAGGAGAGCCGGGCGGTGCTGGTCGTCCTCGGGAGCCTGGGGAACTCGGGGTGAGAAAGTTTCGTTCTGATTCACACGAGCAATCTGCAGTACCGCTCGTCCTCCCTTCCCTCGCTTTGGCCATATTTGGGGAGGCTTCGCCTCCTATTTCAGAGCCCCAACCGGTGGGAGAGGTGCTGCAAACCACAGGGAGGGGGGAAACCCAGCAGCTGGTCAGCTGTTTCTGCGCTGGTCAGCCGGAAAAGCTGCTGGGAACGTGGGTGAGCGTGGGTCGGTGTGAGAGAGCAAGAGGAGCCGGTACCCCAGCCTTCACTGACTCCTTACCTGCAAAGCAGGTCTCCTGCCATCCTGGTTGGGGACCAGCAGCAGCCACGTGTTTCGGACTCTGCAAAGCCTTTGCTTCTTCAGTTGAAAGACTCTTTTCTGGGAGCTGGCAGCGCTGCAAAGCCCCTGTGCACAGGGGTAGCATCGGTACAGCTTCCTCTTCTGGGTTTCCTTGTGCAGATAGGAGTTGATTTTTATTTTATTAGTTATTGACTCTGTTCTGCAAAAGCCAGCTGTGGTCAGCCCTGCTCCTGGAGCCCGGGTGATGGAGCGGTGCCCAGACTGTGGGACGCGTCCCGAAGCCTTCTGCCTTCCCCCCGGGGCTCTGCTTTTGCAGCTCCCCACCCTGGCCAAGGCTGAGCAGAAGGGCTTCTAGCCTCGCGTTTTGCCCTGCTTCAGGCTCTCTCTAGAGCCTCTTTGACCTCCTTATTCGTGCTGTAAAGAGGGAAAAAACGGGGTTTGGAAAAATGGGGTTCGTGACCCTGGTTTTGCCCTGTCTGGTAGCTCGCGCAGAGCTCGAGTCTCTGGGAGATTCGGTGCTCTCTGCCCTGAGCTCCCCAGGGCCCCTCTCTTTGCCCTGTGTGACGATACCGCTCCCTTCTCCTTGCAGCCCTTCGGGGAGTGGTGCAACTTGCAGCCCAAAGATGCTGCCAAGATGCCTGAGAGTGCCTGGAAGCTGCTTTTCTACACATTATCCTGGTCGTATGGCACCTACCTGCTCTTCTTCACCGACTACCCCTTCTTCTACGATCCACCGTCCGTCTTTTACGGTACAGCAAGAACCAGGGAGAAGTTGGTATGGATTAGGATGTCCAGGTTGATGGGACATCTGGGTTGAACAAGGGAAGGGGAGTTGGGGTGAGCGAGGGAGAAGACTGAAGCCCTAAATTGCCTTTTCTGTGATGCTGTGGGTGCAGAAAGGGCACAACAGGCTGTCTCCCTTCATTTGGTTACAGAGAGAGTCACCTAGTGGCTACTGCAGACGGCAGGGGCTGGGATGTGCCAGGAGGAGTTAAAGCAGGAGGGCAGTAAATCAGTGCTCCTCCTTTAGATCTGGGAGAGGGAAGGGGTCTAACGCCAAAGGCAGAGTTTGGGAGCCAGGACACCTGGCTTCTCCTCCAGCCTTTGCCTCCGTGAGGTCCTGGGTGGGAGCACAGCGAGGTGCTGGGGCTGCTTGGGGCTCCCCGATGTTTGCGCACCCGTCTCGGCTGCTGATGGAGGCTCCGTGCTCATGGCTTTGGGCTCACCCGGGTGTCTTTGTCCCACTCCAGGCTGGAAGAAGGGCATGGACGTGCCCACGGACATCGCCATCGCCTACCTGTTGCAGTGCAGCTTCTACGGGCACTCCATCTATGCCACCGCCTATATGGACACGTGGCGCAAGGACTCCGTTGTCATGCTCCTCCACCATGTGGTCACGCTGACCCTCATAGCCTTCTCCTACGCTTTCAGGTGAGGTTCCTGGCTGTGACACTGCAACGTGTCTGGGGTGGCCTTGGGCAGCCACATGGCAAAAGCTGACGCCTTCCTGTGCTCACGGGCATCTCACAGGCACGTAGCAGGACTGATCTCATCAATGCTTATCAGTAGCTAAAGGGCGGGTGGCAAGAGGATGGGGCCAGGCTCTTCTCAGTGATGCCCAGTGACAGGACAAGGGGCAACGGGCACAAACTGGAACATGGAAAATTCCATCTCAACATGAGGAAAAACTTCTTTCCTGTGAGGGTGCCGGAGCTCTGGAACAGGCTGCCCGGAGAGGTGGTGGAGTCTCCTGCTCTGGAGACACTCAAAACCCTCCTGGACACGTTCCTGTGCCACCTACACATGGGGTGACCCTGCTTGGGCAGGGGGCTTGGACGAGATGGTCTCCACAAAGGTCCCTTCCAACCTCTGCCAGTCTGTGATTCTCCTGCTGGGTTGGTGTGGATTCTCCTCTTCCTCCACGTTGCACAGCGCCAGGCTGTGCCATGCCAGGCTTGTTTGTCTGGATTATTCAGGGAGTCTGGCTGCTCCCGGCATGATGGACCGTGGGTGCTGGGTGCTACCATGGACCTGCCACCCCACACATCTCCCTCCCTGCTCCCCTCTTTCCCACAGGTACCACAATGTGGGCATCCTGGTGCTCTTCCTGCACGACGTCAATGATGTGCAGCTGGAATTCACCAAGCTCAACGTCTACTTCAAGCACCGGGGGGGAGTCTATCATCGCCTCAACGACATCATCTCCAACATCGGCTGCCTCACCTTCAGCGTCAGCTGGTGAGCTTGTCCGCCTGCCCAGCCCTCAGCCCGCTTCCAGCTCTCCTCGCCAGCTTTTGCGGTGTCCCCGCTGCCCCGGGGCAGAGCTGGCTGCGTTTGTCTCCATGGGAATAAGCCCTTTCGAAAAACGGCTTGGGAAGAGGTTCCCGGCTTCGGCAGAGAGGCGCGCTGAGCCTGACCCCATGCTGGGCTTGGAATCCTTCTGTAGTCACTTTGCCGTCTGTCACCACCCAAGTGCCTGTGAAATCTCGCTTGCAGCATGACAAGTGACCCCAGGGGAGGAGGAGCTGTTTCCATTTTCCCACTCGCTTGGTTTCAGCAGTAAGAAGCGCTTTTGCAAGAAGGAAGCAGGACATAGGGCTGTCCCAGATTCCAGCCTTGCTGTTCCTCTTGGGGCGAGGCAGGACAAAAAAAAACAAGATGAAGAATAGAGAGGGGTAACTTGCGGGTTGTCACTCCTCATTTGTCCCTTTGTCTCCTTCCTCCCTCTCCGTGGGCTGCTCAGCAGCCAAGGTTTTTAGTGATAAACTAGGGATGCACAGGACTAAGAAAACCTCCCAGCCATATTCCCCTCCATGCAGGTGAGAGAATTTTCACTGTAGACCTGCCTCTCTACCCTGAGACAGCCCTTTCTCTGCCTGGCCTCTGCTGCCAAGCCTTTTCTGCCCGCGGGAGTTGTATTGTCCCCTCGATGGCTGCCCTGTCACGGGGTCTGTGTGAAGTCCCGTCTAGAGCCGGCCTGTGAACCCAAGCCGGGCGCCCGGAGCAGGGACTGCAAGGGAGGCTGGCGAGGGCTGCCCGGGGCAGGAGGTTGTGCTGGGGGAAGCTGCGCTGGGTCTCACGCCTCCCCCGGGATCCCCGTTAAACCCACCCTGCTCCCTCTGCCCTGGCAGGTTCTGGTTCCGTCTCTACTGGTTCCCCCTCAAGGTGCTCTACGCCACTTGCTACTCCAGCCTCCAGTCGGTCCCCAATATCCCCTTCTACTTCTTCTTCAATGCTCTGCTCCTCATCCTCACTCTGATGAACATCTACTGGTTTCTGGTGAGTAGGGGGAGCTCAGCAACCCCTGCGCTACCTTCTCCCTCCTCTGCCGCTCCGGCATGGCGCCTGCTGCCTGCCCGCCTTTGGGGGTGGCTGGGGGGCTGCAGGGGTGGAGGAGGCTTGGGAGGACCGAGGGGTGGCTGGGAGGGGAGGAGGGCAGCCGCTGTCAGTGCCCGGGGGGCTCCTCTGCGCTGGAATTCAGACTGTCTCGCACCCTGGGGATCCACGGGGAGGGAGCGATAACAGCAGCTGGGGCAAGCTGGAACTCGATAGGGCTGTAAATGCTCTGGCATCCCCTGAAGTTTGGGGAGGGGGTGCAAAGGGTGGACTTGGAAGGCTCATGTCAGCAAGCTCGACGCTGGGTGGAGATGGGCAGCATCTGAGTTCATCATCCTGTGGGGATGAAATCAGTTACGGGTAGTTGCAGCAGCGCTGCTCCCACTGCGGCGGGTCATCAGCCACGTCCCAGGGCTTTGGCCATCCCGGAGGGATCTCCCCTGCCCTTCTCGGGGTTGAGGACAGCAGAGAAAGGTCCCAGGCCGCAAATGGGAGCGGGTAGGTTGGGTGGAGCAGCTCTAAGCTTCGGGGTTTGTGGCTGACGGCGTCTCTCCCTCCACAGTACATCGTCCTGTTTGTGGCCAAGGTGCTGATGGGGCAGATGCAAGAGGTGAACGACGTGCGTGAGTACGACGTGGAGGACAGCAAGAAAACCACAACGGCCAAGAAGAAAGAGGCTGGACTCCAGCTGCCCAGTGCTCTGAAAGAAGGGTATGTGGCTGGTGGGGGATCACACACGTGTACAGCATCCGTGGGCCAGGGGAAGGGGTGCGGGCAGACCTCCCGGGGCCCTGCAGCCACTGTCAGAGGGTCCATCACTGGGCTGGAAGACAGAAAATCTGGGTGCCTTGACAGAGAGTATGAAAAATTGCTGCAAGTATCAGGAAGGACTTTGTATCTCCACGCCGCACATTGTGGTGTGTCCATCCCTCTTTCTGTCCCGTGAATCCTCACCCACCCGTCCCTGCTCACGGTGCAGGACTGGCTCTTTGCTTGGTGCAGTATCTGCAGTTCGTGTGGTGAGCACCGAGTCTGGGAAGATGCTGGGTCCCACCGGGCAGCTCTGGCTGACTGGGGACAAACTATCTGAGCCTGTCACGACAGGTCCGACCTCGATAGTGATTTGTGAGAGTAAGGGAGGGCGAGTCGGTGCGGCCACCAAGGCTCACTGTCTCCTGTGCTCTCTTTTTCACAGGATGCACCTGAAGAACGGACTTGTGAAAGACAAGCGGTTATAAGGGCAGCGAGGCCGCGGCAGCCTGGGCAGCCTGGCTGGCTCTGGGGACTGACCCGGGACCCTGCGCTCAAACCCAGCAAACGAAAGGCACAAGGAGAACTTCATCCCCGATCCCCCTTCATCCCCTGCCCGGAGCCGGGGAAGAGATGCCACTGACAGGATCAGGCCCCTCCCGGGGCTTGCCTGTGACCAGGCTCCACTTGATGCTGGTGTGCTTTCTGTAGCCAGTCCGTGCTGGTTCTGTCGGTGACTGGTGGCTTTGCTGGTCCAGGTAGGATTTGGAGCTGGCTTTAGGTCCCCTGGTGTTTCTTCTGTCGCTCCATCCCTCAGCTGTTCTCAGTCCCTTTGAGATTTCCCCTGTCTT
>VYZM01001449.1:157831-186536 GCA_013398915.1 Dromas ardeola
CTTTGAGATTTCCCCTGTCTTTATTGTCGGACCCTCCCACCCACCCTTCCTCAGCCGCCCTGAAGGGTCCCCTGACTCAGCATCAAACTGGGGAGGGAATCCTCCTCTCCTCCATCGGCATCGCCGTCCCAGGCGAGGGGAGCCCAGAGCCAGCTCTTCTCTAGCTGCTGGGCAGGGGCTGGAGGTGACGCCGGGCACCTCTGAGCCTTCCTCCTCAGGAGGGGGTCCCTCATACAGAGCTGCCCATGGAGATCTGGAGGCACAGCACAGTTCCCATGTGCGGGTCTGCCTGGACACCCAGCCCTGGAGCGTTATTCCAGCCTCCTGTCCTGCCGGATGAGCGCCAGGAGGTTTAATTTGCTTAAAGCGCCTATTTAAGTCTTATAGTTGCTTAAAAAGCCAGTCCCAGTCCTGCAGGGTCCTCTGCTGAGGGATCTCCAGACTCTCACCCAGCGATGTCTGCTTGCTCCAGTAAAGAACAAATCCTTTCTGCTCCCGGCAGTGGTTTTCCAGGCAGCACCGGCTCCAAGCGGTGCAGGATCTGGAGGCTGGGCTGGGTCTCTGCTGGGAAGCCCGTGGGTTTTACAGCCCCTCCGGGTTTTACAGCCCCTCCGACCAGGTCTGTCCCGTTGCTCTCCTCTCATGGGGCAGCACCCACAGCTCCCTGGGCCACGGAGCTGCCTCCCAGCTGGGGACCGCAGGCAGCAGAGGGGGGGCTTCAGGGCATTAATTCCAGCCATCAGAGCGTGGTTAATTGTTTTTTCATGTTTTTTTTTCTTGTTTGGTCTGTTTTATTGATGCAACTCCAGGCTCATTGCGTGAGCCATGGGAAAAGTTCCTCGGTAACCAGAAAGTAAAATGTGACTTGGGCTGATGGAAACTGTCCCGGGCGGTGGCAGGATCCCTCACCTTCTCGCTGGTCGTCGCCTAGCCAGGGCTTCAGAGGGGTGCGTCTCCGTGCTTTGGTTCCTTGGCTGCCAAGTGGGATTTGCAGGATGGAGGAAAGGAAGGGAACCGATACCCCCGGCCTCTTTCTGCTCGGTCGTAGCAGCGTTGGGGCAGTGACGGTGCCGAGGTGGGGTAACGGCGGTACCGCGTCAGCACCCCTGTGGGTAAACTGAATTTCGTGGTACCGGCTTGCCCAGGCTTCGACATTTGGCTGGGTGACTGGTTGGCCAGCACGGTGTGTGTGACATCGGTGTGCTGCTGCAGGTTTGCTGGGGTGGTGGAAAGGGGCCGTACCGATGGGGGGTGCTGGGGGTGGGCGCTGATGGCTTTTCGTGATGGCCCTGGGGCCGCGTGTCCTGTGGGCAGGGAGCCAAAGGGAGAGTTTGGAAGATTTCAGTGTGCTGGAAGTTGACGGCCTTGAGAGAGAAGTGTTGGATGCTGTGATTGTGGGGGAAAAAAAATAACTGATTTGGGAGTGGGGAGCAAGAGGGAGACCCGGATCTGAGTCTCCCCATGGATCTGGTGGGATCTCCGCGGTGGATGGGAGCAGTGCTCGACGTGCCGGCAGCTTTGTGTGGGGAAGAGCAGCCTCTTCCCTGCCACCAGGGACTTTGTTGTTGGACCTCGATGGCGTGGAGATGTGGGAGAGATGAGGGAGCTCTGAGGGAGGGAGGGGGCAGCCGCCCTCCTGCCGCGCAGCCTGAAAGGGTTAACAGGTCCCGGGGAGCCTGGAGGGACCGTTCACACCCTCTGCCCAATCCTGGGAATCCCCCGGTGCTAATTGAGCACTAACCAGATGAAAGGCTCCAATCAGGCCACCAACACCCCCCTGGCCTCAGGTCCGCAGCCCAGGCTGCTCTTTGTCTGTGGGAAGGAGAGCGGAGCAATGTGGCTTCTCCCCGGCTTCAGAGCCAGCCTTGCCTGGGCTCTCCTTAGCGTGCTTCTGGGCATGGAGTTGAGCTTGCAGGAAAGTTTACTCTTAAAATCCTTGGGTTTGAGCGCCAAGCCCAGCCCAAAAACCCCCGTTCCTGTGCCGTCTGTGCTCTGGCGGATCTTCCAGAAGAGAAAGATGCTGCCTTCTACAAACAAAGACCTGGCGGATGCCTGTAGAGTGGAGGAATTTAATGTCCCTGGGAACATCATCCGTGTCTTCGCCGACCGAGGTACAGAAATGCCGTGGTTTGTGTCCTTTGGAAGCTCCTCTGATCTCTGGGCTGGGAGACTTTGCTCCAGTCCTTCCTTTTCTGTCTCTTGGGTGTCAGTGGGAGAAGCTGCGGCGGGACGGGGCACTGCCCAGAATCGGTCTCCAGGAGAAATCCCTGCTGTGTAAACTCTGGTCCCTCTGGTTGTTGTAGATAATTATGTACAGTTTAGAAATGAGTCAGTAGACGAGGCAGCGGGTGTAAGGCTCTGTCCTGGAGTCACCTAAGACAGACCAGAGACCTGGTTTGATCCCAGGTGACTGGCTTGACCCGTTGGGCTGGCGGTGGTGGAGGTGGCTCCTCGCCTGGGCAGGGGTAACGTGGCTGGGTGAGGCCAGCACCCAGCCTCGGACGGGGCTGGGATGCTCGGCCATTTGGCTCTGTCCCCCCTGCCGCCTCCTTTTTGTCCTCATGCCTCTGGCTGACCACGCGGCACATCTGGCTGCTTCAGCCTGGGGCCTCTCCGAGCCCTTCTCAGTTCCTCGGGAACTGGTTGGTCGGTGTCCGCTCGGTCTCGAGCCACCACAGAGCTCCCTTCTCTTGTGATTTCCATTGGAAACCTTGGGCTGGCTTCGGCAGGCAGCTTACCAGTTCCTAAAGTTTGCTGCTGTTTGCCCTCCTTTCCCCTCCATCCCAAACAACCGGCACCCCACAACCCCCCCAGTACTGGGGAGAGATATTTACAGCTGGGGAAAAATAACTCACCGAGATGTTAAGCGGGGGAGATGCTGGAATGGCTGTAGCATCCCAGCGCCGCAGGCTGGAGCCCAGGCTGGCGTTTGTGCCTCCAGACCTTTGTGAAGGCCGTGCCATCAGGCTGATAGACCCCGCTGCACCGTTGTCATCTCCATCCAACGCCTGCGGGTGTGCTTGGCTGCCCGCCTCCGTCAGCCCCATCTTCCTCTCGCTCTGCAGCCAAGAGCTTAAATCGGAGCACTGGGAGGCTGATCCCGCTCAGCGTAACAGGGTTCAACCGCCGCCACCTCTATCTCTCCTTCTTTGTCAGGCTACTTCATTCATAATGGGCAGCCCCAGAGGTTGCTGTGTCTGCAGAAGCGTCTCTACTTTAATCTCTCCGTGCTGGAGGAGGGCGAGCGCTTGACGATGGCTCAGCTGGAGATCAAATTCAGCCACAACTCCTACCACACCTCCAGCCGGGGGCAGGTTTTTGAGCTGAGGCTCTACCAAGCCTCCCAGATGTCTCTACGGGGGATGCCCTCCCACAGGCACGGCCGAAAGCTGCTGGTGGAGCAGTCCTTCGCCCAGCTGCACAAGTCTCTGCTCTTCAACCTGAGCGGGGTGGCGAAGGACTGGAGAACGTACAGCAGGAATCTGGGCTTGATCCTGGAGATCTCGGTGAGCAGCAGAGACGGTGCATCAGCCCTGGCGAGCTGGGGGCCGCGGAGCCTCTGCGCCAGCATCGACTCCTTCCTGGACACCTCTCTGCTGGTGGTGACCCTCAGCCAGCAGCAGTGCAAGACTTCCAGGAGGAGGAGAAGCGCTCACTACGCCCCCGTCACTCCCAGCAACCTCTGCAAGCCCCGGCGGCTTTACATCAGCTTCAGCGACGTCGGCTGGGAGAACTGGATCATCGCCCCGCAGGGCTACATGGCCAACTACTGCCTGGGCGAGTGCCCCTTTCCCCTGACGGCCGAGCTGAACAGCACCAACCACGCCATCCTCCAGACCATGGTGCACTCGCTGGACCCCGAGGGGACCCCCCAGCCCTGCTGCGTCCCCGTCAGGCTGTCCCCCATCTCCATCCTCTACTACGACAACAACGACAACGTGGTGCTGAGGCACTACGAGGACATGGTGGTGGACGAGTGCGGCTGCAGATAGCGGAGCGGCGGCGGGGGTGTGTGCCGGGGGGTCCCGGCTGAAGCGTTGAATGATTGATGGAATAAATCCGAGTGTGTTTAATCGCTGCTGTGCTGGTGTTGAGGGAGTTTCCCCTCCGTGCATCGTGTGTGGGAGCCCCCCCCGGGGCTGCCCTCCTCCATGAACAGCCGGGGAGGAGCTCTGGCACCCAGGGGTCATTAGCAAAGTGGTGAGTTGTTAATAGCTGGGTGCTCAGCCCTCGTCTGAGCGGGATGGGATTATGATCAAGGCTGGTGCGGGTTGTCTCATCCGTTCTCCACGGGCAATGGTGGCACCAGGCTGTGAATCCCTGACCCCTCTCCTGCTCGGCCAAGCACCTGCTGGGCTTCTGCTTTTCAACTAAACGCTGCAGCTTTCTTAGCGCAAAAAAAAAAAAATTACTTTTTTTTGGTGAGATGATGGTTGATGGGTCCTGTGCCGGGAGGAGGTGACGCGGTGGCTCCGGTCTGGCTGCGGGATGAGGTATGGTGTCACGGCAGGAACCACATCCCTGGGGCGCTGCGCGACTGAAGCCCTTCCCATGGCAGCGTCAGAGCCTGGAGGCGCGTGGGGGGTCTCTTGCTGTGGGAACTCGGGGCTGGGCTGGTTTTAGTGGGCTGTTGGCACCGGGGTGGTTTGGGGCAGTGGTGGCGGTGATTGGGAGGGGGCCAAATGCAGCCCCTGGGGGCTGCCGGGAATTTGCTGTGTGAGAAATGATTTTTGGCTGAAGAAGGAGAGTGTGAAGCAAGGGATGTGGTGCCCTGAGGCAGAGATGGTGGAGTCGGTGACATCTTGTTCCCCCACCCCCCCCAAGCCCGCTCTGAGTCAGTATTTAATTTACCTCATTTGCAAATTGATGAGACCGGGGTGTCCCCTCTCCCCGGTGGCAGCAGGACCAGCCTGACCCGCGGCTGGAGCCAGATGGCAGCCGAGCATCAGGCAACGGCAGCAGCGCAGCGTTTACAGCCCTGGTACGTCAGGCACGATGTTCACGTGGTTGTGCGTTTTAGGGTTATTTTTGTTTTATTTGTGGGGTTTTCTGTCGGCTGTGGGAGCCAGCCATCGCAGTAGCGTGGCCGTGCTCTTACCGAGGCTGTTCCATGCCCCTGACACGAGGCAGCAGCGCGGTGGTGCCCAGCGCGGGCCCAGCTTTGCAGCGTCGGGGCTGAGCAGCAGATGGAGGAGCCGGGGCTGTTCTGGGCAGCGCCGTCCCTCAGCAGCTGGAGGTTTAAAGCCCAGATGAAGCCGCTGAGCCCTTCCCCCTGTCAGGTCCCAGCCTGTGTTAAACGTTCCTGCGCCTGTTCCTGACACACCTGCAGCTCTGCTTTTTCTGGGGCAGGGGAAGGACAGAAAAGGAAGCTGAGTTAGACTTGAATTTTTTGTGTTTTTTGTTTTTGTTTTTTTTTTTAACTGTGACTCTGACACCATAGCATAGATTGTTTTTTGTTGTTTTTTTGTACCGATGTCGTATTGTCTTCATGGTCTGATGAAGTATTCCCAGGCTACACTGGGCTTTCTCCCTCCAGGGAAGCACTAAAGGTTTAACCACTGCAGAGGAAACACCTTCCTGTCCCTCGGGACAGTGTTTTTGCTGACACCGCTGAACTGTGTCGCTGAAGACCAGGACTGGGGGAGCTCCAGTGCTTTAGCTGGGTCCTGCACTAACATTTTCACATCCAGCTGGGGTTCTTGACAGCACCACGAAGCAGAGAACTCCAGGGCAGCCCAGCAGATGAACAGGAGCTCTGCTGAAACCCATTCCACGCACGTAAATGTTTTAAGGGCTTAGAGTAGGACTTCACTAAAGCAAGCAGGAGCCCTTTCTTTCAAATGTAAGATGAGCAGCATTAAGAAAACCTTGAAGTATTAGTGTTTTAGTACTGGTGCTGTGGCAGACTCCATTGGAGATGCAGTGGGTAGAGCAGACCGCTTACCTGGTTCTCCAGCGCGCTGGAGGGTGACTGTCCCCCTCTGTCACCCCACCCCCACAGGCAGGTGAGGTGGAAGGAGGTGGGTGACAGCAATGACGAGGCAGGGAGACAGCCCTGGAGTAGCTCTAAGGAGCTTATACACAGGGTGGGGAGAGGCCGAAACACCGGAGCTGCATTTTAGCAGAGGCTGAGCCAGCCCTGAGGCAGCCCGGGCAGTCCCAAACCGCAGCCAGGTCTCGCTTTTACCTGTAACGAGGGTAAGTGCCATTTTCACGTTCAGGGGAAGCAGGAGGGAGATCTTCCAGGCTGGACTGGCCACCTCTAGGATGAGCCTTCTGTAACTCCTGAAGCTCCCCCGGCACAGAGCACCCCGGGGCTCCGTAATCGTCCCCTTTGAGGCAGAGGAGGGGAGAGGGGAGGGACATTTAACAGAGATTTCACAGTTCATTTGCTTACCCCTGTACGCTATGCACACACCACACTTTTGTACTAGTCTGTGTTTAAAAAAAAAAGTAATAAACTTGGAAGTTTATACAATCAGACTAAGTTTTAATGAATGTTGCCTGGTTTCATCATTGAAAGTTAGAGGCCACCTTGAATGCAAGAGCTGTTTATTAATATTTTATTGATGACAAACAGGTTTAAAACAAACTGAGACAAAATCAAAAAAGAGTAACACCGTGCTAGCACTGATGTCTGGATTTATAAAACTCAGAGTAACTGCTACAAAGGAAAAAACCAGCACAAAGCAGAGGCAAGCATTCCCATCAGTGAAATTAAGGGGGTGAGGGGAGAGGAGGGGGTTACATTACTCAATGGATTTGCATTGCACAGAGGGTTACAGCTTAAACCTATCGGAAAAGTCTATGCAACTACGCAGCCTACAGAAGGAAAAAAAATTAAAAAGCCCTTCGGCAATGTTAATAAATAAAACAGTCCATCTTACAAGGAAGGAAGGTGGCCTGTGTCTCCATTCTTTCACATTTTAGAAGTCTAAACTCTGGAGGCTTTTTGTGAGAAAAGAATGGTTTTCGTTTCTGGAAAGTTTCTTTTTGCAGTTGAACTACGTTCGCTGCAGGACCGAACGAAAATTTTGAACACCTGTTCCATGTTTTATGTGAACGCTCCTCACGGCTCGTGGGTACGTTACACCAGGTCTGCACTGGGGGAGAGACACTCTTGAAAAACTACAGCAAATACAGGTTATGAAAGCGGGTCAACAATCTACAGAAAGGACAGTAATGAAAGGGCTTTTCCCCCCCAGTTACAAAAAAGTGGGTTTTACGTCATTTAAGTACATTCATATGAGAGGTATTTTGAGTTCCCCCAAAAAAAAGACTAGAAACACTTGGAGCCCTTTGAGTATAAAGCTAACTTAATTCAAACTTTAAAAACACCTAGGTTAGTGAATCACACTCTACTGATCTTTGCCAATTAGGAGGTAGAGGTTAGTCTAATTTAGGGATCTGATAAAAATGGGTCTTGTAGGAATCTTTAATTCTCTGCGCTGTTTCTAAAAAGGTTTAGACAGAAATAAAATGCTCCCAGTGTTCCCATATGACTTAAGACATGGGTACAACTTCGAAATTGGATGGCTTCTCTTATGTGCTGTTTTCAGTTCTGACTTCCAGCTATTTCTCAAGCCAGCATCGATGGCACGGCCGCGTCCACTACCTGAAAAATAGGCTCCGGGTTTGGTTTGCAACACCTGAATCTTTCAGCCATCTGCATTAATCACCGAAGAAGCCACACAAAAGCCTAACCCATTATCTCTAATTATACCCAGCTATCAGAGGCCACCTTCCAACAACTGCCTGCTTTGTCCATTTTTTCCAACCTGCTTCGGTAACATTGTAGAGTCTTTACTTCAAAACCAATATAATCCCCAGGTTCCACTACTTCTTCCCCAGATCTGAGGGAGCGAGTAAAGCAGGCCTGTTAGCATCTTTTCCTCCAGGGCCGAAGGGCTCAGGAACCCATCCCCTTTCAAGCGCAAAGTTCATCTTACAGAAAGGCTTGTTTTTCACAGAGTAGAGTCCAGACAGTAGCCAATTAAAGCATACAGAAAACACTTTGAAACCCTCCTCCTGCTCGAGCGCGCAGGCTCCTTTCACTCTAACTGCTATCCAATGTAGGAAGAAGAGGCTGATTGCTGCAACTTTTAATCACACTGAAAGTTCTCAAGGTTGGTGCTCTAATTTAGTTTTGTTTAAACTTTTTGTAAGCTTCTCAGAACAAGGATCTCCCAGGTCCACCACTAATAATTCAGAGACAAACTTCTAAAAATTCAGTGCTCCTTTGAAAGAATCTCTTTAAAACCACCTTGTCACGAAAGACCCGTTCAGAATGTGGGCGACACGATGACACTAGGATTTCAGAGCCAGCGTTGGACAACAAAACCTGCATCTCAGAGTTGAGCATCAGCTACGTTCCGCTGGATTTCTGCTTGGCTTGCTGTCACTTAGTCAGGAACTCTCTCTCTCTCTCAGATACTCTGCTTCTAAAATGTAAACAGTTACTGCTAAAATATAGTACCCCTTTAAAACGAGAACAACTCTGAGATGAGGGTTTTCCTCTCCCCATCTGCTCTGAAAAGTAATGCCCTGCTCGCAAAGAGAAGTATGGAATGAAGTGAAACCTGCTTAAGGCCCTTCTCTCGAGCTTGTTTGACTGGGGGAGCAGGGACTCAGCTGACCACTCATTTCAGGGTGAGTTGCCTTCCCAGTGAGGCGCCAGCCAGTCCTCCGGTGCTCTCTCTCCTCTCCGGTCAGTCTCCTTGTCTCAGTGAGCTAGCAGTGGGCTCTCTCGCGCGCGCTCCTTTCTCTCTCTCCTCTCCGTTGGTTGGTTTCTTTCTCCTGTTGCTCTCACACAGTGGTGCTTCAGTTTTAGCAGTGGAAAACAGGTATCCATTTTATTTTATTTTTTTTATTACCCAGAATAAAATGCTGATGAACTAAGCTCCACACAAGCTTAGCTCTTCTTCCTCAACCTGAAAGCAAGAAAGCAAGACAGCTGCATTAGGGATGTCACTCTTAAGACAAACACTGCCTTTGTGAACTTAAAGGGAGTAAGAAGCAGAGGAGTGAACCTCAGGTGCCTTACACTCTAATACTGTGACAGTCCCGTCACTCCACCATGTTGATATGCACGTTCACCCTGGTAAGTAGAGTCCTGTGACAGCGCCACGTCAATCTGAGATTTAAACTCATCACCAAGGTAACTGTCCTGAAAATGAAAGTGTGTGTTAGGCCTCTAACTCGTTACCAAGCTCAAGTGCTCCCTTACAAAGCAGAATACCTGGCAGCCAAGCTTAATGACAAAGTCTGAGAGGTTTTGTTTTGATGGGGATTTTTTTTTGTGTTTGGTTGTGTTTTGTTTTTTTTTTTTTTTTTAAAAATCTACTCTTTTTGCTGCAGAATTTCCACAAATACAAAGGTTTTTGTGACAGCTGGCTGTTGGACAGGCAAGCAGTTCGAAGTTAAGGCTCGAGTTGAAGTCTATACATGCAGCATTTCCCTTTTATGCCCCAGTGTACTTAGAAAGTCAGCCAAGTGGAGGAATATGAAACACGGTGGCTGAGTCATTGAAAAATGGTTTTCGTTTCCATTTTCCTCAGTACTAGGAAACAAGGACGTGCATGCACACAGACCACCGACATAAAATCCAGGAAAAAGAGCAGGCTTACATCAAACTCTGCTTACCTGTGATAGTTCTGGTTGGGAGAGCCCAGGCTGACTCATCTGTGATGGCTGACTCATGGAGATATACCCCTGAGTCAGTGGACCCTGGGAGAAAGGCTGGGACACCACATCTTGGCTCGCTTGACTATTCGGAAGGTTTGACTGACTAGTTCCAGGAATCCCAAAACGATTTTTCTGGCGCCCACCACGACCAGTCTTTCCTTTGGGCGCCCCACGTCCTGGAAAAGCGTTTATCCCAACCAACAGTCAGAAGTCTCACACATGCAAATATGTGAGAATTAACCGTTTCTATAAAGACTTGCTCGCTCACAAGAGGCAACGTTTTATATGTACTAAACGTAGCAGGTACAGAGAAATCAAAAGGCAGAACCACCAGCGTAGCCACGGCAAAGGGAGCCGCACTGGAGGCTGCAGTGCTACTGTGTGTGTACTCCATGCAGCCAAGATTTATTACCAAAGCACATCGTCATCTACTCTCACCAGCACTGCTGCAGGAGTAGCATAAACCATTCTCCCACTTCAGACCTAGAAGTGGGGTTTTTCACCCCATTTCACCCTAGCCCCCGTACCTGCGGCTGGTCCGTTAGCCTGGCCAAAGTATCCCGGTGGTGGCATCGGTGGCATCACAAGGTTGAAAGGGATAGGAATGTTCATAGCAGTGACATGGCTGGGGCCAGCGCTAATCATCCCGATCTGGTCGTGGGTTTGGAAGTACATGTTGGATGGGCGCCCTGGGGAGGGGAAGAAAAGCCACAATAATTTCAGACACACCAAATATTTAAGAAAAAAAAGTCAACTCATTCTTGCTTTTAACAGTAATGGGGGGACTTGTGAGCAGGGTAAGTCAGAACTAGAAACTGAAAGGACAAGCCTACCACTGCCAGGAACCACCAATATTTCTAGTTCACCATTTATTCCACACTTGAAAATTTCTGAGACCCATCTAACACATGCTCGTCCCTACAGTTACTCTTCTACAGCACCAGCCAAGATTCCCGAAACACATACACACATGCTCCCCCTCCCCTCATTTTTCCACTTGCTATGCAGACATCAAGTTAGACTGCTGGGGCTTCTATATGCAGACAGCAAAATTCAGGCACATCATGAACATTTTCAGTTCTTAAATTCCGTATTTTTCTGTAATGGCTCTTCAAAATTTAAAGTTTGAAGTCTGTAAGATATTACACCCCAAGGACTAGTTGGGGAGAAAACCCAGAAGTCTTTGAAGGTGTTAATTTTGATAGCTTCCTTTACCTTGACTGCTCCGGTCATAGACAGATCCTGGAATAATAGCCTCACGTGCATCATACATGGCAGTAGTCATGAAACGGGCACCCTGGAAGCATTGTAGGAGTTAGACAAAGCCTTTGCATAGAAAACTTTGTAATGCAACTTCACTGCAAGTTATTTTGGGTAAGAATCCAGCAAAACTTCACAGATAATGCACACTTTACAAGTGCTGAAGAAAGTTAGCTAGTTCTAATACATGAGACGCATCCAATTATCATTTCAGCTACACCATGACAAAGTACAATCATGACTAAGTATAATCCTCAACCTGCAATTTTTCAAGTACAATCCTATTAAGTACACAGGCCTAATGCGCTTGCCATTTTACACAAAACACTTACTTGATGTTTCATTCACCTCAGAAGTTAACCCCTCGTAAATAAAGACCAAAAAATGCACCAAAAAGGCTTTCTTACAAACGCTCAACTTAGAAACAGCTGAAGTGACCTACTTGCCTAGCTAATGCAGCGCGATCCAACAAAAATACAAAAGTTATGGGTGTGTGAGGCTATGTGGGTGACTGTTTATTCCATGCATTTATAATTGATCAATCAATCCCCAATTGCTTCATGCAACAAACATCTGAGAGAGAGGAGAGAGGTCAACACTTACTGGGTTGATGGTATTGACAAGTTTCCGGGGTTTGCTGAACTGCATAAGGCTTTCCCGGAGGTTATTCAGTGGTCCCTCCACCAGAACCTTCTGCTCCTTGTAGTAATTCAGCAGGTGATTCCAAAGTGGTTGTTTAGACAGTGCCTTTGGGTTCCCAACAATAATTACTCCATACCTGTACAACAGCAGACAAAGAGAAAGTAAAATTAACTTCCGAGTAAAAACAAAGCCATATTACATGTTACATATTAATGTCAGAACAGCCTCTTTTGCAGTAAACCCAGGCACCTAATAGCAGCTCATGATGGTAGGTGTAGGAGACCCTGATGCAATTGTTTTGTTTACAGCAGATGATTTCTGTAGTATGACAAAACATTTGAAAGGAGATTGCTGCAGCCAGTTTCTCAATAATCACAAGCTTCCTTCTGCAGGATTGCCAAACACATCAGCGTACTCAACCAACCACGCTGTTTGGTTAAAAACTGGCAGAAGCCAAGGATGCCAACTAACATAGCACTGACTCCTCATTACCCTTCTCAGTAATCAAATCCATTTTAAGAGAAGCAAAATGGTAAAAAAATGGTTGCTGGAAGGGATAGAGAAACAGATGAAGGGAAGAATTCTGTCCTGCAAACAAAGGGGAACCACATGGCAGCTTCTACAAACAACTGATGACAAATGGTAGCACTGATTAGGTTGCGATTGCTCCTGGTAAATTGTAGGGAATGTGGAAATCATTCAGGCTCCCTTAATCGAGGTGGGGAATGGGCCTGCTTCCCACAAAACACAGACCTTTTGTTAGTTGGACTCTACCGATGCTTTAAGCAGACCTAATTAGGTCTCTAGAATAGATAAAAGTTCGCCCAATTTTACTTTACCTTGCTCTTGTAAGAGCTACATTAAGACGCCTGGGGTCATTCAGAAACCCTATTCCTTGGTGTTCGTTGGCCCTCACACAAGAAAGGATAATAAAGTCCTTCTCCCGTCCCTGGAAGGCATCCACGCTTGCAATTTCCACTTCCTGAAACAGAGGAAAACATGTAAATCACGGAAGCACAGTGCAAAACAGTTCTGCTACCAACAGGCATTACAAAATGCATTGGCTGTGCACTAGCAGTTCCCATCATTTGACAAAAATGTTATTTTTGTAATGACTAATGACTTGGTAATTCCACTGGTCATTATAAATAGTCTCCCTAAAGAAGAACAGACAGTCTCAATTTAGGACAAATTACTTTTATGTTCACTGCTTTAGGGTTCTCGTATTTCCCCAAAACTGGCATTTGCATTACGGAAAGCATCTCTTTTCTAGGTATGCTGCCAGAAAGACTTCTGACTATTCCAAAACCTCGTAGTAAGACAGCTCCAAATTAGCACTGCTGCTCCCAGCTACCAAGAAACCTGAATCACAGGGACAGATCATTCCTGGCAGAAGTAAAAGTATTTCCACCAAGTTTTCCTTCAGTGAAAACACTGACCAAGTTCTCAATATTGCAAAACAGACTATATTAAACATACAACCACCTTGTTTGTAGCAACAAATTTTAATGGTTAGTAGAGGAGTTCCACTGATGGGAGGACATATTCCCAAGCAAATAAACAGTATGACCATCAGAATTTATGGAGCTTGGTTTCCTGCATGTCCCTTGGCTTGATGCTTTTATCTAAGACACAAGCTGACTGAAGCTTTTCCACAGCTGAAGCACTAATGACCTCTCCCTTCTGTGCCTCAACGAGTCCTCAGAGGATGGACTCACTGAAGTCCTCCTTTCAACAGAGACCTTAACAAGGCCTTCTCCTTTATCTGGCCAGCTGCTCCCCTGACACTTACTGGCATTTGATTCCTCCTAAACTCTCTTCCCTGGTCTATTTTAACCAGAATCAAGTAAAAAACCCAAAAATTACTAAAGAACAAACACAGACTGACGCCTAAGAAGCCGGACTAAAAATGAAAATATTGTGAAATTTCACAATATCTGACATTTCTAGGTTCTCTGCATCCAAGTGTTCTCATTTCTGCAATGATTCCATACCTGGTAGAGCTTTGTATGCAAGGAACCACTGAACTGCATGTACTGGACCAGATAGGATCTTTGACCTTCATAAGGAGTAATAATGCCAATCTGATCTGGTTTGGCACCAGCTTTCAATAGCTTTGTAGTTATCTTCTCCACATTCGCCGCTTCCGTCCTAGAAAGAGAGATACATTTACCTAAGGAGAACCAAGGCATTACATCTAACTTTTTACAAGTTAATGGATATAAAAAACTCGAACATGTATGCTGTGCTAGCCTTTTGTCAGAAAGGCTACTTCAAGAAAAAGATCAATTCTACCCCGCACTGCTCCAGCACTCCCGATTAATCTGGCTTAAGCTTCGCAGGAACATTCATCACTGTATCACCTCTTGACTTAGGCCATGCACAGGTTTTCTCAGCCAGAGGAATACAGGCAAAAGCCAACATCTCAAAAAAAGTCTCAGAATGACACAGAAACCCCTCCTTAATAAACACCTCCACCTTCTCAGAACTACACGACAAGGCTTTCTGGAACAGCAAAATTCATGGTGGCCATTATTCTGAAATAGATCTTCTTAGCAGAGTTAATATGCACATGTACTTTGAATGAGATCACAGAAATGTTCCGGCCTGCTGTGCAAACAGATACTTCAGTTGCTTTATCTTAAAGTTTTAAATATAGAATGTTTTTAATGCCAAACTCCCTGCCAGCCAACTATTGTGCCATTTGTTTGCGCACAATTTGGCTTGCTGCATTCAGCAGTCTTGCACATGCTGTTCATGAAACAGACCGAGATTAAAAATATCACAGCAGATATTTGTCATAAATTAGTCTGGTTTCCCTTCCAGAGACATGAACACACACACAACCAAGAGGAGCAAAGTGTTTTAAGCTCACACTGAAAAAGAAGCTGGAGTGTGCAGAAAAAAGGCACAGAAAAAAGAAAGTTAAATTCCTATCTCTTTCACACCCCTGCCAAAGTCTAAGATTTAGGACTCTGCCTTCAGGAGTTACTGGAATTCTGGCTTCAAAATGCGACTTGATCAAGCATTTCCTGCTGCAACTGCAGTTAGTTTACTTGCTGGCCCAAATTCATCCCACATATTAGGAACATAGTTGTCCCATGCTCCTTATGTTACCAGTGAAGGAAAACACACACCTCCATAGACAATTCAAACCCACTTAAGATCTGAACTGCTCCCGCTGGAGATGCCTTTTTCTCTTCATTTACTGTAAGGGGAGCCTAAGGCAAATCACCTCTGAAATGCAGCTCAGCCTGTACTATCCTTGATGGCAGCTTTTATTAAAAAAAGCACACAAGCCATTTCAGACATAGGTGTTAATAGGAAACAACATTTTATTAATTGAGAAGAACTACTGCAGAACATAAGACTCAGTAGCACCGAAGTACTGTGTCCCAGCACACAATACATTTGAGGTCTGTGGGCTGGCTCATTTGAAGTACAGGTACCACCTTCACAGAAAGTAACTCTTACTCAAAAACACAAGCCCTTATTTAGCTGTTATGCCTTTATTCACACAGCAAGGACCACAAGTCAAGGTGAATATGGAATACTACGAATTTTGTTGCAGAGATTCTGAAGGATAGAGAAATGCTTAGATATTTCATCTGTAGTGGGAACTGTACGCTGCACTTTCCCTTGACTTCATTAATTGTGACTGTCTCCAAGAGACGCCACAGGATTATTAACAGATTCATTTTATTTGAGATACTTAAAAATACTTTGTCCCAGTGTTAAGTTTTTGTCTGTGTGTTAAGTTTCATTTACCTGTTCAAGTAAGAAGTGCCTGAGCTGGCAATTTCTTCCTGTCCTTGTGTAACATAGAAAAACATCGGCTTATCTGGCTGCGGCCACTGGAAATCAAAACCTTTTTTCACACGATCCGCTGAAGAGCACAAAAACAGCAAGTCAAAAAAGTTAGCACTGCTTTACTAGCAAGAACACTCACTTTCATATCAAAGCACCTTAAGGACTCAGAACTTTAAGTGCAGTGGCAATTCTCTTTTTAAGCAAATGTATTAAGAAACTCATCTAGATTCAAGAATCCTTCCTTTGATCCTTAACGAATGGAAAGGAAAGTAATTTGCAGGAGTACCATTCTTGCCTACCTGCAGTAACACCATTCTGGAGTGAACCCTCATAGAAGATATTGGATGGAAAAGCGCTGAGTGCAGGGTGCATGCGATACTGCACTTGCAGGCGGATCGGACGAATGCCCAGCACCACGAGCCTCTCGAAGAGGGACTGAGACAGACCAGCCTTCGCAGCCTTTTTACACATCACAACAGGACCAAGCTGGCAGTGGTCACCCACAAGAATAAGCTGTGGAAAACAAAGTTTGTAGAGTTTTTACTTTCTGAAACTAGCTAGAAACAACAGCCGTATCCTACCATAGAACATACTAGGAACTAATCAGTCTGACTTGGTAATAAGCTTCAGATCTAATTTAAGGCTTATAAACCTTTAGTATCAACTAGCTTCTCAGCTGATCATTTTCAAATAAAATCTTATTCCGTCTCCAGATTGTTCCAACAGGACCAACATGTTCTAGGCAAAGATTATGCCATGGAAACAGAAAACTAACAGGACTAACGCAAAATAAAGTCATTTAGATCTGTAATATGGAAGCGTCTTCCACGAAAGGAACAATCATGTGCCTACACTGTGAATGTTACTGCTTAATGCTACTTCCTCTATTTATAAACTCTTTCTTTAATGACATGCAATGGTTCCCACCTGTTTTGCTCCCAGGACAACTGGCACCATGCACTCTGGCTCAGTAGCCTGTGTGCTTTCATCAATCAGAATGGAGCGGAACTGCATTTTTGCAAGTCTTGGATCACCAGCTCCCACACACGTGCAACAGATCACATCTGCATTCTGAGACAGAAATGAACTGAAATTAATCAAGTAGAATATCAACAGACAGTATTTCCACACAGAAGAATATTCAATACCATTCTACGAATCCCCCCCAAAAATTGTACTCTGATCTCCAACAATAAGTTGCAACTAAGCCTCAAGTGGAAGGCGGCAATTATTTAAGCTGCTAGAACCAATGGAACCTTACCATAAGCAATTCACGTTCTGCTGTTCGTTTCAGTGCACGGTAACGTTTCTCATCAGCAGACGACAGTTCTCCAGTTTCATCTTTAAGCTGCTGCAGTTTCTGAAGCTCTGGCATGCTGCAAAAAAAAAAAAAAGGAATTTTGCTTTACAGCCTAATTAACAATTTGGTAGGATAACAGTGGAACTCATTTGTAAAACTAAACATGACATGTACAGAACCAAAAAAAGTTATCACGTCAAGCAAATACATGTTGTCATCGTTACCCAGTTAGTCAGTTGTGTCCACCACAACACTTAAGTTGGGGGTTTTTTTTCTTACCTATCCATGTTTCTGATCTGGTTATGCAATGCCAAGAAGGACACAGGGGAATCAATTGCCTCACGACTTTTAGCACACAGACGAACCACCTTCAGTCCAGTTTGATGGATCTTCTCAGTCAACTGATCTACAGCTATATTACTCGGAGCACAGACTAACACAGGCCTTGAAAAAAAATTAAGAAAAAAGTAAGTCTCAGTGAACTGTGAACGTTTTTCCAAACTTGTAATAAAAATCATGTGTTACAACCCATATCCCCTAAAAATATCCTGGGGAAGAATATTTTCTGAAATAAGCACAAGTCTTCCCAGAAAGATATACTTCTAGAAGACCTTTTTAGTTCAATGATACAAATTATTTTAATTTTTAAAATCAAGTTGATTCTTTGACTGTTAATAAAGTAACCTTATACATAAAGATTTAGAGAATAGTTCTTACCCATTGCCCTGTCTAGCCAGATGATAGACGATTGTGGCTGATGTCACTGTTTTTCCGGTACCAGGGGGACCCTGGATAAGGCTCAAAGGACGCTGCAGGACAGTCTTCACAGCATAAACCTATTAAAAAATATTATTGCTATTTAGCATTCAATGCGTAGGAAGTCTCAAAGTTGTTCAACCTCTATTAATAAATCCTTTATCATGGTCTTTGCATGTAGTAAGAAGGAGATGAGGTTACCTGAGAATGGTTGAGATCAGGAAGTCCTTGTGCTGTAAAGCGCTTTGGCAACTGGCATTTAATTATTACATCTTCTACCTCATGACCTAACAGTTTGTGATAGATGTACCCAGACACTGAAGTCTCATCCACAGCGAATGTTTTTAAAGCACTCTGCATCCTGAAATGAGGGAAGGACAGGAAAAAAAATGTATCAGTATGACCTCAAATATCCACAAGCGTTCTACAGATGTTAATCAGACATCAGGTACAAATTGAGGTATACCTTGGGAAAAGAGAACCGGTAGAGCACTTACTAAGAGAATTAATAGACAAAAAACAGACTCTGAGAACACAGATCTTGTTTTTCCCCATGCGAGTATTACAAAACTATGATAGCCAGAAAAATCTGTAGAGAAACACCAGCCTTTGTCAGACTCCGCAATAAAAACTTTAGGTGCAAGATTTGAAGAAAATTTGTACTCAGTATCTCTCTTTCAGGGTAACAAACGAACTCCTATCTTACAAATTACAGCACAGACATGTCTGAAGCCTTCTGACCCCATAGCCGATTCAAATGCCTGGAAACTTCAGCTGGTTGAAGTGATTCAAAGTTTAGGAGGGCCAACTAATATCAAAAGAGTGCTTCACGACTGAGCAGTGTTTAGGAAGCTGAACTACAAACCAGTTTTCTTCCTACATTCCAAGTATTACTAAACGTAAGGTAAATTTACCCCCCTTTGGTTTAAACACTATCTTGATAGTATTTGCAACAACTCTTAAGCATGCCTTCAAAGTGAGAAAAATTAACAGTTTGATGGCATTCTGATTAATTCCATTTCTACTAATTAGGCCTGTTGCTCTGTGAAGCAGAAGTCATGTTCATAGACTCAATGTATTTGGCATACTCGGATTTCCGATTGCTAGTGTCATGAAACAATACATCTTTTCTTGTTCAAGAATTCCCACTGAAGGTAAAGGAAAACATATACACCAGCTGCACCCATTATCTGCCAAGTTTTGAAGTGCTTTCTCAATACCTGTCAAATGAAGTAGACTTCCACACAAAATCCACTTGGAAGTTATGAGTAACTTCCACAGGCGCTCCAACGCTGCTCCTCAGCTCAATGGCTATCTCATCACCATAATCTGTAGAACCTCGTTAAGTAGTAATCTATAGTAAAAATTTGAATTTTATTTTCCCGATTTTTTTTGTAGCAGATCCCCATAACAAATTAAAATGATCTCAAAATTACTTTTGTACATATTCACTGATTTCTCAGACTTCCACCTTCAATTAAAAGCCTTTCTGAAGGCTCACTAAGTAAAGGATACTATCAGGAACTTTGATAACATGACCAATTCCTTTCCATAAAGGGGCCAGGTCTCCTTTGTACCTCAAGCAGATCTCATCTCCTTGCATAAGACGCATATCTACAAAGGAAGGAAAAAAATGCTCTCACAATATTCACCAATGAACACCCCCCAACACAAAAAGCTTACAGTAGTGTCTTTTATCCCAGGCCAGAACATCACAGCTCTTTAAACACTGATGTTATTCACCAGGCATAAGAAAAAACAGGGAAAACATACAATCAAGCTGTCATTACCTGAATCAGTCTTTGGCAAAGTGAAATAAGCAATTCTTTTCTTGTTCAAGCCCAGGTCCCATCTGACTGTGATGTTATCTTGGGTCTAATGGTAAAGAAGAAGCATCTATTATGTTCTTAAAGAGCTGTTTGACAACTACTACATATCTCGCTGTCCTATACTTCAAAATAGTGGAGAAATACAAGACTTGCTGTTCTAAAGTCACAGTATAGACAAATACCTGTATTTATTCTTATGGACTCAGCCCACACCATCTGCAGAACATAATTCTGTTCTACAAGAGTTACTTCGCTAATGAGAAACAAAGTCCTAATCACCACCTGCATTAATTCTCTCCCCCCACCTTTAAAGCATTCACCAAGCGCTTGCATGACCTCATATAACTCAAGTTTGACTGGAAACTCTGACTGACAAAGGTAACTGCAGGTTATGAGGATAACGTAAAAGGAGGCGGCCAAGTTGCACAGTTCTGCAATAGAATATGGTTCTTGGAAAGATAAACTTTGAACACAGAAAAGAGGGAAGTTCAACTGCGCCAAGCTCTTTTTAAAACCTCAGCTTGAGGATTCGTCTTTCCTCTTGCTGTTATCATACATCTTCATTACTACTGTAATTACTGTGATGTAATAGTAGTGTAATAAAGACATTTATTTCACTTGAGCTTTCCTTCTATGCTGTTAACAGTGACCATGTGTTCGATACCAGAGAACTGGTCAGAAGCCCCCCCAAACAAACATATTTCAAGCATATTACCTGAGACTCCTTGAGTTTCTTGTCATAGTCTGCCTCCAGCTTGACTAGAGGACCAAATATATTCTGGTATTGATAAGCATCTTCGTATCTAAGCAGGACATGCTGTGGTTCTTCATCAACACCAGGCTTTTCCAAGTCCTCTAGGGTTGCAGATGGATTTTCCTAGAATTTAAAGCAGAAACATTTTGTTCGTCCTTCATAAAAACACAAAGTTAGCACTTGGCAAAACAAGCACTATTTGAAAAGCAGCACATACCTTCCAAAGTTCTTCCAGTTTGTTAATCTGTTGAGCTGTAATCTGACGTGCTCTCAACTGTTCCTGTTCAGATGGAATCTTTACCAGCCATGAAAGGAAACAGCGATCTTGGATAAGAGGCTGCCACTGTGAACTGTCCCAATTAATATCCTTTAAACTGCTCTGACTGGCACATGGCTGCCTGCACAACCAAAATATTGAAAAAAAATTATTAAATTAGACAAGTGTAAGAAAAAGTCTGTGTGAAGTGTAAAAATAGGTTTATCATGCTCTTAAAACAGCTCAAGCACCTCACTTAAAATGAAAAAACAAAACCACCCCAGTTCCTAGAACACTGGCAGGGCTCGGTATCATAAGCAGCATTTCTTGCACATTTCTAGAACTGAAAATTTCAGCATCTAAAATATTAAATGTGACACTCACCTTTGAAAGTGGTTACAGTCCATTAAGATTACACACACATATAATACCTCAGAAAACACTCAGGATTACTTCCCATCTGTTGTTTAAACAAATAGAACTCATACCACAGAAACAGAGCTTCTACCATCAAATACATGGCAAGTGACATCATTTAATAAGAATACATATAATTATAAAATCATGATTTCTCATAGAACCTATCAGAGAACTACTTCTGGTTTACTGTCATCTTCAAATGATTCTAGAAGCTAATAGAAAAACAAACTGTGTAATAGAGTCACTACTCCAGCAGGGCTCCAGAGTAACTTCCTGAACTGATCTGTTACTCTTTCAGATCTGAAAATCAGTTTAACAAAGGGGAAAACCACCTTTCTTCCATTAAGTATTGCTTCATTTGGGAGAAATACTTTTCTATAGACTTAAGACACTTGCCCAGCATAACAGAAGGTTCCCTTATCGTGTTATCTACTTATATACAATTCATGAAATCTATACAATAATGTAAAGGAAAAATGGTGGCAAATTAGAGCATAAAATGTATTTTGGTACAAAAAGCAAGCAAGCATTGCCTTTTAGAAATAAGGTTATGCAGTAAACTTGACACAAACATGGCAATAAAGGCATTCTCTCACCTGCACAGCAAAACAACCACAGAGTCTGCCTTAGCTGGAATAAAGCCAAGGAGAAACACATTACGACATCCACAGTTATAACACTCCAAGACAGTCTCTCCTAGAGGTCCATCTTTATGGAGAGTCACCTCTTTGCACTTCGCTCTCACCAGATGATTAACAATGTGGCTGAAACCAGAGAGGACATACATTTATATGAACTTAATAGGAAAAATCAGTTTTAGCCCTAACCTGATATATCAACTTAGTTATTAAAAGACACAAACAAAAACTATTTAGACTGTGGCAGATATTGGTAAGATCTTGCTTTTCTCATCCAAGCAAAGATACTGCTAACACAGTTTCAGTGGTTTCTCAGTGCATGAATGCTTTGAGGTAGATGAGTATGAAAGAATAGGAAATGTATAAAGTTTTTTTTATGTTACTGACAATTGAAAGAAGCTTCCTGAAGCTTTACAGGCCAAGAGCATCAGTTCTACTGCGCTTTGCAAGAACACAGGATGGGGGGAGAAGCAGCAAGTTCACTTCACAGAAGTGATTCAAGTTTTGCTGAGATTGAAGTCTAAGTTGGTAACAGCAGAAGTGCTAAAGAGGCTGGAGGTTCACATTTAAGTCACTAGACTTCGATTATCACCAAAATGTAAGTCACAGCCATCATACTACTTCAAAACAAACACACTCTAAAACAAGACTGTCATTGTTATTTCCATCATTTGACCATTTACCTGCCAGATGTATTTCCACGCCCATTACAGAACCACTTTTTGCTGGTGTTACAGTAAACCACGCAAGCAGGGTCATGGATACCACAGTAACTGGAATCAAAAATGAAAAAACAGAAAGTGGTTGGGTACTTGCTTAAAGGAAAATTCAAATACAAGATTTAAACTACCTAGTAGCACACAAAAATAAGGGGAAGTGAAAATTAGGGAACACAGGGGTTGGTGAAAGCATCAAACACGAGCTAAACTTAAGTATTTTAACACTTCTCACCATTACTGTCCCTTGGCTGGCATAGCTATCTATTCCTCAAGGAAGCTCAAAGACCTCCTGGCCGTGGCAGCTCACACAAGAGCTCACCAGAGGGCACCATTTTCCTACCAGTACGTGGCTGCCTCCAAGGAAGTTACTCTCAAATTCCAAAAATCCTCTAAACTTTCTCTTACACAAAGTGCTCCTGCCCTCTGGAAATAAGAAGCCCATGGCAAAGATTAGGTCTTACCTGCAAGCATGCACAGGAAGATCCTTTGTGTAATAGGTGTCTTCTTCGTCTTCTTCAAAATTCAACTCTGCCAGAAGCTGGCTGGTTTTAGCCACATTATCATCCACAGCTCCATTCTGCAGAATGCCATCAGGTCCATTAACCTGAAATACAAGATCAGTGCTTAAATTATACAATCCAAATAAACTCCAAAACACAGAGCCAAGGACAGTAATCCCTCCTCCTCAAAGCAAAAACTTGTGTTTAATTTAGAAAAATCTGAAAAGGAAAGAAAAAGGCTGGTAAGAGTGGAAACACGTTACCAGTTATATAATCAATACTTGCTTCATTAACTCCTGTTTTACAGGATTATTTAAACTCCAACTGATAGTAGAGAAAAGTTAGTAACAGGAGATTGCTTTTCTGCAGATTACATTTTTCCATACAGTCTTACACAACACACAAAATTCCATTTAAACAATTCCAGCAGGGTCAAATGTTGTTTTTTCATCCTTCATTTTACTCCAGGAAATGGAGTAACCTGCAACCTGAAAATGGGATCTTTATTGTATAGAACTTTCCCCACCTATTTTTATTTCTGCTGTTCTGTAGTCACCATATCAATGTTCCCCCCATCCCCCCAGGATATCAGAAGCACAGCTTCATGACAACAGAGAGCAGGTAATCAAGAAACCTGTTCTCATATAAGTCTAATAAAAAAAAATATTGAAGTAGTGCAAGAAGTAACAAAAGCTGGTTTTCAGCAGAGCATCTAACTCTCCAGGCAGTATCACTTGTTCAAGATGTACTGACCATACTACACACAGAATCAAACGTTCCTGCAAAACACATCAGGTATGACAGTCACTATTGAGGCATGACACTCACTATTGTGTTACTTTAAATTTGTTTTAGCTACAGTATGATTTCCTTTAAAAAAAAAAGGCCTAAACTACCCAAGAAACTGCAAAGGCCCATCAAAACTAGTTATGCAGCTCAAGTTTCCAGAGCAACACAGAGCTCAAGTGTGCTAACACAGCACATACAACACAGGTGTGCTCTCCTTCCTCTGACGATACAAAAACTGCCAGAGCCATGAAGTTCTGCAACATTTGGTACTGCGTCAGCAGCTTTTACACACCAAGTCTTACTGATGTTAAAAATAACTCCTTTTTGGCAATACTGAGAACAATACAGGAAGGAGCATCGAGAGGTGTGAATGTCACAAATCAGATTCTGGCATGGCTGGAGCAGGTGTTGCCCCGTGGGCCCCACAGGTGTTCTGGTTTCATGCCACTGCTGCATCTCTCCAGACCAACAGCCATAGGGAGCTTCAGCAGCTTATCAACAAAATGCTGTTAAAAGCCCCCAAGATAGCTAGAACCCCACACCCCCCAAAACCTTGTTCATTCATCCACTTGATTCTTTTGACTTGTTTCACCAAGACCTCACTAAAACCTGGGAAGAGATAAGTGTACCATAACCCACATTAGCTTTGAGTGGAAAAAGGTGAGAAAGGGACCACCCCAGTGCCTGCAATGATTAGCACAATATTAATAAAACACCTGAGTGAGGGCTGTGAGGTAGTTTCCCCTGTGACAGCAAAATCAGATGTATTAAAACCCCCAGTGTTTCTAAAGGTATCAGGTTAGACAAGATGAGATTTATTTCTGAAAATTTCACCTAGCTAATAAATAGGAGTTTAAGAATCACCTTTGTCTATCAATACACTATTTTAATAGCTTTTGCTCTTAGACATTTAATGCAATTTATCTGGTATCTGTAACTTAATTCTCTGACAAGAGATGAGAAAGCTGTCCACAGCGAGAACACTGCTACAGCGAGAAGAATGCTGTAGCATTTTAAAGCTGTAACTGATAAGCAAATCAAAACAAGCTTACTTCTCTGAAAGTCTCACTTAGATTCCACGCCAGCTTGTTTCAGTATTGCACATTAAAATTTAACAGCCAATTGCAAGAGTTGAATTTAAAAAATAACTGTAAGCCACTTCACATTTGCCCTCAGCAGAAAGGAACTGGACTCAATGGCAAAAGCTCCATTTCATTATCTTCAAATGAAATGAGGTGCGTTTGCAAAACACAGTCTAAATGGTATGACTTTTTATTGATGTTACATCCAAGTACTGGCTTTTAATAGAAAGATCAGCCAAGAGGAACCGTCAGTATAGAATGTGCAAAAGAAGCAGAAGGGAAAAAGGAAAAACCAAAAGAAACCGCAGCAGCATGCAACAACCCAGTATGATGAACCCAAATCCGATCAGCTCACTGTGTAATAGCATCTCCACAGATGTTTGAAGATAAATATCCGTTTTAAACAGATAGTGCCATTTTACAAAACACAAAGATAACCTATTGACCGAACAGGTGCAATTCCAAAGCCTTAAATTAATCTGAAATTCTCAGAAGCAAGAATACCAAGCATTCACAGATGCATTTCTACCAGCTATTCCAGAGAGCCATAATACATTATTATACACAGCAGTTGACAAGTTTAGTAAAATTTTTTTTTTGGGTGCTAATAAAAAATTGGCTTGCCAAACACTAATAAAATTGTAAAGTTTTTTTGTCTTTTTTTAAGGCAGAAAAACAAGAAACTACAAGCTCTTTGTAGTTCTGCACCAGGTGATGGTGTTGTTACAGCCAGGGGAGCTCCTGCCCTTTCCGAGCATCAGGCAGGAATGATGTCACCTGTTACTATGAGCATCCAGCAGCGAGTACGAGCCCTTGGCAGGCACACAATGAGGAAGTGACTCAACTACTGTTCTAAAACCTCCTGTGATGTTAGCCTATGTGCATATTATTAAAAATCTGGCACCATCCACTGTTGTATAANTGTTGACTGAAACTTCTGGCACAGCAAGTTTAACAGCTACAGCAATCTGAACACTCCGAAACTACCACCGAGGTACTGGTCCCTCCCTCGCTCCTTTTGTGGCCTCCAAAATACTGGTTGAGAGACAACAGTAAAGATCCAGGGAACTGAGTTACAGAAAAGCAAACCAGATGATGTCATTGACGTAGTGGCTTCTTCTGACCATGTGTCCCCAAATGAGTGGTAACAGAATATTACCATCTCAGTTTCTCCCAGGGCTAACACACCCCACCCACACCAGCAGCTGATCCACAGGTGAACACAGCCATACCCACTGAATGCAATTCTACTTTAAAGTGGTACATTTCAAGCTGTAACAAGAAAAATAATTGCAGTTAAGTAGAAATTTTGCACTACTCTTGTTACAAGGCTGCAGTCCAATCACTCGTGGCAATGCACCTCAACCCTGTAACTGCAGGACACCCCGTCACACTGTCCCCATTCAGGTAATTTTCCCCCTCACGCTTTAGAAAATAGTACGCACTTTTGGTCTTGCATGGATAACCCAGCTATTTGTTGTTGGTAGATTCTTTACATTAAAACTATAGACTATTTACTTATTATAATCTCTTACACTGATTTACCTTGCCTTTCAAAACAAGGAAGGGAATATTCCTGAGAACATTCACCCCCCGCACCACCTCCAAAGCAGCCTGGAGTAAGCTGTATTTCCAGATGGGGACCTGAGCAACGAGGAGTAAGTAATTTTGCTAAGACAAAAAGTCTTTGTTACAACTGGAAATTAAATCCAGCCCGCATAGTCTAGACCAAAAAATCTAATAACTGACCCAGCCTCCTTCAACCACTGACTCAAACAGCTTCGCTAACACATTAACACCATGTGCCTTGTCCATCACAGCTCCTTGAGCGTGCGACTGCTCCTACCATGATACCTAAGTCCTTGCCTGGAAGAGTGAAAAAATAAGACCAATCAGAATTTATCTTAAAATATTTATTAAAATAAAAAATCTATGTTTGATTTTAATTATATGGAAATATAGTTTTCTGAAGAGAAAACAGTAAACACTGCTTATGCACTACTAACCTCTCCCTATCTTTTGTCAATTGGACACTAATCAATTATAACAACAGCCTCTTAACCTATTAGTTAAGTATACATTGAGAAAGGAAGCTCTTAGAGTGGCTAGATCAATCACATTTTCTTAAGAAATTAGGTGCTCTGTCTTGCTCAACTAATCTTTTTGAACACCAGGACACTAAAAACATGAAGCAACAGAGTAAAAGTATACACCTCCAATGTTTATCAGCTCCAAATGAAAATTATTTATTCAAGTAGCTTTAATTATAATCACAGTGGCAACATTTAATTAAGCAAAATTTATGTGATTAATTTTGGGGCCTTAGAAGTTATTATTTAGTACATCCCCTGCCAAAAGACCTAACAAGTATAAATTATATGTTGGAGGCAGCAAGATTTTTCCCAGAATCTTTAAAAACCACATAATTTCTGATCTTATCACTCATGAGACCGTTGAGACATACAAGTCTAAACAGATCTGGTGATCTGGGCTTTGCTGTACTTCAGCTCAGGACACTCTACTTACTACACTTCTGAGAGTTCTTGTTGCAATAGGTCCCTTCCCTCTTCCCACCCTCCAAAAACCCTACATTTCTAGTGTCAAAATGAGCACCAGGATGACCACAAGAGTTTGCGGAAACATCATAAACGTTCATTGGTTTAAAAAAATAAAAAACCCAAACCCTTCCTTCTTGCCAGGACGGTTGCTTATAGACATACTAGTACCTGTATGTGCTCTCCAGATACTTTTTTTTTCCTTTTTACTTCAAAGGCTTTTCAAACATGTTTAGACAAAAAAGACAAATTAGTGCTCTCATCTGGTCTTTTAGCTTATGAGGCTTATTTTGGGGCGGTTTTTCTTCTTCTTCTGGACACATGTTCTCTACTGGGAGTTCTGGAACGATCACAACCCTTTAAAGCTTTAAAAACTAAGATTTTACTAAAACTGTCTTTTTAACCAATTAATGTATTGTCTGACTGGACACGGACATGAGTTTACTACTATTACTCAATAATTCTGATAGGTCAATGCTCAAACTAGATAGTCTACCAAACCCAAATTCTAAAGCTATAAGCAAACAGAAAATAAACAAACAGCCCATGGGGTCAGGTCCCTAATTCTCTTGTAAACACAGGAACCTGAAGCAAGTCCCCGCACAGCAGCTCCGCCCAGGCTGAGCACTTTCCAGCACAAGAAAGTCATTCAATTTGTCCTGGGATAAACCCGATACGGCTCGGACGGGATAATACCACCTTCAGCCCTGCACACCTGTAGATTCCCAGCGCCTGAACGCACTGGCCTGTTTTTCAGTTTGCCACTTCTGTTTCCACAGCTCTATCGTTTACAGACCCAGACACATGGGGTTTTGCAAGTAAAAGGAAAAAATCGAGCCTGCTCAAACTATGTTTGGTTCAGGATTAAGAACTTATCTAAAGCATTTCAACTCCTCTTTAAACTCCTGCTTTAAAATGTGGATAGTTTACAAACGTTCAGTTGCTAATAATGGGACTACAGGAGTATTTATCTAGATGTAATGAAACTTAGCAGAATATTCCATGATCTTTACATGGAGTAAAGTTTGACTTTTTAAAAAACATGCAAAAGTTCTTTTTTTTTTTAACTACAGACACAGTCTAGATGTAGAACCATGACAGGTAGTATCTTGATTTGCAACACTTCTTCACTTGTGCGCATGTAACTCTAGTTAGTTCCCTCTTTTGTGAATTGTTAAATACAATTTAATTGCCATTTATGTACCAACCATCAACAAGCAATATAAAAAAATATCACCTGTTTTTAAGCTATGAGGAACCAGACCTCTGAACTTATATCTCAGGCCGTATCGACTGTCACTCCCATACAAACCCAAAACAAACCAGCCTAGCAACTGTGCAGCAGAAGACATGGGAAAAAAATTTAAATAATAAATTAAAAGCATATTTTGCTTTTAGTTCTAGAAAGAAAGAAATTACAGCAAGTAATGCTGAATTTCCAAAGTACTCTGCTTTTGATAACCGATTACTATCTATAGCCGTATTTGTTTTAAAGAGGAAAAGAAACTGAAATGACATCCAGCTGCATTTCCCATTTCTTACTTCAACATCGCACCGAAAAGCGTCACGACCCAGCCGCGCACTCCGCCGGCTTCACCAGCCGACAACCCGCCGCCAGGCTTCTCCCCTGCCCCGCATTTCCAGGGCAGAAGCCGAACGCCCGGCTGCCAGGCCCGTCCCCCAGCAGCGAGCGGCCCCGCCGGCCGCCGCC
>VYZM01001449.1:187446-201930 GCA_013398915.1 Dromas ardeola
ACCAATAGGCCCTCGAGATGAGGAGAAGGGCGGGCTGTGGAGGCGGTGGCGGCCCGGCCCCGAGGCGGCGGTTGTCACTTGTGGTGGCGAAGGGCCCTGGGGCGTTTTTGGGGGAGGAGAAGGGCTGCGGTGGTTGTCGACCCTTGTGGAGGCGATGGTGGGCGCCGTGGTGGTGGCGGGCGCCGGTGGGTTTGCGGGGCTGTGGTGGTGGATGGGCCCTGTGGAGGCCGCGGCCCCTGAGGTGGTGGATGGGCCCTGTGGTGGGAGCCCTGTGGTGGTACCGGGTCCCTGTGAGGGGAGATGAGGTGGCCGTTGCCCCTGTGCAGGCAACGTGGGGCCCTTTGTCTCCTTGTGCCCGCTGTGAGCCTGGAGCTACAACCGCTGGTTCTGTGGCCTGCCTGCCTGCCTCATGTCCCTGTTTGAAATGAGTGGTTTGGGTCTGGCCTAACAGAGACATAGCCTGGGTGATGCAGGGGCTTTTAAATGTTTTGAGACAGACGTGGTAATTAAGAAGGATCTGGTATTATAGTAATACCTGCTCTGGCTGTAATACCTATTACACCTGTAATACCTAGTATAACCGTGTGATAGTCAGGAAGCTGAGTTGCTCTGAGGTGAGGGTAGTGGAGTTGGCCACGGAGATTCTCCAAGGTAAAGGAAGGTGATTGACTGGGTTGTGCAGAGAAGGTGAGTAGCACATGTCTCTACCCATAAATAAACAGAAAGTTTTGGATTTGGGTGCCCTCATTTCAACACCCTTTTATTAGCACACACCAATTCTCTTTTAAGGTAACTTCTGTGTGTTGTGAAAAACATTGATATGAAAGGATAGATGTTCAGTCCCTCTTCCCTACTAAAGCCTTCAACTATAAGATGCAAATGTGTATCTTCTTTTGTAAGTAACTTTAATTTTATTCTTGCTTTTGGTGTAGGATAAAGCCTGGAACTGAAGCAGCATGTACCAGATTTGCAGCTGTTAGGCTGAAAAGATCTAGAAGACTGAAAAGCATCCTTGTCCTAGGAATATTGTGCACCGAGTACAGGAGAGGAGAGAAAAAGTAGAGAGAATACGGGAGTCATCACTTCTGCATACAGACTGTTTGAATTAATCTTTAGCTTTAAGCCTCTAGGAAGAATAGACTGTACCAATAGTTTATCATAACTGTATCCTAATTCAGGATTCAGATTAAAGTAGGTTAATCCAACAAACCACTAAAATCAAAAGGCAGAATGGGAAATTGATTGTTGAATTATGACTGTCACATCAGCTCATGGTGACATCAAGATAAGTCAGTGTATACCCATACATGAGTTCATCGGTGTTACAAGACAGTTCAAATGTTGAGAATCCTGATTCCTAAAGGTGAAATGCAACTGAATTAAAACCCACTGAAAGGTTGGTTGGAAGGCATCCATGGATGAACTAAACTGGTGCTTTCTTAAAACATACCAGAAATTAGCTGTTTCGTAGTTCAGAGAAAAGCATAACTGTGAGAGAATATGAAATCCTACTTGAGGATGAAAGCGGAACTGAAGAAAAAAATTTATAAAACCAGGTAGGCTGCTTGGTATGAACACTTATTTATTAATAAACAGAACGTACTTGCAACATTTGGCTGGTTTACAGGATCCTTGAAAGTTTTGGAAATGGATCAAAGTTGTGATGCGCTGCTGGAATTTTTCCCTGTCCCCTCCACAATACAGGGAATAAGAATGCTTTTAAAGAGAAGTGGTTTGGAAAACTGGCTGGAAAATTGCGGGTCTGTAGCTCGCTATGCCATCAGAAGACAACTTTGGCTTCTGATTTGGAGGCACCCAGGAGCGTGGGCCGCGTTCCCGGCCCAGAGGGTGCTGCTGTCTGAGGTGCTGAAGCTGGAGGGCTGCGAGGGGGCCCCCCACCACGCGTACCCTCCGCTCCCCCCTCACGCAAGGCAAAAGTGAGGCCAGAGGGAGTCGGGTGTGGAAAGCCTGCCGGTGACTTTGATATTAGGAAAAATTTTTACACGGAAAGGGTTGTTAAGCATTGGAACAGGCTGCCCAGGGCAGTGGTTGAGGCACCATCCCTGGAGGTATTTAAAAGACAGGTAGACATAGTGCTTAGAGATACGGGTTAGTGATGGCTTTTGTCAGTGTTGGGTTGATGGTTGGACTTGATGATCTGAAAGGTCCCTTCCAAACTAGGCAATTCTATGATTCTATATTTTGACAAGGAATCAAACTGGCAACTAGTTGTGGCCGTTGGGCTCCTGGGTACTGTGTTTAAAAATGGAGACTGTGATAAGTTTTTATACCATCAAGGCATGGCTTGTGAAGAGGGTACATTTGAATTTCATTACATTATTGCTTAATTGTAGTTCACTGCCTGCTGTAAACTCTGTGGACTACTTTGATGCTTTTAAAGATAAACATGGAGGCAGGTATGCAGGCTACACTGCAAAGCTCCTAGACAATATTTTTTGTGTAAGCCATATTTTGTGAAAGTTTTCTCTTTGAAATCTGGGCTAACGCAGAGATTTGTCAGTCTGACTCATTGGTCTTTACTGTTGTGCATGCACTATGAAATTTAAAAAGATAACACTTCAGAAAGCTGGAGCACATTCTCTGAAAATGTTGCAGCTTTACCATTTTTTTGCATGGTTAGAAGGTAGAATTCAAAAGACACACAGAAGAAGCTATCCAAAAGAACAAATGTGGGTGAACTTAATTTTGAAAAATATGCTTTTTGCTTGCTTCCATGAGTTAAAAAGTTTAAGGTGATTATCTTAAAAAGGTAATAATAAAGGTTCCTGATGATTATAAGTGTAAAAACTGATGCATACAGCAGTTTAGGTGTTGGTAGAAATAACACAGTCCTGACTCAAAATAATTGGCTTTGACAGAGGGCTTTCCTTGAAACTCATTTCAATTCCAAGACACACTAGCACTGGGATTTGATAACACCCTCCACTCAGCACTGCACAAGAGAAGGCTGAAAACAAGCTGTTATAAAAAGGGATGAACTGATTGGTCTCTGCAAACTCCAAGCCATGGAGATAGTACTAGAAAGTGTCATCATGACGTGAGGGGTTCAGAGCCAATCAAGCTGAGGGTGAGGAATCTTTGCAAAACTGCTACTTCAAAAGGATAAAAAAAAAAAGTGTATTTTTATCCTGGGATAAAACAATTCAGGTTAGGGGAAAACGGGTGTGAAGCAGAGATCAGGTGTTCTTGGCAAAGAATGCTCACACATTACACATCTGATGGTGATGTCTATATAATAACTACTGTGGTTAGCAATACATTAACATATTATAGAACAATAAACGCAATCAGAAAATTTATTATGCATATTTAATCACTTTCTCATCTGCTCTGTCACATCTCTATTTCCTCTTTTTGTTTAATGTTCAGGTAAGTCATATTGTTTTAAAAGTTCTCCATTTTCTGTCTCTCTGTTTTTCCTTTTGCTTGCCTCTTCCCCTAAAACAAACATTCAAATGAAAATTCCGTATGATTTTACCTAGCCTGAGCACTAGTACATGGAAGAGCAAAGAATACCTGTTGGAAGAGCAAAGAATATCTGTTGTTGGTGGTTTTTTGTAAGAAACACTATTCCCCCCTATACTGACAAAATTTCAATAAAAGAATTTTTTTTATTAAAAAATGCACCAAAATGCAGCAACAAAAAAATTTTGGAAGGCTATGAATTGGTATTCCACTGCAGATGTTACAATTCTTCTCTGTTACCACAAGAGGGACATAGAAGGAAAGCTAATGCAGCGCTGGGAAAAAAAATCAAGAGAACAGCTTGATGCAGGTTCAGAGCAACATACGTTTTCCTTTTGTTTAGGAGGACCTTCTAGGATCAGAACATTCCTATAGCTTCCTTCATCCCAAATAAGCTTTAAAAAGCTTTATAGACCGTAGAAAATGTGATAATAAGCATTAATAGCTAAAATGGATCTTTTCCCAGAACTTTAGATAATCTTTCCTCAGCTTTTTCCTATTGGAATGTCTGTAGTAGTGTCGGGACAGGGAGCGGTTGGGCTGGCTGTATTTTTGTTCCATTTCTAGCTGTTGGACCAACAAATATTGCAGCATTTAGTAGGCATGTAGAGAAGGTGGTTATGGAGCTATTTTTGTTTATTTCTATTTAATTTTCCCAAATTAATGGCTGATGATGCAAATGTCGTAAGATCAGAGCTCACATAAATGCCTTCATGAAACAAAAGGACCATAAAATCCCCTTAAGTAAATATTGAAGGGTTTATTTGGATCTTGTGGCATTAAAAAGCAGAGTCTTAATATGCACTAGATTGAAAGCACTGCAGCACGTATGTTTAAGGTTATGCAGACTATTAATCCCTAATGTCAGTAAAGCTTTATTTCCAGCTGTGGTGAGACAGAGGCGTCACCAGTTGGGCGTGCTGCTTTATGGGATCCCAACAATCATACTGTGAGAAAAGGCTGTTCTGAGTAAGATGGAAAAAAATACCTTTTTTTTTTTTAATTGTAACTTAGTGGACTTCAGTCTTAACGCTTACATTGATATACAGGTATTTTAACATCGCATTAAAAGATCTCTGTCAAGTGGTACCAGATTGAACGGTCATTTTTTAAAAGCCTTTTAATGCACAGAATGTTTTCACAAGCTAAAAGCACATCAGAAAAGTATTATTGTGTAAATGTAAGAATTTCTCTAAGGTGCCGGAAATCTAAGTGCAACAGTAAAGGCAACCCAGCTTTGATTTCAGGAGTACGAGTAATGTGGTGTAGAAAATTCACAGAAAAGGGCTATTACTCATTATCAGGGGAATCTCAACGCTTTTATCCTTCAGCAAGTTGTGTAATATTTCTGTTTCAACTGATTTACCTGCAGGTTCGGTTGTGGCTATAAAAAGTATTCCTGAAGCAAGTCATGGATAGGTAACTTAAAACAATGAAGGAAAAGGAGGAGAAGATCCTGACATTTCTTCAGTGATCTTGAATGAAGAAGGTACTTAGATATTAAGGTATGAGTGACGTAAAAAGATAATAGCAGTATATGAAAGCCAGTAAATGAAACTATCTGTAAACTCTGTGTTATAAACCAGTTTTCTTTCACTAAGTGGATACTAAAAAGCTAATAAACTGTGAAAAGGTAACTTAATATTAAAATACTAATTAAAAATACTTTATTTCAGAATAAAATTTAAAATCCTTCCCTTGAAAAATGTACTAAAATCCTTTGTAACTCCCACTCCTTGAAACTAGCTGAAGTGTGTGTTCATCCTAAACAATGCCACGTTAGCACATGAATCTGAATTCAGGAAACTAATGTAGGGGGAAAATCTTTTTATGAACAGAACTCCTGGCTTTCTGCAGGTTTTTGGTACTATGTGAGGTGATCGACTTCTCTTTAACTGGCCACAGAAGTTAAAGATTGCTAGCAAAAAGGCATAGTTTCTAAAATCCAAGAAAAAAATGCTGGAATTCATGCATATATTCAAGTAGATATTTGAGAGTATCTGTTACCTATTAAATCTGTCTTTGGTAGGAGTTCTGGAAGGAGCAGACTTGTTAAAAATATTCATTTTCTAAAGGGGCATCAACGTTTCTTTAATTGGGACTTTTTCAAAACAGATGTTGTTATATCTGAGCTTAAAAACAATTTTTGAAGCTCTCGATCAACTACAAAGAGTGTACATGTTTCTTTGTTTTAATTTCTGGCAGTTATCCTAGGCAGATGGAGAAGCAGTGCGGTTATTTCGGTATAATGTAAAATCCAGTACTTCACAAAGGGTTTTGATGTGTGTTTGGATTTTGTGGACTGGTGTTCCTCCCTCTGTTTTAGTGGGGAAAATAGAAGAGTGGTGAGTTTTCAGGTTATCCCTGATGTCTCATTTAAGTTTATAAATACTTCAAGTTTTAGCAGCATGACTTCTAATGTGGTAACAGCTTGCTTTCTTCTCAAAGCATTACTGCTTTACAGACATGTTTTTAATTCTGGGGGAAGGTAACATGCACAGGGTTAAATATGAGGTTGTTTTTGTAAAGAGTATCTTAAGAGAACAAATCATTTGAAAACCAGTATTTTTTGAGTCCCACACTGTCTTTTTCTTTGCTTTTTGTTTAAGTGAATAATATACTTGCATTCTCTACATATAAAGTAAATCCTTCCAAGTAAATCCTTCTTCCTGCTGTGAGAGAAGTCTGTTAATTTGGCACTTGTCTTAAAAATGAAATAATGTAAGCACTCCGATAATTAGGTGTGTTGCCCTTTGGGTTTCACTGGGGGGGGTGTATCTAAACACACATGTAGGAATGTGTGTTTAGCCATATAATGTGGTTACGTGACATATATGTGAGTGGTTGAGATTTCTGTTGGACTAAACACCTGCATCCAAGATGGTCCTTGTCCTGAAATATGAACCATTTAATTTTCTGGTCTCCAGCTCTCAAGAATAATCCTCTTTTTTTTTTTTTCTATGGACATCTCAGTTCCTTTTGATGTGAAACACAGAATTCACCAGCTAGGCCTTATCTTTTCATTGCAAATTGTAAAGGTTCAGAAAACAGTGTCAAGAACTTTCATACTGTAGTAGCAGCAGCAATAGGTAGGGCCAGTAATATTAACAATTGCTTTTCTTTTATTTCTTGCCTGAAAAACACCCCAGATCTAGAATTGAGGGAGACCAAATGTTTTAAATATTGCAGTTGTTTTGCCATCATGGAAGCCCTTCCATTAGAAAGCCTTTATTTCTGATGTCTGGGAGTGAGTGCAGGGCAAGAAGAGGTTGGGTGCCTGCATCAGACTGGTTTCTGGATGGAGAAGCTTACTCGAAGTGGAAAGAATGTTTTCTTTGCAGTATGCTGTGGATTTGAGGAGGAACCAAGCCAGTACTGAACACAGGTCATGAATGGTTACAGTGTAGCTTTGTAATGCCTTCCCAGAAGTCATGAGTTCCTTGGAAATGTACCCAGGCCACTGGTGGAATTTCATCAAACAGCGTATGAAAATATCAAGAGGACAGTGGGGTCCCAGATTTAACAGTACTCCTGAGAGTGAACATTTCAGTTGATTATACCACCTGCTTCCTAAACACAGTGGGCTTAAAATACAGTGGATTTGCCCCTACTTGCTTGAAACAAGGTTTCCCACTACCAGATTGATGTTGAGGAGTGTTCTGTGTAGTTCCTTTGCTAAAGGTTATTGGTTTTCCCTTTCTTAGTATGGTTTCATAGACTGCTCCTAAGCTGCTAAGCCAAGGCAGAGGTGGGGCTAGTTGCTGAGACTTCCTCAGACTGGACAATTTAAGACCCACTGACCTGCCTTGGGAGCTGTAGCACCCTGATGGCAACACCTCGGGACCTTCTCTGGACCTGATCCAATCTGCCTTCTACCAGGCTTTCAACAGCACTTCCAAATTAACTGCCCAGCTAGCCTTTGCTTTTGGCTTTTCCATGTGTTATGAGAGAAGGCAGAGTTCCCACTGTGGAAGGCAGCCAGTGTGACAGCGAGTAAATCAATGGAAAGGTCCTGGAAGAGCTATGAAAAGATAGAGAGATAGGAGCCCTTCCATGCTGTTCCCTCCAGTGTCACGCAGAACAGCAATTATCAAGTGGTGCCATTTGAGATTCACATTGCAGAAGCTGCTACAGGTGCTGTAATAAAACTGGAGTCTGCTTGAATTCCTGGACCCTGAGCAAGGCCCATGGCAACACTACGAACCCATCGTGGAGTCTGGAAACTGTGAACTGGGACTGTTTTTACTAAAAAGGTAATTACTGGGCTTGATTTATGATCAAATAGAAGTTTTCAAGCGGCTTCTCAATTCTGGTCCAAAAATCCATGAGCCTTATGTCATGTGGAGGAAACCCAGAACACAGATTTTTTTTTGTGCAGTTGTTAACAAATGTTATTAAGAGAATGAAATGTTGTTGAACTACATCCTACAGCCTTTATTTCTGTATGAAGACAGGGCAAAGGTGCTATGGGAAGCTTTCTGGCAAGTAAAAAGCGTTCCAATCTCAGAGAAGATACTAACTTATTAGGCCACCTTCCTGGCAGCGGATTAGTATAGGACTTTGCTGGAAGAGGTGATTGCACAAAGGATATGAAGAAGGTCTGGAGAGCAATAATTCTAAATAGCGCTTTAGTAATGATGTCATTTAAACAAAAAAAGTAATGTTAAACATTGGGCAATGAACGCCTTTGGATCGAGAGCAACACAGGGCCACTAGCCAAAACGCAGAAGTTCTACAGCAGGAGAAGTTGCACAGTGTAATAAAGAGCTTGTGGAAAGTCCAAAGCATGCAAGGTCATGATGGAAAAGCCATATTAGACTAATCCTGAGGAGTGGCAGGATAAATAACCCAGTATTTTCTATGAGCGTGAGGGCTTACTAGGAAATGGAGGGGAGGAAGGTATTGTAACTCTAGTCAAATAGTATATTCACTCATGATCAGTCCATGTGTCTTGAAGTCAGAAGCCAAATCTTGGGCTAGCTGGAGCCCTGCAACAGCCCCAATGATCCTGAGCTGTTCTCTTGGGGCTGAAAACAAATCCAGTTATAAGCTGCATCCACCTCCTTTACTGAGGAAGCAGAAAGGCTGAAACAAAACAAGGGATATTATTCTTGTGGACTTGACAACTTGATGAACATCAGGAAACATCAAAAATATCATTTAAAAACTGTGTTGTTATAGGTTTTTTCTTTATGGAATGACCCATTATGGTGCTGCAAGTGGTCTGAATTGATGAATGACTCTCAGGCTAGAGTATAGAGATTAGCCCTTTATTAGCAAGTACGTATCATTTTAAACAAATTCCCAGTGAATTCAGCTATGAATACGATGAATAACTGAAGGCCTGGTCAGCTCTGTAGGAGGCTGCACATGCCTTGCTCTTTTTTTCCTTTTTATACCATTTGTTCCATATTCCGCTAGAGGCCACCACAAACTTGATCAGAAAAAAAAAAAGGAAAGAAAGGGAAGGGGCACCTGCAGCACTAAATGGGAAAAGCTCCTGTTTTATAGGGAGATTTAGAAGTGGAACTTGGATGTCCCTAGAAACAACTTCTCTTCCCGCTGTGTTAGGAGTAACTCCCAGATGTGACTTGAAGCCAGCAAATGATCTCAGGCTGTGAGATCAGATTTTGCTGAGTATACAGGGTTAGACATGTTCATTACTCTTTCCAGAAGATCTCCTATCCAAGCCATGCACTGATATTTGATTTCCTTGGGAAATATTGGCCTTCACGGTAGCCTTTACTGCATTTGTGTATAGAGATTTAAAGTTTCAACATTGTCTCCTGCCTTGCCAGTAGAAAGTTGCTTTTGTCATTGCTATTTATTCACCTGAGGCGTGGGGTTCCTGGAATTGTGTGGGCTTTCCTGGAAGAAGTGGTGAAGGGTGTAATGGCTTGTGCAGAAAGCATTCAAAGGCTGAAAAGATGTCAAGGAGAGACAAGGCAGCTGGAGTTCAGGGAGAGCTCTCGGATTCCACTCTCATGATAGGTATTTCTCTGGCCGTCATTGTCTCAGGAACTCAATGTCACTTACACCCAAAGTGTTTTGGCTTGAATAAAGGTTAATGGAAGAAACTGACTGCTGCGCTAGCCAAAAGCAATTGGTCTTTATTGAGGGAAGGACTGCAAAAATACAGAGGCTCAAACTTCTTGTTGCCATGTGGAATTAAAATTAGAGTAATTCTGTGACCCTCACAATTAGGCTAAATATGTGTCCTTGCAATCTTTGGATGGGAAGAGCAGTTTAGGTGAAGCAAGGACTTACTCTGAATCTTTACACAGACCGTGATTCTGAAAAAGATTGTGAAAAAAGATTGGATTTGCTTTTGTGGCTGTTTTTCAGCTCTGGGTGGGGTCAGGAGAAGGAATTGCCAGAAATCTCCAGAGCCAGTTCATTCCTGTGAGATTTCTGGTCTGATATTTTCTTGAAAACTCAAGAGGTTTGGATTAGTCTCCAGGCTCCATCTTTCTGGAGAGCGTCCCACCACTTGTGAGCCTGTGTACACGCCATTTTTCCATTTCTCTAGGGGTGAAAAAAAAACCAACCCATAATCTGGATGATGTTGAATTTTCCTCTGACTTTATAAATGATGCACAAAGAAGCACAATTTTTGGATAAAGCCAGTAATCTGTAATGTCTCAAAGCTTATGAAAATAAAATGCGCATGTGAAAAGAGATGTATGATAAGATGAATTGACAGTATGCGTGCCAGGGAAAGCATGCATTTGGTAGCCAGTGACTTCTTTGTTTCCACAGTCCCTGAGGTTGGTGAAACAAGCAGTTTCACAAATGCAGCTCTTGAATTGATTCTTTTGACTTGCACCTGTTAATAACTTTCAGTCGTCTGCACCAGGTAGCACAAACGTTCCCTTCAGCTTTGCGAAAGCTGCAACTCGAATAACATTTCTGAGTCGTACGGGTGTGCTTTCAGGCCTGAGCGGGGAGATACTTCTGCCTGAGAATAGCTTAGTATTTAACGTTGTTATCTAACCAAACGTGAATGCGGGCTCAGCTGCCTGGCTCTGTGCTATTATTTCTGTTTGAAAATTCATCTTCATATTGTATGAGATCTCTCTTTTGAGAGAGACAAAGTGCTCCTGCTTCTGAGGACGATACCTGTCCTTCCCCACCCCCAGAGCGTGGGCCCTGTGAACATCTTTGTCTACTCATTCCTATGACAGCCGTAATTATCTTTGACAGAAAGCCTATGGAATGCCTCCGGCAAACACTGGAAGGGGGACAGCAGCGTGGAGAATATACTGCCTTGTGATATAATGGGGCCTGTCTAGAAGATACCGCGTTTGTCATTCTCTGCTCATCCTTGAGGAGCTGGCATCCTTTTGTGGTCAAGATTTTGGGAACAATTAATGAAGGCATAAAAGGCAGTTTCCAGGAAGAAGATTCGTTCTTGTTTGCTCGAAATATAACAAAAGTTATTAATCAGTTGAAGTGGGGTATAAGCAAAAAAGATTGAGACAATGTTCCGCTCTACCACCATCATAAGAGGAAGAATGATTTTTGTGGAATACTAAGGCTCTGCTATAATAATAAACCCATTTTCTTTTTTCATATTCAAGATTCTCATTTTACATATGGATAATGAGGCCATTTTAGAGAACAGCCTTGACAATCTGCTGGTGCTTCCTATAGCCCTCTATTCTTTGTGCCCCCCGTGAATCTCCTAGTCATCCTGATTCCACTGCAATCGAAGAAAGCATCTCCACTTGAAGAATCTTCATTGTTATTCATGAAGGCTTTTCCCCCCATTTCCCTCATGTAAGAAAAAGTCATATTTCTGCATGCAAGTGTTAAACTGCTCATATTAAAACTGAATGTAAGCGTGTAGCCTCTTCCTGAGACGAGACAGAGAGTATTGCATTTAGTGATCAACTTTTCCCCCTTTTCTGTCCCATCCGGTATTTTGAAGAGTTGAGTTTGGAGAAAGCCATGGTCAGGCTTCTGACCTCATGCTTTCAGCATCCCCATAGCCAGGGAAGATGTGAGGGGGGGATTAATAGAGTGTGATCTGTCTTTTCTTCCTCTTCATACAGAGAGAGTTAACCCTAATTTTCAACACTGAAAAGGTTTGTGTCTCCTGCAAACAGCTGACTGCAAATTACATTTTTACAGAGTACCTAAACAGTGGTCTTTTGATCACCAGTGTCCTGAAAAGACCTGATTGCTTGGTGCTGGTTTTGCTTATTTCCAGCTGTTAAATCACACTAGATATCTTCCTTCTGGTTTTTGGTGGTTTTCTTTTTTTTTTTTTTTTTAAAGTGTAAGCAGTCGAGCTAATTGCTATGGAGAGGTTGGGGGAAAAAGAGCAAATGGGAAGAAAAAAAATGGCCCCTGTTGCAGTCAGTAAGAGAGGAAATGTCAAGAGGACTATCATTAATCTTGAATCAACACTTATTAAAAAGCTACAGCTTGTTGCTGCATGTATTCAGGAGACCTGAACAGGTTTGCTTAATATAACTTTTGGCCTGGAAAATTTCTTGATGTTCCCCTGAGATGTCCAGAGAAAGGACTGCTTTGTGGTGTGTCTGAACACAGTTATTAGAACTACTGGTCCAGCTTGTTGGGAAAGGTGACTTACCACCTCATACTTCTGAGGCAGAATAAACTGTGAAGTTCAAATTTTCTCTGTGGGTCTTTGGGATGTGACCATAGAAAGCGGAGTTCTGTCTCCTGTGAATGGAAGCTAACCATTCCTTGGCGCTCTCTATAAAAAGCAAGGTTTTCTCTGGAGTCCCAAGCCAAATGTTTCCCTTTTTTTCTGCTGTTCTGCACTCTGTTATGTATTTGGCTGTGCTCTCTGTCCCAAAGGTGTCTATGTTCTGGTGGTATTAGGTATGAATAGATTGTCAAGTTCCTTGGGATCTTCCTTGCTGAAAGGCATGATGGAAAGTTGATCTTTTTTTGAAGCTGCATGTCAAAAGGCTAACGGCATGTGCCAACTTGTGGGCAGAAGGCAGTAATTTGAGGACAGCAAATACTCATCTGTGTAATACTTTTATATACGATACAGAAATAGTATTATTCAGACACAGTATGTGCATTTATGTATAGCTACTGAACTAATCGTGCAGACAGCTTCACGAACATATCAGAGTAGATTTCCAGGGTCCCTCAGGTTCAGTATTCTGCCTATGCAGGGGTCAATGCCAGATGTTTCTTTTGAATTAATAAGTCTTGGTACATGATCAAAACCAAGTCAATGCTCCCTAAGAGAGGCCCCTAGACTGTTAAAAAGTGTACGTGCTGTCTGCCCACCTACATGTGTGATCTCAGAGCACTGAGCACTTCCAGTCCCTTCTGTAATGAGACAATTCCTGTTTACACTCTTGCTGAAGACCCCTGGATTACACAATAAGAAGGTTTGACCATGGAGATGAATTATATACATCATTTAGGGGAAAAGAAAAACAGCCTGCTTAGAAGAGCTTTTGTTTTTAAGGTTTGCCATCCTTCAGAGTTTTGGGAAGTGACTTAGTGCATACTGAGCAACGAGTGAAAGCAATCAGTAAAACTGTGTTATTGTCATTATGTCTCTGGGAGGTGTCTTTTAGTAGCAAAAACCAAAAAGGGAGACCACGGCCAAAGCAGTTTTGCTGAAAAAAAACGCATACTCTAAGCATTAATGATACTCCCAACAATAATTCCCAGCAAGACGTGATGGCTTAACCATCGCATCAGTTTGCATCTCTCTTGGTCAAAACAGCCTTCAGTCTTCTCCTTTTTTCCAGTACAATTGAGTTAATTATTCCCAGTTCCCTCAATGAGTCTGAGCTCCCGCTGGCTCCTGGAGCAATAGTAGCTCATTGTTGCAAATGAGCTTAATCCAGTGTTAGAAGTCTTTATTGTCCCTAATAGAAAATGGCATGAATAGTAAAGGAAAAAATGTGAGATGTTTCCTGTAAGGTTTTAACAACTCTCCTGGGTGTATGATTACAACATATTCTGGGGAATAGTTCTGAGCAGGGTGGCGGTGGGGAGAAGCTCTGGCAGCATTTTACACCCCCATCTGTAAGGCTCATTACAGCGAGCTGCTGGAGAGGAAGGGAAGGATGGGAGACAGCTCTTCTTGATCTGCACATGCCACTGCTTTTCAGCCCCTTGGGCTTCTGATTTGTCGTCGTTTGTCTTTGGCAGGCTCAAATGAGAGGTAACGCAAAACTGAATTGAGGGCTGATATGAAATTTGTGGGCCCTTTGATTGGCCTCCTGCCCTCAGCAGTTTTATAAAAAGCATTTCAGTTCCAGGTGTCTTAGTTCTCTTCAGACAGGATTACGTTGACACAATGTCTCAGGCATTTTGGAAGGGGTAGGATTATCAGTGTGGGACCCAAGAGTGCACAACATCTGACAGTGCTGCGGCCTTTCGAGAGACAACAAATTAGATTATCAAAACTCAGCAAGCCACTGGGAAGTTCTGGACCACATTTTAAATGAAGGAGAACGCTCAGGGTGATCTTGCAGCCCTGTCTCTGGATAGACCTTGAACCTATATTGTGGCTTTGTCACCACTTCTGTCACTGGCCTCGTCTCTTGCTGCTCCTGAGTAGACTCTCTGGATAGAGCTACTGGTAACCAAGTAATCCAGTAACCGAGACTACCTGAACAGTCTAGGTTAGCATCATTCCTGCTTCCTGCTGCTCTCTGACTATTGGAAGTTCAGTATCACATCTGTGATGAAACTGAACTGTGGTGTTCTTACTGTCTTACTGGACACTTTTATTTGTTGCAGGGCTATAGTCGTTTAATGTTTTCTTCTCTTGTAAAAGTATAGCTTTTCTTGCTGATGCTCCCCAGAGTTCCTGCGTCATTGCATGTCATTTTCTCAGCCAAAGCGGGCAGAACATGTCACTTCTAGGAAGATGAGCCATTACAGTGGTGGTAAGGCTGCCCAGACAATATGCAGTATCACTTATTTTAGATGAATGTGCATGTGCTTTTTTTTTTTTTTTTGTGATTTTTCCCTTTCCAATTTTTTGTA
>VYZM01001449.1:202018-231074 GCA_013398915.1 Dromas ardeola
AATTTACTTGCATGGTGTGACCTAGTGCAAGCTGCTTAGCTTCCGAGTGATTCCGTTCCACGTCTGCAGAGCAGAAGTCTTCCTTCCTCAGCATAATAATGTGTCACTAAAAAGTCAGGGCATTTTGCTCTCTCATGGTTGGTACCAGTTGGCTATCTTGTTGGGAGTCTCATTAGAAAGATCAAGAAACACAAAAACTTTGTGGGACCAGAGCTGCTTCCGACTCTTACTGGTACCTTCCTAGGTCAGGTCCAGAGGTGCAGGGAATCTGTCCTGATGACACACTTAGAAATTTTCACACTAGCACATTTCTTTTCTCTCTACCCCAACATTCACTGAATTTAAAAAAAAAAAAAAAAAAAAGAAAGAAAGAAAAAGGAGGTGATAAAGGCAGCAATTTATTGATATGTGTTTGATGGCTTACAGATGTCTCCTGCTTATTGAATGTACATGTGTTGTGTTGGCTATTCAACAGCAAAAATATTGGAAAACCCCTGCTCAGGTCATACTGGTTCTAGTTACTATTTTTGGTTGGGGGTTAAGAGCTGAGGATAAAATAAAGAGTTTGAATCTGTTCTCGGCTCATCAGTCTCTTTTTTGTGGGATTGCTCCCTCAGACATTGGAAAGCATCTCTGCGCCTTTTTTCAGAAACCATTTTGCAGCTATTTTTATACACTAATGTTATAGTGTTTGTGTTTCATTGCATTCAAAACTCTAAGAAACTGTTCAGGGTAAAAACTGATGTTCCCCTGTGGTTGTGGCCCAGCTTTATGTCATTCTGCCTATTGCCGCAGTGAGTTGTGTAACTTTTTGGGTTTTAGCACATGTAAATGGCTTTCCTGACATGAGTCAAATTCCATTAGTAGGGTAGAAAACAGCAAGAAGAATGAATGAATAAGGTTAGCATAGTGCACAACCGAGCCACATGCATTTATTATATTTTGCAGACTTGATTCTCTGTCATTGCAGTTTGCCATTGATTAAATGAAAAAAACATTAAAAGTACTTATAAAAGGTCTTCAGTGACCTTCAGTGCCTTGCTTTCCTGAGGAACTCAAGAGTTAGAGACATAAACCAGACTGCAGCAAGCTGTAACTCTTCAAACACGTAACAAACCACAGCCTTTAATGGATTATTCCATCTTGCAATGAATGAGACATACAGGGAGGGGATGGGGATGTCCTTACCTATTGACTGATGGATTTTTCTGTATAATATTTGCATCACTTCAGGTGTTTATGTCAAATAATGACTCTGTCTTCCATAAAGCATTGGTGCTATTCTTTACATTAGTTAGTTAACACCTAAACTTTGTTACCTCAGGACTGCAAATAGCTCTAACAGATCATTTTGGAATCCTGTTTGTTGAGATTGTGTTTTAGCAACAAATGAAATAAGTATTTGTACATAATCAAGCTGTAAAATCATGTTTTGCAAACTTCTGAAAGCAGGTTTTTGTTTTGTCTGGAAGCACATAGTAGAAAGGTAGGACAAGACTGAAGAGTCTGTTGGCTGTTGGGCATCGGTGTCCAGCCCTCTTCCCAGTGTGTATCTTTGGAATTCGTAAATTTGAGACAATAGCATTCAAAATAAGTACAAACTGAAAAAAACCTGTGCCGTGAAATTCTGCTGTATTGAGCTTCATGATATACTCATGAGCGAAATAGAAATGAGTATTGCACAGATCTGTCAGGTTGGTTCAACTTCAGTTGTAATCTAGCAGTTGGCCACAACAGATAATGTATCTTCTGAGTCACAGATAGTTTATGTATTGTGACAATTAACAAAAATCATGACTGATTAGAATTTAGTTGAGATTTCAAGACTTTTATTTCTCTTAGAACTGACTAACTGTTGACAGTCTGCAATGACTACCCTCATTTTTCATCTCCACCTTTCTATATCGATTGTATAAAACTTGGAAGCTGCAGACGTTACCAGGCTCTTTTACGGAAGTATAGAATTGAAATGCAAGTTTTCAAATATATCGTGCTTGTTCAAAGGAGGGACTAATCTGCTCTCTGAGTCCATGGTGAATAAGAAAAGAAGCAACGGGCTTAAATAGCGTCCCTCGGAAACATTTTCTAACAGCAGGAATCTAAAGCCTTGGAAGGTTGCCTGGGGTGGCTGTGGTGGCTCCATCGCTGGAAGTGCTTAAGAACAGGGTAGAGACGTCTTTGTGAAGAGTGCCATTGGTACGATTGATCCTGCATTGGGAGGAAGTAGAGGAGATGTTTTTTGAAATCCTTACTGGACATCTTTTCTATAATTTGGTTTCTTATGACCATAAATATATAAGAAACATTGTAAAACACTTAGCATACCATTTCAGAGGGTGTAGGTGTTTTTCACTTATTTTTAGAACTTGACCTTACAAGACTGAAAAATAACTTTTTCCTTCTCACTTTTGTCCTTCGCTTGGCAAAGATTAGTTAAAAACACAGAGATGGAAAATATTTAAACTTTAAACTGGTATGAGCTTTTCTTTTTGTTGTTTGTTTGTGTGCTGCTTTCGTTTGTGATGTCAGCTCCAGTCAGGGAAAAAGGTGTAACTAACCTGGCACTGCACAGAGTGCGAAAACACTTTTACACTGAAGCCCAAATAAACACTATCTGCTGCTCACTTTTTTTTTTTTAATCAGTAATGCTTAAAAAATTATACTGACAAATCTGGAAGATGTTTCCCCATCAGATAATAACAAGTTCAGATATACCAGCTACTTTTGAATTTGTCCTTTTTAAACAGACACTGGCACCCAGAAATAACCAAGTCATGACCAAACACTTTCTGATCTGCTACTGTGTGCTTAAGCTGCGTTAGAGTAGTGATTTACAGGGATTTCTAGCCCTCAGATCTGAATATAGAAAGGTATAAAATGAGTCCAAGGAAAATAAAAGGTAGGAATGACCTCACCCTGTGGAGACACCGTGTCTTGCTCAACTGAAGAAAGCTCTGTATAAGCTAGTGACATTTTAATTTGCACAGTTATTTTGCTACCGTCAATGTATAGAAATGATCCCAGAAATGCAGACTAAAGAAAGATGGCTTTGGGTTTCTAGAAGAATGGAAAGACATATTGATAGCTGCCTTAATATGCAAAAGACTTATTTGTTCAAATATTGAAAATTGGTGTAATGCAGATTTAATATGCTTTGGTTCATTTCATTTAGAATAAGTCAGCAATACTAAGCACTATTCTGTCACCATGCTGTCCTGCACTAATTGTTGCTGAGGAAAATGTCATTTCTTATCAGTGAACGTTCCTGATTTTACTAAGTTTGAAAACTCGCATCTTCTAAGCAGATACTCACAGTTTTCCTCTTGTGCTGTAACACATCAGCCAACATAAAGTTACTTAGAAGTAAGATGTGCTCCACCTGAGCCAGTTCAGTATACTCTCCAGCCTCCACTAATTAACTCATTATTAGTGAGTCTTTTGCAGAGGAGAACGGAGATGGTGATGTACTCGGAGATTGTCCACTTTGCAGGTTGTCCACGTTACCAAAGTTCTCTTTTTCTCTTCCCTGTGAAGAGATCCAGGTTCGCTGCTGGTAGCCGGGAATATTTTAAATATTTTGGTGACTTGCAGCTTGTCCATACAAGGTGTTCTTCAGACGAGAGGGGTGCACTCTTTTCCTTTTGTCCTTTGCAGTGACTCCAGGAGCTTGGGAGATTTCTTCTTTTTAATGTCAATTGTTTGAGTTTCTTCAGTCCGTAGTAAAACCAAGGAAAATTATCTAACTTCTCTATAATATAGTTTTGATGAGTTAATTTGGATGTTAAATGATAGGTATATTAGAAAATATAGTGAATTTTACATATAATGTGATCACCAGTTTATAGTATTATAAAAGGGCATGTGATTCTGGGCAGCTGGAAGTGTTGAGAAAAATGCTGAACTCCGTACAGAGGAAGCAGGGCTCTTCTTGACAGTCTTCGAGAGCCGCTCCTGGATACGAGTGCCGCTCCCTTGCTGGCTGGGGGTCACACTGGTTTGCAAGCCAATTTCACATGGTCTCAAAAATGGTTGCTTCTAGTCAGCCTACTATCTCTTTTCAAAAACTGGGGATTTTTTGGCCCCTGAAAACTTAGAAACACAGAAGTATGCAGTTAGCTGGATACTGTACTTTCAAGCAAATTTTTTATTAGGTGTCTGACTTTAAAGGGTTTTTTAACATGGTTTTATTTGGGTTTATGTCCTGATATCATTGAGTAATACTTTGCTAAGATAGCAGAAAACATCATTACTGCTCATACGTATTTTATTTGCCTTGTATTGAATAGTTCTTTATTCCTTTTTTTGTAGCACTACGTTTTTGATTGTCTCATCAGTCCATATGGACATCTATTTCTCCATACGAAGCAAAGCCGATGGCAATTGTTTCCGAGGTGACCTCACAAGTGACCCTTGTCCATTCTTCATTCCATGTGAGTTACATCTCTTTCTTTCTGGAGTTTTATGACTTCTCCCAACTTGAAACAAACAGATTTTTTTCTGAATAGTTGGAAAGAACCTTGCTTTACTAATGACCTATCTGGCTTCTGTTGAAGTAATGTGTTTTTTCCTTAAAACTCTCCACTACCATAACAGGTACTAATGGGCTTCCTCGCTTGCCATCTAGCAGGGTCCTGACCTGACCAGTCTGCAAAGTGTGAATGCCCCTCTCACCTCTTGACGACAGCACCTTCGAACATAAGCTGGACGGCCATCAACTATCGCTGTTTCGGGTGAAAGGCTCAGTCCCTGTAGGATGGGTGAAAGGGCATTTTTCATTCACTCCCCATTTGCTGCTATAAAATAAAAATTGTAAATAATATTTCACAGAACATCACAGAATATTTTATCTTTAATAATCAGTTGCCATGGTTTTGATTTGTCCAGAAGGACCCAGAAATGCTAAACCCTGGGAAACTGTTGTTCTGAGTTCCAGCTAAACTGCTTTTGCTTACCACAAATATCAAACCCTCAAAGCTGATTTACCTGTGGGTTGACAGCAAAAAAGTCACTTGCTGTGTAACATGAGATGGCATGTGTGCCAGACAAGCAGAATCATACAAATGCCACCTAAGTAACACATGCAAATTAACTTTATTTTGCATATAAATTTGCTTGGTGCAAGAAAATGTAAAATCTGTCTGCTGCAGCATTGCTTTTATATAAAAGTAATAATATTTATTTGCTTACTTTAGTGAACATGCATGCTTACCAGCGCCTGCAAGACTGCACCCAGTTACCTTGAAGAATTGTGCACAGCCACAGAGATGGGAAGTTTTTTCCTGAACACGGCAGGTCTGAGGTCAAAATGAGAAAAAAATCTTTTTGTAAATAGCCAGGGATCCTGCTGCTCTAACACTTTAAAGACTGAACTACTGTTTCCTGGGGCTTTCCTGTCTGTGTTCCCAAGGGTGTTGTATGATCAACATACTGACAGATTTCACAATCAAACAGTGAGAATGTGTGATCAAGAATTTCACTGGTCTTCGGACCAACCTTTTTTGCAGGTCACAGTTTAACTTGCAATTTCCTTGATGTAGTAGCTTTAAGATTTTCTTTGGGCAGATTTTCTTTGGCTGCTCTAGATGGATTTCTCAATCCATTCTGTGTCTTCTGATGGAAAGTGCTGGATTGAGACTGACTGATGGAAAATGCTGGATTGAGACTCATTCCTTCACAGACAAGAAACAGCAAAGTCTAGCTTCCTTTCATGCCGTCACTTCTGCATTGCATCCTTCCTTTAGGCAAGCCCGAGTTGGGGGTAATAAGAACATCAGCCTCTAAAGGCCAGTGCATTTGCCCAGTCCCTTTCTGAAATAGGATCTCATAGCTCCTCTTAGGAGTTGGAAGATGGTTCAATAATTCTACCCCAAGTGTGAGTGGTAAAACTGTCTTTTGGGAGTTTAAAGAGCCTTCTCTGAAACTCTAGTGAAGTCCAGATGTCTCATAGCTTTTGTGATCTTGTGAGCAGTTTTAGAAGGAAAATCTGTGAGGGATAGGGCTATGAATCATCTGTCTATCCTGTGTCCGTGAAGAAGAAATAAAAACCCCAATCCAAAAAGAATCCATTTAATTCTGGAATTTTCTGACCTATTTTGGTGCAAGCCGGTCTAAAAAAAAAAAAAAATTAAAGTACTCTCCTGATGAGTTTCTCATATTGTTTACTTTTGTAACGTTCTCTGTGGACTAGCAGCCAGAAATGACGTCCACCCCTCGTCCAGCATCAGAGAATAAGAACTTCAGAGGAAGGAATGCAACTTCATAAATAGCAAACCACAGACACTAATGGGGAGCAGAGGCAAACCTGCAGGTTAAAAATTCGTTGCAAGAGAAGCCCATACATCCACACTGCCTGAAGATTCAAAGATGATTTCGGCTCTAGCATTTGGTTTTCTCCTCTGCCTCTCTTGTCCTTTTTCATCATGTCAGCAGAGAAGAGTAGGTAAGTAATTTTAATTCTTTCTATATTTTCCGGACTCATATGCTTTCTAGACTCCTGTGAAAATTCTGTTTTGCAGAAGGGAATGAGGAAGAAGGTTAACGTTTCGACTGCCTCTACTGAAGCCTAAAAACAGTGTTTAGGGATTTTGTAGTTTCATATGAAACTTGAAGCTCAACTGTGTAAATGTTCAGTCTTAGGTTTTTCCCCAGTTCCCCTCCTGAGTAGTGAAGTTTTTTTAAGAAAAACATTTATTCTAGGGCAACTGGAAATTTTGTTGTGTTTTGTAATGACCTGCTAGAGACACTTTATATTAATCTGCATTTCGCATGTGATTTAAATTAAAAAACCAGATCGTACAGAGTGTCCTATTGCAGGATCCTCGGATATCCTCTCTGCTTGTGCACATAGAGCTCAGGGAAGCCTTGACTTCTAGGAACGTAGCCATGCCAAGCTCATTACAAAAGTCCCGCTTCTCTGAACAGCCCGTTAGGGGAATGCTCAACCCCAAGAGGATCTGTGAGATGCGGCGGACTCCGACTGTGTACCAGAGATTCAGGTGTGGGCTTGTGGGGACAGAATGAGTCCACGGAGAAGGATGCATAGTAATGCAAATGTCTGCAAGTGCATAGACTTCCTTTGGAAATCGCTCCTGAGTGTTTGAATCATTATTGTGAATTTCAATATTAAAAAAAACCCAAACTTTTCTTTTAAATTACATCTTGCTACTAGGGATGGAAAATTTTTCCCAGGAATAACGGAAGCTGCCTGAAGCCTTCATGCAGAGCTTATTCAAAACCTCTGTTTGAAGTTAGAAATTATGTGCAAGATCCTTGTTTCAATAAAATAAGAAACATCACTTTAATATAGTCTTTCTGTCTTAGAATGACACGTTTGTGGTACTTTCAATTGAGTTCCCAAACCAAAATGTATTGGAGAGCTTACAAATATTCAGAAAGTCCTCTTGGTTCTGTGCGGTGAAGATCCATGAGGCTTTCAGGCTCATTTGTCACACGAGAATGCCGAAGTTGTTGTATTTAGTCAGTGGCGTGGGCTCACATCCTGCCTTTGGCACTGGCAAATTCTTCACGCTCAAGGAGGCAGACCCCCACATCCAGCTAATTCTCCCCTGAACACACAGAGCTGTTTGTAGAAAATACTGCTATTTCCCCCTTCACAAAGCTTTACTTACATTCTAGGCGAGGTGTGACTTCTGTTAGAGGATTGCTTCATCTAGAAGAAAATTAGAGAAATGAGGTTGTACTTTCTCATGGCAGACAGGAGAATACCAGAGTTGAACTTTGTGTCCAATTTTTTTTAAATGGTTCAAGTTCTCTTAAAACTTACATAATTGTAGAAACCGTGAGCTGCTTCCATTCATTCTTCTTGAGCGAAGCTGGAGCATGGACTAGATTTTTAGCATGTCTCAAAGGACCAGGCAAGCCTAGAGTCTAGCAGATGGGAGGGAAAAGTCATGTTAATCTGCCCTAGATGACCTTGTAGGATGATTTATATCCTCTATTCAGCATAGCTTAAACAGGATTTTGCAATGCTGCATGGATGAGCAGATGTATCCTTTGTGCCCCAAAGCCACTACACGGCAATTTGAAATTGCCGCTACCCGAAAAAGAACCCATCTCCAGCAAGAAAAAAGTCTGTACCTTGAGAACGGGCGAGGCAACGGCTGATGTGCCGGTTTTCCACGTTCAGTGCTTGGCAGCACGTTTGGGACAGACTCAGCAAAGAGCCTTCCTTTAGTGGTGCCCTTCATAGCAGCTTCCACAGCACTGAATTATTAATTTGCTTCTTTTGGCAGCAAAGCCTTCCTATGTGTGAACTGCAGAGACCCTGCCAGATTAACAGCTACCACAACTGCCAGACTGCCAGGCCAATTTGTTTGCTGAGGGGTAACTGTTACCTACCTGACGGGCACGGCTGATTATCGCTGTCTGAATTTGCCCAGGGCAAATTCTACCCTACGTGCAAGTCTCTGTTCTTTCCAGCAAGCTTCTAGTTAGGAACTGGCAGAGACCGGCATGGAGGAGTCTGTATCTTTAATATTAAGCTGAAGTTAATAATATCAGTTGGTTTGTACTGCTAATGGCTCTTCTTTCTTTCCCAACCACTTTGGGGTTTTTTTAGGAGGTGAAGTTGGGCCAGAAATGCTGGAAGAGATGAGAGAAACTAACCGTGTGCTAATGGAAGTTCGAGACTTGTTGAAACAGCAGGTAAGTGAGAAAGGGACCTAATTTCTTATATGCTGCATGAGAGAGATCACAGAATCTTCTGCCTTATGTGCTGAGTTGTGGAATTGCGGGGGGACTTCTTTTGCATTAGGTGAAACGAGCAAGAGAATTATTGCTCTGGAAACCAGGATTGAGAGGTGGTCTCACAATTAGTTCTGTAATTCTGAGAGAACGTGGATTCATTTGAATTCCGAATTCTGCTGCTTTGAACCGTGTCTGATGAAAAACAGTGTAGAATGGGCTCTTAAAAAAAGACACGCACACACACTGGGTGTATATTTAACTGGAAAAACAAGTCACTTTTTCCTTGGTTTTGTGGGCTCATGAAATCAGTAGAGAGTCCAAACTTGGAAGATGGAAGAGACCTTTCAGCCATCCATTAGGGTCCTGGAAAGGGAAGTCATATGGAGTCTAAACAAGCTCTGCGTTCACTCTTTCCTCTTGTTGTTTTAATCCTAAGCCTTTCTGGATCCAGTAGCTTCTTAGGGAATTTGGAACTTCTTGGGTGCTTAGATCTTTCCCCATTTTAACGAGGAGATGGTGGTTTGTCTGGTCAACTCTCTTTTAAGTATAGAAAAAGGTTCCATTCTCCCTTTATCCACTCTGGGAGCTGAGGGCAGCAGCCTCTGCCTGCCAGATAATTGGAATGGCAGACAGGTCTCTGTGCCAGGGCAAACTGGGCGGCCTCTAATCTGCAAAAACATCTGTTGCATTGAGTTACTCTCACATTTCAGGCTGCTGCATAAATACCCAGTGTTTACTAGGAATCAGGTCAGACATGGCTCCTGGCAGCCTCGAGCAATGATTTCCAGTGTTCCCTTCCAGTTTAGCACTGCTTCTCCATACAGGTTTTCTGTTTGTTCTTTCTCTCGTTCTTGCCACCTACTTTTTTTTTTTTAATCCATGGCCTTTTTCTTAACGGCGCTTTCAAGAAAACTCTTCCTCAGAAGAAAAACTTGCATATACAGCTGGAGAGCCAAGGTGGCAGTTCATAATTTTTTAATCTGTGTAAAGATTTTCTAAAACTTACTTTTCCTTGATTCAGCATCTTGGGATGCTGGCAATAAGGATGGCAAAAGGCGTAACAATAAAAAGGCCAGATCTACTCTCCTGAGCCAAAGGCTGAAGGATTCTTGGCGCAAAGGAACCATGGATATTAGCAGTTCTCCGAATTCTCCCCTCTGCTGCCCACTTCTAGCGGGAGACGTTCTGAGGGTTTGGGTTAGATCTCTCTCTGCATTAACTATTCAAAACACATGACCCCAGGCTGTGTTGGAGGGAAGAGAGAATCTAACATAGAATGAAAACTTGCTCTTATACATGGGAGCTGGCAGAGACACACGAGTAGAGAGCCATATAAACGTAAGCTTGAGACTGACATGCTTACTTGTGCCTGTCCCATATTCCTTTCTTCACCAACGGAACAGCGTCTTTGCACCCCTGATGCTACAGATTACCTCTTTACTGAAGTAAGCTTGAAGGAGCAGGAGCCTCAAGGAGATCAGGGGAAGTTTGGAGGGAGGAGCCTTTGTGAATAGATTCTAAATATCCTCACGGCAAGGGCATTAGGGCCAAAGAATGCCATAAGCAATGTCAGAGATTATTCATGTATCTGCAAAAACGGCTCACAGGGGAGCCCCTCCTGACTTTACCTGTGCGGTGTCTGGACTGCAGATAAAGCAGACCTCTCTAGGGCTGCTAGTTCAGCATCTTCTAGAGTGGAAGACCCAAATGAAGCAGATTTCTCTTTCTCTATGACACTTGTTTCTGTGTATTCAAGTCAAGTGTTTCCTGCATCTGTAACAGAACATTATCATTATTGTTATCATTGAGTTAGCCTGTAGAAACACTACAGTAGGCAGTGACGTACAGCAGGGAATACAAGCCACCTCAGCTTCTAGAAAGTCTGCAACATAGACATTGGGGTAAGAGTTAATTTGCCTGTAAGTAGCTATGTAGTCTCAGAGAGACACCCTGTTTTCTGGCAGTGGGGCTATTACTTTGCGTAGGATCAAAATTCATCCTTTGTCTAAGTAGTGGTTCTTGTTTTCTTCTAGATTAAGGAGATAACATTCCTGAAGAATACAGTCATGGAGTGTGATGCCTGTGGTGAGTTACTGAGTCCTATATTCAACTGCCTCCTCTAAGTCCGTCATACCTTTGTGTCCAAACAAGTAGTAAAATGCCACCTGTGACCATTTCCCCAAAGGAAAAACTTGTTTAACAATTATACCGAGTGTCACAGGATAGTAATATTAGTGATGCTTTTTTTCCCCCACAACATTCTGCACACATGGACCAGTGTTCCGTGCTCTTTTTGTGGTTCAATGGCAGCTGAAATTATTACCTGCGCAAGGGGTGCAGAAGTAGCCTGAAATCACTCACCTTTCCTTCCAGCAAAACCCCAGCATTCGCTTACTTCCATTATTGCTGAAATAAGCTTTGTTAGTGGTTTTGTGACATACCACGCTGTACTTCTCAGGGTAGCTGCATTCTACTGCGGAAAGCTGCCCAACCACGTCCCTACTAACACAGCCCATGGCCAATGTTAGAATTGCCTGGGAACGCACACTGGGTATCCTGTGGGATATAGCTGGCTACTCCTGAGCTGCAAGTGGAAGAGAACATCACCCCCAAGAGGCATTGCTCTGATATTCCTTCCATCCCAGTGCTGCCACCATCCAAGCTAAGAGGTTGTTTGCAGACGATTCAGGAAACAAGGTCATAAATTTTCCCATATAAATCTTGCCCTCTGCTCCCCAATAAATGTTTTTTTTTTTCAAGACTGGAACTTACTTCCAATATATCTGGCTTTCAGAAAGCATGGTTCTTGGAGATGCTCTATTATTTGCCAGTACACTCAAAGGGTGGAGCAATAACCATTTCTGCATTTGGAGAGATTGTACTTCTGCTGGAAAAGACATTAGCCAAAGCTTTTGGGACCTGTAGTACAGAAATGCATTCATCCACAGAAATTGTTTTAATAATTTGCTCGTAAAACTGTCCTGAACTTTCTCTCTGTTACTTGATTTCTGCCTTCCCCACTTGCACTTCTGCTTTATATGTGTTCTTCTCCTGTACTCTTTACTGTAGAATTTGAGCGGCTTTTAGTCATGCATTGAACAGCGTGACTCACAGCAGTCGTGTGCTTTGCTCATTACTTCTCAGAAAGTGAAGCATGAAGAGAGAAGGCCTTGTTTTTAGTGAAGATTTTGCTGCTGGTGGCAGTAGAGTGTTGGTTTTGCTTTGTTTTGTTTGAGTTTTTTTATGTTGGGCTTTTAAGCAGGAAAAAGCAGGAGCAAAAAGTGTCCTTGCCGCTTAGAGTAGTGGGTGTGGGAGACTCATGACAATTCTAGATTCTGGGAAAGTTTATTCAGTCTTGAATCAGCCTTCAGTGAAGTTCTGTGTTCCATACAGACTAATTTTGCAAGCTCACTTGTACTGTGGGTCAGGTCATGAGGATAAGGACAAAACCCTGGCATTTGGCCTAAAACTTTAAGGGAAGCTGGGGTGCAGCGGTGTGGGGACAGGCTTAATGTGTCTTCAGAGCGCGGAGTGGGACTGCAATACCATTTTATATGGGTTAGAATTTCCTACGCATCACACAGTACTTCATGCTTAGACCGTATTGCTGTATTCCAGCCTAGAAGGGATGAATGCTCAAATAACAGATTGGTTTCTTATCTGCCAGGACGAAGTAGGGTTTCCTAGCCCTGGGAGATAACGGGTAGCACGTTATGCATAACATTATGGCATGAGAGCCTTATGTGAGCCTGATGTGAGTTATTTCTGCTACAGGCCAAGCTGACCTGTTTAACATGCCTGCCGTCTAGAGCAGAGATTTTGGCTGACATCCCTCCACAATGCTTCCCAGTTTTAAGGCTGTGCTGTGCGGGTTCTGCTTTAGCCGGCTATCTGAGTCCATACCACCAGTCAGGTGTAGTTGTAGAGGAACCAGGGAGAGAACTGATCTCTGGAACTCCAAAAGCAAGTGCATTACACCAACAAGGAGGACGGCACGCCAAGAGTTTTGGACTGGGAGCTAAGACTTCTGGGGGCTTTTATTTATTTTTTGTCTGCCGTGACTCGGAAATCTGTCATGCAGCTGCTTCCGGCTTCATTTTTCTCCATTTACAAAATAGAACTACAACTGCTCAACCCTCAGAAAGGATGCCAGGAAACGCCCTGTGTGTGAAGCACACCAATATCTTCTGAGATGACGGGACCACCTGATGATGGTTTCTGGCAGTGACAGCTCTGTTTTTAATGTTCCTCTTGTCCCCTAGGCATACACACCGAGGCGACAGGCCCTGTCATCACCGTGACGCAGTTTAACAGATGCCTCCCAAACCCCTGCTTCCCTGGAGTGGCCTGCACTGAGACCGGCACTGGCTTCCGCTGCGGACCCTGTCCCCCAGGTTATTCAGGCAATGGGTCCTACTGCACAGATATCAATGAGGTAAAAAACAAGTAGGACAGGCTGGAAGTTACAAAACTGGCTTGTTTTTCTTGGAGTGTTGCAGGTTTGTCTTGTGGTTATAAAGAAAAGTCTTGCAATTCCCCCTAGGCGCTGAAGTTCAACAGAAACATCATTTCACTGGAAGGAAGTCTGTGTCTCACCCTCCCTTAAGCTCTGTTCCATGTTGGTTTTATATCCAGTCTAGGTATTTCTTTCTAAAAGATACACGGGCTCAAACAAAATAAATCTTTCGGTTTGTACCACACAGGAAGGTGAGTTTGGAAGACCACAGCAGTCCCTTTTGGTCTTACAATCTTTTGAGCTAACAGCTGATGACTTGTTAGAGATAAGATTTATTATGTGTGGAACAGAATCAAAGGCTTCCCGCGTAGTCCTTTATACAATAAATCTTACCACGCTACTCGTATTGCTTTACCTCTGCCATTAAATCAAACCTTGCTAGGCAGATAGTTTAAATTTTTTACTAGAAAGTGTGGCATTCCATCAAGTTTACTCTCTGTGTGTATCAAGGTTTTACTCAACCATTAATTTTGCATGTCCATAAGACTCCTTAGTTCGGTGGTGCCCAAAGATAGTCCTGTGCTCGCTGATTAGTCCACCACGCAACTGTAAGTGTCTTGCAAAGCCGTGTCAGCTCTGTGGCATTTCAGTTTAAAAACGTGATGAAGTTAAAAGGATCGATGAGATATTTTGAGATTGATGATAATCTGTTAGTCACCAAAACGTGGGAACCACTGTATTAATGTAAAGTGCCAGTACAAAGCATAAGAAGTCAGTGAAAATAATAAAACTTTGGAGAAAATAAAGCAAGCATTAGTAGCAACTTTGGAAAGAAAATTGCTTCCCAGAGTAGTAAACAAACAACTGCTCTTGTCTTTCAAAAGCAGCGTAAGAAATTGTCCAGTTCTCTGGATTCAGAGACTGCCAGGAAGGAAAGCGTGAAGTGAAGCCAGCTCTTTGCCTGGGCAATTGATGTCACCTGAGAAGAATTAGTCCTGAAAGTTGACTTGTTTTACTTGTCTGCACATGTTGGAACTTGGGAGAAGAACTGGGATGGGGAAGCTGCATTTTCCACTTGCAAAGAAAGCCAGGACCTTCTATGCATTTTTGTTTTCTTCTCTACAAATAAAAGCACAATAGCTGGAGCTCACCCAGCAAGGCCTGCTTTGAGAGCTGCCTTCAAAGCTGGCCTTGAGCGAGCCTGCCTCACAGTTCTGCACAACCTCTATCTTGTTTACAGTGCAATGCAAACCCCTGCTTCCCGAAGGTCCAGTGCATTAACACCGCCCCTGGCTTCCGCTGTGATCCCTGCCCTCCCGGCTTCACTGGGCAAATGGTCGAAGGGGTTGGACTAGCTTATGCCAGGGCCAACAAACAGGTAAGGCCCAGAAACTTTTCTGTCTCCTTCAGAAGCCGTTCGTTCTTTCCCCTCTGTAATTGTAATTCAAAGGTCTTGGAGAGCCTTCAAAGAAATGAGAGGGAAATGCAAGATGACTGCATTGTGGTGCTGTGAAGACGGATGCAGTGAGAGGAGAGACTTGCCAAGGATGTCCTGGCACATCAACAGCAAAGCAACCTCTGCTCCAAGCCCTTACCTCTGCTGCCTTTATGCTGGACAGAACATTATGTCCCTGACACCTTTGTGGCTGTGAAGCCAGCCTGGGGAATCCTTCATAATAGGACACAGAAGAGTTGATGAAGCTACTGCGCCCCCCCGCCCAGCCCCGCTTCCCCAACAGCTATAGACAGATTAAATTAAAAAACCCACACCACCCAGTCTTAGTGTGGTTTATAAGAATATATTGCTAAAAGCAGAAATAGCATGTGGCTTGTGTTATTTAGAGAGCTGCTAGCTGGTCACAGGACGCAGTCTTTGACCTTCTTGCTCCATTGACTCTCTTCTATCCTTTTACAGTAAGGAGATACTCTGACAGCTCAGATCAGAGCTAAGCTATTTTGCCAGGCTACAATCTCTGGTGACTGTGTAGAGGGTGAACAGCTTGCCCGGGGTCAGGAGTATTGCTGGGATCTGGCTCAAGCTTGTCTGAAGGAAAACTTTGAGCTGTGGGTCCTAGTAAGGTGTGTCAGGGGCTTTGCTTCTGCATCTAGCGATGCCCTAATTCTGTAATCTGACGTGGTATCTGCTTAAGAGTGAAGTTAATGTCTATTTTGTTCTTCCTGGGCAGGTTTGTACTGACATCAATGAATGCGAGACAGGTGGTGCCAGAAATTGTGTCCCAAACTCTATCTGCATCAATACACGGGTAAATATTACTGGAAAACCTCGTGTGGATCTCTGGTCCCCAGGCTCTGGGGTCTCTGTTAGCCGAGGCAATCCAGCTGCTGAGGAAGGTTACAGCCAAGTTTTGCCAGGACTCATATTATAGTTAATTCCCTATTGCTTTTTCTTGCAGGGATCCTACAAGTGCGGGGCTTGTAAACCTGGCTTTGTTGGGGATCAAGTCAATGGCTGCAAGAGCCAGGCAGTGAGACGTTGCCCTAACGGCGAAATCAGCCCATGCCACGAGAAAGCACAGTGCATCGTGGAGCGCGACGGGTCCATCTCCTGCGCGGTAGGGTCCAAACCTCCCTGTGACTGGGCTCTGCTGGCTCCGGCTTCCCTTGCACTGTGCTTGCTCTCCTGGGTCTGCCACTGCCCTCTCCTGGAGAGCAAGCCTTCCCGACGCGGACCTGCTCTCCTTTACCACCTGAGCTACAGCAATAGCTCTTCAGTGCTCTCTGGAGAACTGGGCTGCTCCTGGCACCTCACATCCACTGTTGGTTGGTTGGGTTTTTTTGCCGGAAGCGCTACAAATTTATCCGTCACGGAGCATTACACGCAGCTGAGCAGGGAGAAGCGCCGTTCAGCAACCTGCTGGAGCCAAGATGTTTTGCTGCTGCATCTGTCTTTATAATTTCAGGAACAAGCGGAGAGCTTGTATGAGCTATTTAAAATGCTGTTTACAGCGTAACTGTTTCTTCCAGACAGTATTTTTCCTGTAGAGTATTGTGTACCTGGATTTGCAACGTTTTGTGCTGGTTCTCATGTAAAGCCTTCAATTTTGGAGGCACACGGCCATCAGGGGACTCACCGGCAGCCTCATTTTGTTTATCTGCTGTCTTCCAGTGCCTCGTGGGGTGGGCAGGGAACGGCTACGTCTGTGGGAAGGATACAGACATTGATGGAGTCCCTGATGAGAAGCAACGCTGCTCTGACAAAAAATGCCGCAAGGTGAGATGCAGTTGTCTCATGTTTATTTGGAAATGGCACGTCAGAGGACTGCCTAACCAGAACCGGGCAACTCTGGTCTGAGGGCAGGCCCTGGGTGCTGGTGAGACCCTGCCCAGCCTTCAGAACTCCGGCTAAATGACACGCACAGCTTGCTAGCAGGCCCTTTGTCGCTCTCCTTTCAGGATAACTGCGTGACTGTCCCCAACTCTGGCCAGGAGGATGCAGACAGGGATGGAATTGGAGATGCTTGTGACGATGACGCTGACGGAGATGGGATATTAAATGCTGAGGTTTGAATTCCAGTACTTAAGCCCTGACATACCTAAATGTACCCAGAGGGCCTGCAAAGCAACTGCATCAACCCTTGATGTGAATTTAGAGAACCTGCAGGTCACAGCATGCAATGTTTCCTTTTAATCTGAAGGCTCTAAAAACAAGCAGACAGGAGAGAACATCGTGGCACCGAAGGGACTTTACAAATCATGGTCCCCTGACAGTTAGGGACTCTCTCTCACTCGGTCAGGCACTGGTTGGAGATATTTTCAGGTGCTGTTGGTATTCCCTGAACTAGGCTGAATAGAGGAAACCAAGACTGGCTGCAGATGGGCTTTCCGGAGCAGCTGGTCACGTACCTCAGAACTTTTGTCTTTCCTTGCACGCTCCTTTCGCCTCAGCCAGTCCCTCTCTCCCGCAGGACAACTGCGTGTACACACGCAACACGGACCAGCGCAATACCGACAAGGATAACTTCGGTGATGCCTGTGACAACTGTCGCCAAGTGAAGAACAACGATCAACGGGACATTGATGGCGATGGGAGGGGAGATGAGTGTGACGATGACATAGATGGAGACGGTAAGAGCAGCTGGAGAGCATCCTCAGAGAGGTGCATATATACTGAGCTAAGAACCAGAAAGCTATTCAGTACGCAGCTAGAGATCCTCATGGCAGGAACCGGCCTTCAGGGGCTTGAGCTCTACAGGTGTAGAACTAATTTGTGATGAGATGAAGCACAGCTCAGTTCTCAAGATGCCAAGCTGAGCAGTCAAGCCAGCATCCTCCGCAGTTCAGCTCTTGCAGGGTTTAAAGACCTATCTTCAGGATGGTGCTAACAATTTTTATTAGCACTCTTATTGTGCACAGTCACGTCAAACCTGTGTCAGACTTAAAAAAGAAACATGTACCATGCGAACTGAGCTCAGTCCAGACAAGGAGACTACTTTGTGCTGCAATTTAAACTTACGAAGAAGCATGGGAATATCCGAGTTGTTAGCAGCCGCTGGCTCAAGGGAGTATGTCTCCGGGCTGTCTTCTGGGGGGAAAAAATCCTGGCAGGCTTTAGAAAAAGTCTGCGTGCTAATGATGCAGTATTTGCACAAAGCCTGCTTTCAAAAGGCAGAAATCACAACTGCTGCTGGCCCAAGACGTACGTATTAATTTGCAGAGTATTTCCAGTGCATCTAGTGCTGTTTGGGTCTGGCTGCATCCTGCCAAGTAGCTCCCTGCTGGCATGATTTGCTGGTGTAGTAGGTAAATGCAGAGAAGTGGGAAGTGAAGTCATACAGGTTGCCAATTAGATTGTTCCTGTCCTGTCTCAGGCCTTGAAAAGGCACCAGATAAATCTTCCATGTCAAATAGCCAAGATTAATGTTGACTTATTTTGTAATTATATAGACGTCTGCTTCAGAGGAAAAAGACTCTGTCATGGTTTAGGGAACCGCAGACAGTTTCATCTTCATCCTCTCGGCCGCTCGCTCCTGCACAGATACGGTGCCAGTTTGGAGCCATGTTCTTCAGTTCTTTAGCTTTCTCTGAGGAACGCAGTTAAGGACATTTCCTCTCAGTGAGGAAATGTGCAATAGCGTGCTCAGACAGCCATCACGATGCAGTCGTGTTTTAAGATCAGTTAAACATGCAGAGTATGTTTTAAGCTCAGTTGCTGCTGATCTCTTCCACCCTCCAGAGCTGCTAGGATGTAACTTAAATTAAAAATGTGTAAAACGTCCACAAAATTTGAAATTGTTGCTTTATGAGATGAATTCAACCGTCCTAGGTTTTTGCCAGCTCTTACATCCAAAAGAGATCTTGCTGCGTAGACCTTAATAAGCCCTGTTGCCTTGATGGCTCCGCTTTGCATGTTTTACAGGGATCAAAAACCCCATGGACAACTGTAAAAGAGTTCCCAACCCTAATCAAAAAGATAGCGATGGTGATGGAGTGGGAGATGTGTGCGACAGCTGCCCAACAGTCAGTAACCCAGACCAGGTGAGTAAGCACTCTCACTTTTGCAGTCGTACGGCTTCATTTTTCTCACTCAAGACAGTGCTCGTGGCACCTGCCTAAGGCCCGCACCCCTGGTTAACTCACCAGGATTGCCACTTGCAAATTTTGCCTGCCGTCCTGCAGTACAGAAGTACAGCCCCTGGAGATCAAACGTAGAAGAATCTGTCAGAGAGGACGCGCTGGGCTCTGCCCTTCTCTCTTCCTCCCCTGCTCAGCTGTTTACAAATAGCACTGCTTGAATTCATCGGGGCGACTTGTAAACCCTGCAGAAGGAACTGTCTGTCAGCTGTTCTCCGCCAGAACGACCATGGCACTGAGGCTAACAAACACCTCTCCTCGTTCTCTTTATTGCCTAATCCTCCTCTTGATCTATGGAAAGTTTAAATTGTTATTGCTTTTATTTTACTAGAAAGATACTGATCATGATCTAGTGGGAGATGTCTGTGACACCAACCAGGACAGGTGAGAGCTTGCTGCAAAAATTATACTTGAGTTGCACGAAATCTTGGGGATGGGGATGGGGAGGGCAGGTGCTGGCAACTCCACGACAACCGCGCTTGGCCTTGACCTCTTTTTATCAGACAAGGAAGAGAGCATTTTCTTCAGCCCTCAAAAAACCTTGCCCTTGGAATATGGCCCAAAGGCTAGCAGGTGGCTTGTCGCTAGCCACCGCTCTCAGATTTGATCACATGCTACAGTTGGAATATTTCTGATCTATTATTTGTGTAACTAATAGCTTAAGACTTTATAAGGCTAAAATCACCAACTTCTGCTGATCTTGTTGAGGATCCCAGCTCCTAGAAAGCTGTTGCCACGCGTATTTTAAAAGCACATGTCAGTGGGTAATCTTTACCTGTAACTTTCTCCACCAGTGACGGGGATGGCCACCAAGATTCACGGGATAATTGCCCATCAGTGCCCAACAGCTCCCAGGTGGACACAGACAATGACGGGCTGGGAGATGAATGCGATGATGATGACGACGATGATGGGATTCCAGATGAGAAACCTCCAGGCCCCGACAACTGTCGGCTTGTCCCTAACCCTGGCCAAGAAGACTCAGACGGTAGGGAAATGGGTGCAGGTTGGCTCCGCTTGGGGGTCTTCTGTTCCTGGTGACCAGGGCGCATCCGTCTCACCCCTAGAGACAGACAGGAAGCAAGATCTCCTCAGTACTGACTTGAGACAGTCCTGTGTCATTTTCAGATCTCAAATAACCCTCCAGTAACATCAGGATAACATCTGAGAAAAGTTCTCTTCCAGAAGTGTCTACAATTTGAGGTGTTTCTTCTGTTCCCAGCATCTCCACAAGCAAGAGAGGCCTCAGGGTTTCCTTGCAGGTGGCTTAAAGGAAGAGCGTCCCAGTGCTCTGAACGCCTCGACCCTGCACAGCCACGGCTGCCTTAAACTGTGCTAGCCAAAAGCTCGCTGAGTAAAACCCGGGTGCAAGGGGCAGGAGAAATTACTGAAAGCTTGTTACTCCTTTTCTTCCGTCGTGCCCTCAGGTGATGGCGTGGGAAACCTTTGTGAAGACGACTTTGACAGAGACATGGTGATTGACAGAATTGATGTGTGCCCAGAGAACGCAGAAGTGACACTAACGGACTTCAGGGCTTTCCAGACGGTTGTACTGGACCCCGAGGGCGATGCACAGATTGACCCCAACTGGATTGTCCTCAACCAGGTAGGTGACCGCTCCAGAAGGGGCCAGTGAGTCAGGCGGGGACAAGCCTGTGCCAAACTGGATGCGGTTGTCATTAAAAGACTCTGCAGGATTGACGGCACTGTTCAACCCCCTCCTAATCCTCGAGTCTCCCCCTGGTGTGCCGCTCCCCGATCACTTACCAACACTGACGTTGGTTCCTTTGGAACTGCACTAATGAGTCAACATTCGTCTTTCTCAGGGCATGGAAATTGTCCAGACCATGAACAGCGATCCTGGCCTGGCTGTAGGTGAGAAGCTTATTTTTGTCCTATTGGAAAATTATTGCTCATTAACCACATCCTTCTCTGCTCAGTGCAGCTTTTACAAGTATTTCAGACACTACTTAATGATTCCATCCACCTCCTGGGAAAATATTTTCTGTAGCAGGCAAAGTCTTCAGATCTGGCTTAGCAAAATCCATCTTCCCCGTCTGAATCTGGAAAGAAATGGATCTACACTTTGTTGTAGAATACAGAGAATGTGTTTTCCTACCACTTACAGGGTACACGGCATTCAACGGAGTGGACTTTGAGGGCACATTCCATGTCAACACTGCCACAGATGACGATTATGCTGGCTTCATATTTGGCTACCAGGACAGTTCCAGCTTTTACGTGGTCATGTGGAAGCAGATGGAACAGACGTACTGGCAGGCAAACCCCTTCCGAGCGGTAGCGGAACCTGGGATTCAACTGAAGGTAAAGAATTCAGTAGTGGCTTTGTGCCTTTTCTTAGCTGTGCTGTGTGGACACGCAATCAGTCAATCAGTCCTTTTTCCACGCGTTTACCGGTCTCTTCTCTGTGTTAGGCAGTGAAGTCTAAAACAGGCCCGGGTGAGTATCTCCGCAATTCTCTCTGGCACACCGGAGACACCACAGACCAGGTCAAGCTGCTGTGGAAAGACCCTCGCAATTCCGGCTGGAAGGACAAGACATCTTACCGCTGGTTCCTGCAACATCGGCCTCAAGTGGGATACATCAGGTGAGGGGTTTGCAGCGTCCTTTGCGCGGCTGAGGGGACGTTTAAGGCACAGAAGCGGCATCTGCAGTGCAGTCCTGTGGTAAGGAGGAGGGAGAGCGTCTGACTGAGGAACAGTTTCTCCAGGGCTGTCCCCGTGTCCCGTTCGTGTCCTTCACACGCTCGTTCCCTTCTAGAGCTCGCTTCTATGAAGGCCCTGAGGTAGTAGCAGACACTGGAGTTGTCCTTGATACAACCATGCGAGGAGGGCGCCTGGGAGTCTTCTGCTTCTCCCAGGAGAACATTATTTGGTCAAACCTGCGTTATCGCTGCAATGGTGAGTTAGTTTGCAAAGTCACATATAGGCATTTTTGCCATTTTGCTTTCCAGATGTCAGTTTGTTCTCGGGGAGCCTGACGGCACGTCATGCAGCATAGTCTATTTTTTATTTCTGGTTCTACTTCTAATCTATATTTGCTTTAATCTCATCCTCCTCAGACACCATTCCAGAAGACTATGAAACATTCAGAGTGCAGCAAGACTAATCTCCGATTTAAACGTCTGTCCAGCCAAACTCGCTTTAAAACCCCGTGCTCAGCTGCCCCGTATCGCTCTGGTATAAAGAATAATAAGGGACTGTACGTACCGTACCACTGCACTCCGCACAGCGCCGCGTGGCAACGCATTACCCGGCCTCTTTTCTACAACGCCAACTTTCTTTAAACGCTACGAAAACCTATCGGAAGGGCGGAGGTGTAGACAGCGAGTGTGAACAGAAGCCCGTGCCGCTGTAAACACTAGTTTTCTACGCTACAAGGAAAAAAGATGTGCTGAGGAGCTGCCTGCAGCAGCCGGAATCGTTCGAGTCAGTTTAGCGTGGATGATTCCCAGGAATCTCTTCCCTCCTCGAAGGCTCTCAAGTGTGAACCTTGTTCTCCTTTTCAAGGCCTACTGCAAAGCAAAGGCAGCACTAGGCTGAAAGGGACGCGGAGAGCAGCCTGTCTACAAGTTGCTCATAAAACATTAAAAAAAAGCACTTTAAGGAGAGTATCTTTGTTCTGGATTGTTGGGTAATAAATACTCTAGAATGTTGGATAATAAATACTAGACTTCTCCTTGGTCACGTGCATGTTGCTTTTTCCTTTTCTGAACCTTTTCGATACAGACGCGTAACAGAGAGACCCTCAGGAGCTGCCAGCGCTAGTGCAGCCGAGAGCCCCCAGCTGAGCTCAGAGATTCCGTAGCAGTACAAATGCCCAGGGCCACTTTTCCAAGAACCTCCCCCCAGTTCGGCTGTCCCGCCTGCTCCCTGCATGGGGCAGTCAGTTTTAGAACGATAAATGACAGCTTTATGCTCGATTTGTCGTATGACACCACGCCAGGACCCCCACGAACAGAGCGCCGAGGACCTGGGAGAAACCGCAGCCGCTGGTGTCACGGGCGCTGCCCCGAGCCGGGCGCAGCGCAGGGTTTCTAGAGTTGGTAACACGGAAAGTCTTAAATCCTGCGCCATCCCCAGTCTCGTCCAGGCAGACAATAACCCAGCAGCATCCCAGTCTGCCTGCAGAGGCAACACGAGCCAAATTTTGCGAGATGTTTCAGGTAAGCGGTTGACGTTAATTACGCTGAAACCTGCTCCGGTTTCGGGAGAGCCGCTCGTGGTTTCGCCAGAGGCAGCTCCTGCCCAACGCTTCCCAGCGCGGGTTTGTAGTTCCCCTGGAGGATGAGGCCGTGTGAGAAACACCCAACGCTGGATGAGCTGCTCCTCTTAAACGGTACCAAACAATTAAGGCGCAAGCGCAACTTCTCCTCTCCTCTTGGAGAGCCGGGGGCAAAAGCTGCGCTGCACCAAGCGCCGGGCTCCACGGCCCCGCGCATTTGAATTGCACATTCCAGAGGCAACAGCATAAGCAGAGATCAGCCAAAACAACACCGGTTTTGCTACCGGGCTCCTTTAGGGCCAGTTGGCTGCTGCTCACAGCACTTAGCGAACGTCTCCCTGCACCCTGCTAAGACTCTCACGAAAACAGCCACCAAGTTTTCTTTCCCCACCAGGAAAAACGGCAGCGGAGGCTGTCCGGAGCACAACGTCCCCTACACGCAGTGGCGTTAAGTACTGAAGGGACGCTGTACGACTCCCAGGAAGCTGCCTCCAGAGCGGCCAAGGCCAGAGACGGAGCGTTTCCAAGCCGAGACCTTTCGCTTGGGCACCAGAGCGTCAGGTGCATCCACACAACCTCGTGCTCAGCCTTAAATGCCGGCCTTCTCCCCCGCGCAGGTCCCGCGGCTCAGAACACCCACTGCGGGTGAACCGTTCCCGCAGACGGGCATAAAACAGTATCAGAAAGAGATTAATTCCATTCCGAAGGCTCTCAAATCCCTGCCCGGACCGAGGGAGTTGCTCTTTCTGTCCCAGCTGCCTCCGTAGCGTAAAATATTTTTCATCACTGGCTCCACTTACCTCGACGGCCGACCCAAGGCACGATTTCCTGCGGGGAAAGGCACACCCAGCTGTTAAAAGGGGGCGCGTATGACCAGCTAATTAAGCAAGTCTGAACGTTTACATGCTTGTTTTCTCTTTCAAAAATCCAACAACTCAGAAATTCTCCTCACCCCAGAAAGCTCCCCCGCTCCGCAGCAGCCCCCCAGAGGCGCGAGCGAGGGGCTGACCCCAGAGAGGTCCCCAAGAACCCGGGGCCACTCCTGGAGACAGTATAAATTCCCAGATTTATCCCAAGGCTCTGCATCGTTTAGATCCGTCTGCAGTTTCCTCTTGGAGGACAGAGTTCGGGTTTTGTGGCTATAAGCAGCCAACTTAACCAAAATAAGTTTATAAAGAACCAGCAAATTAACACAAGCACTGAAAACACCATTATTTCAACACGGAAAACCATCAGTCAAAAAGCAAACAAACGACAGACGAAACCAAGAAAAAAGCTAAGCAGCCAGAGACAAAAACATTTGAACTTTTATTACATTTCATTTACAAAGAATGCAAAGATACAAAGACAAAAGCCTTCACACAAAAAAGAAAAGATTGAAAAGAATGTACATTTAGTTGAGCTGCTTTTTCACATCGTTTCTCAGATTGCAAACACTTAAAGCCAACTTCAGTTTTCCACTTTACCTATAGAAAAACACAATAAATAAAACTTTTTCTGTCGCAGGGACAACTTTTCCCGAGTTCCTGTGCCACCAACGCTGTAGCTGAATATCGGATTGCATATATCAGTGAAATAATCCACAAATTGTCTTAATAGAAAAAGTTTAGCTTGTAAAGAACAGTATATTATACTGTCCAAAAATGCATAAATCTGACATTTTTCCCCAAGCTCAATGAACTACGTCAAGCTGGTTTTAGCTGCCGGTCTGTGAGAGAAGCTGCCAAAAGCAGCTGTATTTAATTTTATTAAAATCAAACTTTCCCTTTCATGAGCACTAATACATTGAAACGTCCACTTCTTCTACAAGGAATCCTTCCACAGACGGGGGCTGCGCTAAGGACAGAAGAAAAAGCATCGAAAACTTCTAATTCCTCCCCAAAATAAACCCTCGGTATCTACTGGCTTATCAGTTAGTAGCTGGCTGCAACGCGCTATTGTAATTGCGAGGCTGTACAACGCTGGCAGGGCCGGTGATGTGCGCAGGGTACATTTATACACACGGGTTTCTTCCGCCTGTCGATGCTCATGCCACGAATATTCAGGATCCAGTAAGGAAAGAACGGCTTAAGCAAGCCCTATCCCCCCCCCCCAGCATTTTGCCCCATAAATATTATCATATAACTTTTATATTCATCATCTACTCTGCAAGAACAGAAGCTTTACCTATTTATCTTAGCTATATTTAATGCCTTAGAAATTCCAAAACTGAGCCAAGCTCCCTCTCTCCCTTTCCAGCGGAGGCGCGGGACGTTACAGGTAACGCAGGATCTTTGGGAACCGTTTGCTTTTCTTGCCTGACAAACGGCCGGAGCAGATGGGGCTGAACGAAAAGCTTACCCTTGGTGTGCTACAATTCAACTCCGCTTCTACGAGCAAGTTTAAGCCTGGAGAATTTCTGAAGGAGACACCGACAACCCCACTGCTGCAGGCGCAGAAGCCGATTCTTAAATCAGATCTACATATTGAGGCCTTTTGAACCTTTTTCCCTCAACCCCAGTATAAAAATGTAGGATTGAACAACCTGCAGGATGCGTACGATGAACTTCACATGTCGCCGCGTGGACCCAGCAGCTCCCTCGGCCGCGAGACGCGGAGCGGGGAGAGCCCACAGCTCCTGCGGCGTCCCCAGGACGTCACCACCCGCTTCGCTCCTCGCAGGGTCCCAGCCCCGGCTGCCCCCACGTGCCCCCTGCCCCGAGCCACGGACGCAGCCGATGTTCCTTACAAACACCGACCTCTCGCCGCCAGCTGAAGCCTCACCCCTCACCGCGACTCAACTATCCCTTATTGAGGGGAGAAACTCCTGCTGCACGTGGGAGGGAAGAACGAACCCGCAGAGGTCTCGGCCTGATCTTGAAGCATTCAGCAAAACTGGCATCTGGCGGAGACCAACATTCCCAGGGGCAGACGCCCGTTGCCCCGTACCTCGGCATTTTCCTAGTTAAATACCTCAACGGCAAGGAAAACCCTCCCGGCTCACTCGCAGAACAGGGCGCCCTCTGACAGATTTTCAAGCTTTCTCTGCACGGGGCTGTCACTACACCCAGTACAGAAAACGGGAAGGAACCGGAGCTTGCGGCCCGGCAGATCCCCCCCGGCTCTACGGCCCGTCCCCCCTCACCCCGGCTCCCAGACCAGCGGCCTCAGGGCAACGCGACAGAGACCAACCCTCACAAGGCATCCCCTCCCAAAGGAAGCGGTGACATTTCTCCGACCGGCTTCGGAGACATGTAAAATCAGCGAGCAGTTCTGCTCTTGCAAAAAGCCCGTTTCTGGGGGCCTGGGGCGGCTCCGCTCTCTGCGGCTGAGGAAATGGAGACCTGAAGGGACTCGGCTCAGGAGCCCCAACGGTCTCTGACTCCCAGACGTGCATTTCTCCAGCAGAAGCACCAACTATTTTGGTTTGTCTCATTTTCGGACACTTTCAAAGCCGAGTGACGCCTCCTTTGTTCGCTCAGGCTGTTAGTACGAGGCTCAAACACAGCTCCCACCTGAAGAACAGACGTTCCCAGACAGGAGCAGGGAGGGAGATTCTGCGTCCCATCCCGCAATCTCCATCCCCCGCCGAGCGCGCCTGTCGCTATCTCGGTTCCATTTGTCCCAATTTATTTATGAAGGATTCTCTAATGCCTACGGTAGACCGGGAGATGGCACCCAGGTAAGACTGGAGTGGTTTGACTGTGTGTCCCCCCCCCAGTCTCCTGGGGTTCTGGAAACACTGTGCAGAAGAGTCGACTGCCATCGGCCCGCAGCTGCCACCTCCCAGCGCGTCCAGCTCCCCCCAGTCCCTGCGGCAGCGGGGCCCGCTTCACCCTGGCTCACCCACCCCACGCAACGAAGAAAAATCCCATACACCAAAAACTTTATCCAACACAGATTAAAAAAACCCAACAATTTTAGGATGGACAAGAGCCACGCCGACACGAACGTGCCTGTTGGCTCGAAGCCTTTCCGAGTCCCCGGCGTTAACCCCGGTGAAGTTCCCTCCCCGGGAGGTTTCTGCCCCACCGTCACCAGCAAACTCCTCCCCGGGGAGCTCAGGACTTACCGGAACCGCCAGGAAAGCAAAGCCCAAGCTCAGGTTTAGGCTGGTGCAGGGCAGCCACCAGCTCTCCATGAAATGGAAAATATAAACTCAGCTATGGAGGAGGAACAACCCTTCCACCAGCTCGGAGCAGGCCGTCCCTGCTGCACGCGGATGGGGCTGTCACTTTGCAACGCAGCCATCGGAAATAGGCTGTTCCCGTTGCGCACAACTACTGCTCAAATTATTATTTTGAGTCTGGAGCTCAATAAAACGAGACTGGAACCAGTGACAAATTAAACACCCAACACGTCCACGCTCCAAACCAAACCGCTTTGACACGTGTCCGTCTGCAGGGGCAGAGCCCAGGTTCCCAAAAACTGGCGAGAGAAGGATGGCAGGAAAACGCGATGTATCCCTAACGTCACGCGGTCCCATACGTGGCTCCTGCAAATACTACGATGAGTTTTTCCGCCAATAGGTTTCTCACTCTTGCCTGAACACCCCAACGGCCACCGAGGGGAAACACTGGCTGCGAATCTAAAAAAAACCAAATAAAGTAGAAAAGTATCTGGCAGTCAGAACAGGCTGAAGACAGGCAAAATTAAGGAGTAAAATTGTCTGAACCGTCATCTCCATTTCCACCCTACCGTCGTGCTGGGAGAAGACGCCTGCGGTATTGCCACTGTTCCGAGCAGTGTCTCACGCGCGTGACAGCGGTGACAGAAATACGCACGGCGAGCAAAGCGCGTCGGAAAACACCCCAAGAGCGACAGGTCCCCGAGAGCTGCTGCCAACTCCCAAGTCGGTGATTCCCGAGGGGAATCCCCGCTGCGCGGCCACACCATCGGGAACGGGGACGAGGGACTGGGTAAACTCAAAGTGACCAGCTACCGACAGCCCGGCTGGTACCGGTGACCCACTACTGACGTCCCCCGGGGCTATCGCGACAGCAAACGGCTGGAGACGGGTCAAGAACCGTTGGCATTTTCCCTTTTGTCTCTTAAAAAAACAAACCCCAAACAACATGTCTCTTGCCACATGCGTTTTCTGCCTGAAATTATGCTGCCTAAAAGCTGAACTAAATTAAAACACTACCAACAAAACAGGACCGTCATACACACCGGAAAACACCAACGTAAGGTCACCGTGACTCCCCAGCAAGCAGAAAACGTGCAGCAGAAAACTCAACACCCAGCGTTTACTTTGTTCTCCTGTAGCTACTGAACAGCAAAATTTAAAGTAGAAAGAACGGAGCTAAAGCAAACCCAACGCGAGTTCGGGATTTCCCTGCCCGCTGCTCGGTTCCCACCACGGGAGAGCGCGTCACCGCGTGTCCCACCGTGCCGACACGGGAGAGCGCGTCACCGCGACGCCGTCCTGGTCAGAGCACGTGGAGGCCGCAGGGATTTGCTGTGCTCCAAACCCCAGGCGGGCGGGATCTACCCCTGCTCCACACACCCAACTGCAGACGGGACTCAAACCCCCAGCCACGACCAGACGCACCAGCGCGGGGACGATTCCCAGCGTGGCCTCGTGTCCGTGCTGCACCTTAAACCCGAAAAAAGGGGCACGGGTGGCTGGTCTTGCTCGTTTCTCTTTGGCCTCGTCACCTGTCCCCCTCAGGAACCCACAGCACCGGGACAGACGCTTCGCCTTTCAAAAGCGGAAAACCTGCAGCAGATAAAGAGCAGCGGGATATTTATCAAAGCACCTGCACTGCCTGCCTGGGGCAGGAATCACCAAATCGTTTGGGGTTAGGGGGCGTGAGAAGATTTTCACGGCTGCTCCAAGAGACGACCGTGTTGGGTCTCTTGAACAGAAATCGGGACGCGGACGGAGGGATGTGAAAGGGTCAGAGAAGGCTCTTCGGCCTCGCCACGCCATCACCGACGGCAAATGGTCACCTACGATTCACAGCGCTTCCCGACGAGCGGCCCCGGCTCCGCACGTCCCGCAGCCGCGTGTGCTCCCTGCGCCGATCCCTGCGCCGATCCCTGCGTCGATCCCTGCGCTTCACGTTTCTTCCC
>VYZM01001449.1:235295-250871 GCA_013398915.1 Dromas ardeola
AAAAAAAAAACAAAGCTTTGAAAATAGTGTTTCCAGTTGCCTTTTTTGACTAGCCGGCTACACCAGGCCCTGGGGCTGCCAGGCTGCTTTTCCACTTTGCCAAGAAGGCGAGTTTGCTCGGGGCAGGAGCGGAGGCAGAGGGTGCGGGACGACAGTCAAGGAAACCAACCTGAAGACAAACATGGCATATCGCTAAAGGAAGAAGCGTTTTTACTCTACGAAGCGACCGTCACGAAGCAGAGTCAAAACCGCCGAAGGTCCCCCAGCCCCTCCCAGAGGGTGGCAATGCAGAGGTTTGCTTCCCAATCACCGGGGGGGTAGGGGGGGGCACGACAGTCGCCTCTCCCCATCTCAAACAGCAGCCAACAATTTGGAACGTTAGAAAGAATCTCTTTACCCTTGGCTCTGAACCTTCCTCGCCTGCCCAAAAACACACCCCCTTTTCTAGTGCAAAGGATAAATTGACAACTTAACGCTGGAGCTTTGGTGGGGGGAAAGGGGGGGCTCTGGAGAGGAAAAGGCTGATGGAAACTCCTTACTCATCAATGGCAATGAGTGGATAAGGGGTGAAATACGGCGCGACAGGGAGTAGGGGGCTGCAGCGCTGCAAGCTTAGAACGACAAGCTTTACTCATTGTACATGTTGTACAGGACAGAGCTGCTGCTCTCGGCAGCTCCTGCTCCGACACCACTGACCCATCGGACTCTCCAGTTCGGCTGGGCTCCAGGAACAAGCGTCATTCCCAGGCTCCTGGTGTCCCCGCGTCACAGCCGGTCCATCCTGAACGTGTCCTCTGTGGCGGGGTCGGTGAGGACCATGTCTGGGTCGTTCAGCATGTGCAGTCCATCCAAGGTTAAAGGGTCAATTTTGAGTTCATCCAGAGGGAACTGGGAATCCGTGTCAAAGCTGACGTCTCCCACTCCTGCCAAAGAGCTGGTCAGTTCTTTTGATAAGCTGGGAGGAGATTCTCCTGTCACTGCAGGGAAGAGGAAGAGAAAGGTGTCGGGAGGACTTAGCAAATACGCGCCAGGCAGACGAGTCATAAACAGTTTGCAAAAATTCTGGAATAATTTATTGAACTAAGGCTGAAGTTCAGATGAGAAACAACCATCCTCGTTTCCAGCTGGACGAATTACAGATTCGTCAGAGCATCTCAAAACCATCACAATGACCTAACACAAAGCAAAATTCACGTACGTATATTCAGGGGCCACAAAGTAGCATCACTTGAGTCTCTTTTCTCCCCCTTAGCTTTAGGAGGAATAACCTTAATTTATGTGATTCTAATCAGCAAGAGTCCTTGGGTGAAATATGGACTGAGCTACGCTCTTCTCAGTGGCCTGTGCAGAAACCGTTTCCAAACGTCCAACCGTGACCAGATTCGCCACCATATGTGACACTAAAACCTCCGTTGTTGGCAAGTTCAAACAGAGCAGCAGAGGAAGAAGTTTGGTTTTCACCGCTTCTCCCTCGCTGTGAGGGAGGACGCAGCGCATTCAGAGGCAGCAGAGGTCTGTAAGACAATTAGTGCTGCCATGGCGGCTCTACCTGTTTGCTGGGACTGAAGGAGAGCCATCAGGCTCCCCGGCACGCCGGGAATCCGCCAGACCGGTAACACCAACATTTGCACACGGGGAAACAAAACCTTCAACGGCAACAATAGCCTCTTCCTTTCGTGGCTGGAAGTGAGCCATTGCGCAACAAAGGGGAACACGGACACCGGGATGGTTTTACTACTCGGTTATGTCTGCCGTTTTCTCACCTGTAAGAATGATGTTGGGGATGTTTCCATGGCTGGAGTAATTCAGCTGCTGCGAGTCCTGCAAGCTGCCATGACTGCCGGTAAGTCCCATCATGGCTGCCTGGGAGTAGTTAAGGGTGGAACAAGGGCTGTACAGGCTGTTGGAACTAATGGCGTTTTCTATCATGTTAAACTGTTCAAGCTGAAGACCAAGGCACAAAGGAATTATTACTTCTAACCATCAGGAAATAACAGCAAAACAACTTACAAAGCTCAAGTACGGGAAGTAACGTTGAAAAGAGACAGGCAAACAAATTCATCTTTAGGTTCCACTGATCAAAATATGGTCTAATTTCACTTCACCGCCAAATTCAGAGTTCCGGGGAATGAGGAGATGGATGCAAAAATAAAATTGTTGCTTTGGATATCGTAAGAACAGAAGAAAAGGGAGCTTTAAAACAAAGTAAAAACCTCATAATTCATGCTACTAACTCAGGTATCTGCCCATCGAGCATCGCCTCTCAGAAGCCATCTCATTTTTTTCCTGGTACCAGAGCGTATTTCACAGTTGAATAAATCAATGCCCCGGTTGGCCAAACTAACGAAGTCATGGGTCTGTTTGCTAGGCTTTGGTACCGTGCACGACTTGTTTGCCAAATTCAGGGGTAAATATTGTTACCACCCACAGGTAAATCCTTCCCCAAATGCAACAACGGTCAGAAATGTGGGGTTTTTTAAATTTATTTTCATTATTTTTAATCCAATAAACTTGGCAAAACACCTTTAAAAACACCTGCTACAATGGCTAAGAGGAAGGAAGGGGAAGGAAGACTGGGGAGAAAAAAAAAAAAGGAAGAAAAGAAATCCCTGAGTATTGCAAACTAAAAATAACAGAAGTAAAACTATATGGACAAAATGTGATCTCACACAAAATAATCAGAAGTTGATCTATATTTATTTTAAGCTGAAAGTGGCCGAAATATAGCTGAAAATCTGAGATGAATTTGCTCACCTGATGGGATAGGGCATTAGCCTGCCTAGCTGTCATCTGCTGATCATAATAGGAGTCACCAAATACACTCCCCAGAATGGAAGAATGCTGAAAACAAAACAGAGTCTTTATGGTGCAAAAATCTCACAAACAGACGTACCCACGGTGTGCGAGAGACTCGAGCCTTCCGACCGATTCTTCTCAACGTTAGTTAGCCGTGCCCTTTATTATAACAACCACTAACCGTCAGCAAATTCATAAAACGTTCAGTATTTCCCTCCAAGACACAAATCCTTCCACGTTACGCTGCCTTTCGGTAAGCACAAAAACACAGTCAAATAAACCAAACAAACTTCCTCACGGAGGACATACAACATGTAAAACTTCTGATTTATGAAAACAGACGAGTGCGCTAGGTAGCACGTGAAATAAAATCATTCTGCAACTTCGGCTTCTTTGTGAACTTTTTTTTTTTTTTTTTTTTTTTTGTGGAGACGGCAGGAAAGCAGCTGCGAAGCTTGCACAGCAACAGAGNTTTTGTGGTGAAAGACAAACCCCACACAGAATTAAACTGCACGTGAAAACAAAATGCGATGCCAAGCTGATCACCAGCGCGCAGGTAGCGACCGGCTCACTGTCTCTGCAACCTCCTGTCCACCAACAGCCAGCTTCACCGCGACAACAACATGCCAAGAGAAAACTGGCATTTTCAAGTCATTTCAACTTTAGCTGCAGATCACAAAAGTTAAGGAGAAAGCCCGGGAAAGCACGTTATGGCAGTTCGAAGGCAAGAATCTCCGGAGGAATTTCTCAGCCTTGCTAAAATTTTACTGTCCCCTCTAGCACAACAAGAATTAGCAGTTATTCTAAAGGTGAACAAGAATTTGAGGTCAGTGTTTTAATACTATTCAGTACTGTCCCAAAGAATTGCCAGATACAAAATAATTGCAGAGAGATCACGTCTCACTTAAAACTATCACAAATCCTGACGCTCCGGCTGAAAACAAAACATCTACCGACAACATCTATAAAAGATGGTGTCTATAAAAGACAATTTGCATGGAGAGTTTGTATCAATCTTGAAAAAAAAAAATTCAATACCTTGCATAGCATTTTCCAGTTGTTTTATCTATGCATTAAAAGAGGAAGGCTACAAATCTACCCCTTAGAAACCTAATCAGCATATGAAATTAAGCAAAAACATAGGAAATATCAGAACAGAGTTACACCAGCCACCACAGTTAAAAGCACTGAACACAGGCAAAGATTAAGGTGCTCAAAAAACACAGGATGATGTCCACAACAGTGAACATAAAAATTTCAGCAAACATCGCATTTTAAACATTCTCCCTCCTACAGGATTAGCATATCTCAGTGCAGCTTGTTTGCAGGTCGCATGCAAGGAAAAGAATGGAAGTCTTGTATTAAACAAAAAAAAACCACCTAAATTGCCCACGACTTCCACGAGTGGGGACTATCAGGACAGAAGGCACAATATATTCTTTTAAAGCAAACAAAAACCTTCCCACCTTCAGCCAGAATCCTCTGCTATCACATTCTATGGCCGCTTTTGGATAAATGTGGCATCAAGGGAGGAATTCGCAGCCCAAAGAGGAGACTCGGCAAGGGAAGGTGGCCGAAAGCTCAGCACATGCTGAGCAGATCCCGGTTGATCCAAGAACTGCTCCGAGCATCACCGCGAAGCACTTTCCACCGGCTGCATGCGAGGGTGCGGGCAGGGTTTGAATGCACTTGGAGAAGAGAGAAATTTGCCGCAGAACAGCGCTGCTGGATAACGTCAGGACTGGGAAGAGAAGCCCCACGGACTCCACGGAGCTGCATTTTAACGTATGACACTGGCAGAGTCAGCAAAGGCACCAGGTAACTGCCTCCAGATCTTTGTCAGAGAAGATCATTCAGTAACTTCTCAGTAAGAAATGGTTTAACTAAATGAAGCCAGCTCATCCTTAAGACTGATTAAATCGAGCCTGAGCCAAGAATGGGGTTTTGTGGACAAAAATAAGATTTTGATTCACGTCCCTGGGCATTTATGATCTGTCACAGCAACGACCACAGAACAATACTGACATCTTTGCAGCTTAACACCCTACTCGATGCCCTCCTTAGAAGCAGGTAAAAACAGAAAACGGTTGTAACTGGAACCGGTCTTCTAATTTATCATCTGGTCCTCAAAACTGCGGTGGCTGCTCTATCCCTCGCAAAACACAGGGGTACGAGGAAGTTCTCAAACATCACAAGCAAGAGCCACATTACACCTGACGAGAGAAAAAGCAAAGCACTACTTATATAAGATAACCACGCTTTTCCTTAAACCTCTGATCTCTTACTTGCTGCCCAGGCCCATTTTGATCAACTACTCAAACTCCACGTTATTCAACCTGCTACGTGTGTTACTTTTTTCTTTCAAAAGCATGGAGTCAGAGCCTGGAGCTCACTCAAGCAAGCAGACCAGGACCAGCCAAGCTTAACTCTATCCCGAGAGAATCGTCCCCATCGTAAGCAGCAGGTACGGCTTCAGAACTGTGTGATGGTTTATAACAATTTCTCATGAAAAAACTGCGCTTCAGGATGCCCCATACTCAACGTGAATCAAAGCCAGTTTGGACCAGCACTACAAACACCATTGCTACTCGAAAGCTCCAAAGAGGATCACGGGTTGTGGGTTTTTTTTCCCTTTAACTTCTGACATTTCATTTTCACAGGAGCTTTTCAGAAGTAGGGCAAACCCTAAAATCTTTGCGTTCCACTAAGCATTGTTCCCCTCCTAAAAAGTTCGGGCAACATGAAAAATAATAAACAGGAGACCAAACTCTATTTGTGCAAGTCTAGGTTAGTCACTCCTAACAAAACACACAAGCCCCTGTTTATTCCTCAGCTCTGCAATATACCGGTTATTACATCTGTAAGCACTGAAACTCCCAAAGGAAATCAACTGGAAATGTCATTACTTCAACACTTCAGAGTCCTAGAATAATTTATCAGCAACTCTGTGAAAAACATCTTGCTAACACCATCTCCTCCAGAAACACTAGATGAGGTCTGTTTTGTCAACAGTACATCTTCTTGGGTTAATGATGTGGTGACTGCAAGGGAAAAAAAAAAAACCCAAACCACAAAACCTCTGGCTTAAATTATTCATCTCAAAATACATACCATATTATCCAGTATACAGCCATTCTACTAAAAAAAAGCAGATTTCTAGCTAATTGGAACAGTATGCCAGGTGTTAGAGGAGAAAAGCAACGTAGTAATAAACAAGCCGTTGTCAATGAAAAGCCATGCAAACACAGAGCTGAGAACTACAAGCAGAGCTTTTCAATTCATGTTTGAACAGGAAGACCTTCGTATCACAAACACACAGCTAAAACACGAGAGCAAATAGATTTGGAGATGCGGAAAGATGAAAAATAACTTCTGGTGAATGAACCGTATGTGATAAAAATCAAACCGCAGATTTCTATTTTTAGAGCACGTCACTCATTGTACAGATGTGCTGCAGAACGATTTAACCTAAAATTAATCAGAGCAAGGGGAGGACGCCCACCCGGTCACACCTACTGCGTTCCACTCCTGTCAGCCAGTGCCAGACTGGTCCACAATGGGCACGTTCTGCTTTTGGAACCAATCTGCCTCTACCCTTGGCAGATAACTCTACAGCCTGATGGATCCTGCTATTTGGGAGCTGCCCCCATAATCACAACCAACCCTAATTTTTCTTACAAACTGGTTTTTTCTTCCCCCATTGCTTCTCTCCACGCTTAATATTTGTGACCAACGCCACAAATAGCTCGCTCGCCACTACTAGCTTTTGGTGCATTGACGGAGGCAGGAAAAGCTGTCTCATTTTTAGCAAAAAAGAGAAGAATTGTGTGGGTATTTTTAAGAGGCCAATATTAAAGTAAGCTTTATTAATAAACCCTCTTCCTTTCACACAGAGTTATGGTGTCCCACTTGAAAACTGCAAAACCTAAGCAAGAGTTTACAGGGTAAAACAGGCCCAGCAGGAAAAATTACAGCCAAGCGCGTGCTCCACCGGGGAGCGCCGCCTGCACTCCAGTACTTTGGGCTGACCAGCGGCAACAAGCCTGTGGACAAAACCAAGAAAGAATTATTGAGAAGTCAAGGGGGAAAGAAAACCAATGCAAAAATCAAAAATGGGATGCCCTGCCCAAATGAGAACGGGACCTGAGACTTTGCAGCAAGACTGGCAACAGCTTTGCTCTACGTGACAGCCTGGAGGAGTAAGGTGGCTTGTTTTCTTTGGGCCACACGCGGAATACAGCAGAACTGGCAGAAGCAGGCAGAAGAGAGAGAAGTTAAGAAGCAATTAAGCAAGGGTTAAGAAAATCCAGACAGTCCTGACACTCGGATCTAATACTGAGCTTACCAGTGACCTGTCTCTGGCTAATGGCAAGGAGAGACGAAGCTTCTGCTTTGGAACCATGAAGGGGCAGCACTTATTTACACAGGACCCTCCTTACAGCCTTAAACGTTGAATGATGAAACAGAAAATGTATTTTCAGATTCTTTTGTGATGCTCTGGAAGAATTTCCTGCACCTCGTTTCTACAGGTGGGATTTAGGAAAAGGGCAGCCATATGGAGCTATTTTAGCAGCATCGGATTATTTCTGGACTGGAAATGCACTCACTCCCTTGTATTAGGGGCACCCCCAAAGACTTGTTTTTAACTGTCTTGCTGCTGGCAGATAAATTCCCTTTCCTAGGTTTACACACACACCGAGCTCTCACTTGCATACAGGACACGTGGACGTATGAGTATATACATACACAGGAAGAAAACTCAGCTAGCGTGCAAGAAAGCATGTTTACTAACCCATTGCTTGCAAGCCACAAGATACAATTGCTAATTTTAAGAGCATTTTCTAGTGTTTTCTTTCAAAGTGTACGTTCCCACGTCAAAAAAGGTCCTGATGGAAATGCCTTTGGCCATACAAGTGATATTTAGTGTCACGGGAGTTATCCTGCTGCAGGGGACACTTTCTCCCTCTCTCCCTCCCCTGCACTCCCAACCTCACCCTCAGCTCCTAGGCGATACTGCTAATTGAATGGGGTCTACCTGGAGGTTGTGTCCACGGCACACCCCAAAGGAATCACTGAGTTTTAATAGCGTTCAGATAGTAGCTTTGCTCAATAAAAAGGCAATTCACCAGCTGTTGAAAAACTCTGGAACCGAATGAAACTGCAAACAAGATGAGACATCAGTAATGCATGAGGCACATACAGTTACAGTGAGACAACTATGGGTCAGTAATGGAGAGACTCAACTAAAAACAAACACAAGAAGCAAGGCCTGTGGAAGCACAGAGTCCCTTACTTGAGGGGAGCTGCCAGGAGAGAAGCCTTGATTGGAGACAGGAGAGGTGGGAGACTGGTTGGCTGGGGATCCAGCATTACTGCGGTACTGCTGGAGTGAAGCCTACAGAACAACACAGAATTAAAGACCATGGGATTGATGGAAGGTTGGAAAATTATCAACTTCTGGCGTACATAGCTCGAGGAAGCTGGGAGAAACCATCCTCTTCAGCAATTCTTGGCTATGCATGAAGACACAATTGCTGTGAACAATGCCGCAAAAAGGAGAGAGTTAAGGTACCCGCGTGGCATGGTCGCGGCTGAGAGCAGCACACCGCCGCTGCACAAGCAAAACTGGCAAAATATTTTCTCACTCTTCTCAGCTACGCTCAATTAAAAAAATCAAAGTCTGCTCAGCCAACAATTTAGGGAAAAGAAGTCTTGAAAGCTGGGAATAACTCAAAAATAATGTAATTTATTCTTTAATTCAACTGCCATGCCCACACGTTCTTAACCTGTGTTTACACTGCTCTGGAAATCCTTTTTGGATTATTCTGCCCAGTCTTCAACGGCCTGGGTGTGTTATCAAGATGGAAGTGTGTAACCACGCGGACTGGAATCCTTCTCAAAGCTGCGTTTTACCCCAGGACGTGGAACAGACATTGTCTGAGAATTCACACTACGTCTTCCAGATTTGTATCAGTGATATTTACATTGTTCTCTGTCGTCTTGAGAACACATTTTCAAATATTTACTTTTTTTTCTTTCGTCATAAAGAATCCTGGATTTGAACAAATTAATAATCTTAATGGTGGAACAGACACTGTCTGAGAATTCACACTACGTCTTGCAGGTTTGTATCAGTTATATTTACATTGTTCTCAGTCGTCTCGAGAACACATTTTCAAATATTTACTTTTTTTTCTTTCGTCATAAAGAATCCTGGATTTGAACAAATTAATAATCTTAGTGGCATTTAAATAGAATGCTTCACTAATTAACAGAAATAGTAAGTACAGCTCTTCTCGTTATACTGCCTTTAGAATTAACAGATGATTGAGGAAAACTTGCAATCCAGGTTCTACGAAAAGGACTAATTTAACCAGACGGCTCGGCAGGGTGGGAGAACGCTGTACTACCAATGCTTTCCGACACCCAGTTCTGGAAATCTCAAGAAAATATGTCTTTGTAGCCATGCATTGCTACTTAACGCACTTTAAGCGGACATCCAAACTACAGCAAAATGAATTTCAATATTGCTTCACAAAAACTGCATAGAGGTTGCCAGCGAGACCATAACACAGCTCAAACGGCTTTTTGGTAAACTAGTTTTAAACTTATTTATGAATTATTTCAGTTGCTTTAAAAGGTAAGTAGAGCACCCGAAAAGTTAAGGCCATAAAGAAGTTTAGGATGAGGAAAGCAACACAGAAAGCAAAGAATGAAAATCAGAATCATCTGTACCGGTAGCTACATGAGTATTAGAATCAAAACACCGGGACACAATTTGAGGGGTCAGTACCTTTCCACTGCTGATTTTATCCTTCCCTTTTCCCCTTCCCATCCTGAAAGGGGAGCAGCTTCTTTCAAGAAGCACTTATCGGCACAAACTGTTAAAAATTTCATCCACTAATTAAAGCCACAATCAAGTGCTAGATCAATAGACAATGATTTCTTCTCATTCTCAAACCAATTACTGTCACTACGACACTGCCAGGAGGACACAACCAAGATCCTACGCAGCAGGGCAGAAGGAATGGAGAAAAAGCCGTGAAATTCTTCCCTAGCTAGCCTGGAACCCTCATCTTGCTCTGCATTTTGGGTTTTCATATACTGAGACAGACAGAACATTTCATAACAGACCATGTTGAAACAAGCAAGAAAAGAAACCTGTCCATAAATCATGGGTATACGTATCTATACGCTCCATTTCTTCTGCGTGTCTGAAGGCAGCCACAAATCCCATTTTTGAAGACAGTAATGTATGCTCTGAAAGTCCTTAAAATGAAAGGATTCTAAGCATGGGAAGTATAGAAAATACCCGGTTCTCTCCAGCTTTTGGAAAATGCTTGTTTCTTTATCAAGCAGGTTTCTTTATCAAAGTTCTGTTAACTCCTCCCCCCAGTCTCTAGCACGCTGGATAACAAACAGCGCCTTGGGGGTTCCTTACATTTAACAGCCTGAAAATGTATCAGTGCAACGGCAGCAGCAAAATCTAAAATAAATGCCGATAATATTTAAGCTGGTGTAATCAAACGTGGAGTCATAAGGGACACCATTTTATGAAACTACGGCCACCTTAAACATACACTAAAACCGAATTTTCCTCTAGAAAACATTTAAATGTGGATTCAACCAAAGTCAAAGTTGAATTCAGACCCTGACTAAAAGCATACTTATTACAAGGGCTGTCCAGCTTCTCTCTGACACTACGCTGTACGCTTCCAGGTTTTCCGAATGCAATTTTGCTCATTTCCAGCCGTGCCCAAGCTTACCGAGTTGATGTCTATTCCCATCGAGGGCTGGGTCTGGCTGCCTGGAGGTGACTGTGGGATGGTGGAAGGTACCGTGACGGAGAGCGGGGGGAGCTGCGTTCCTCGCTGTAAGCCAGAGCTCTGCATTAAAGGAGTGTTCTGAGGCAGGGTACTCGCCACCTGGGTCTGCTGCTGCTGCTGCTGGGAAGTTGTCTGGGTAAAAAATGGATATGGGGGAAGCTGCTGCTCCAGAGACAATGCATCCATAGCCACGGCCTTAAAAAGAAGAATCAAAATCATCCATGCTGGCAGGTAATTTCTCTTCATTTTCAAGCACATCAAGGGAACTGTACTAAGTCAATCTCGCATTTAAAAGATGTTACCGAAAGGTTCAGAAACAGTCAAGAACATGTTTCAAAAGACTTACTATTACCTCCAGCATATAATAAACAAATACCCTAAAAGCCCAGCTGAATGTCCAGGTCAGGAACTGATAACCCAGGCAGTTGTGGAGTCACACTTGTGAAGTCAATTTAAAAAGCTAATTGACCTGCTCTCATGAATTAGAGAAGTGTCTTTCAAATTTCACAACTACCTTTGGGACAACACTGTTACAGAAAAGTGTCCCAATAGATGTTTTTTACCACAGTTCTAGAAAAGCAAAAGTAAAATCTGCCCCCTCTACAAACTTCTCCCTTTTTAAGGCTCTGAATTAATGAACACATTTAAAGAAGAAAATTAGAGAACAAGAGAGATGAAGTTACAGCCAGCTTCTCCCCAGGTAGAGAAAACCAACTCATCCATGACTAAAAAAAATTCATTCTCCAAGTACATTCCTACCTGAGTAATTGGTGACAAAGGGGAAAGCGTAGGAGACATTTGCTGTGACTGTGGTCGCCTTGAGTCTGCGCTCAAGGAGAGGGGACTGACGGCCGGCTGACGGTGCTGCTGGGAAGGGGCTGGCGTCGTCGTCATTCCTGCCAGGAAGGAACAAACCAGCTTAAACGGGAACAGAGCAATGGATTATTGATACTCATACAGAGGTAATTACCTAAACGATGAAAAATGAAAGGCGTAAGTGGACAACCACTTAAGGCAAAGTGCTGAATTCGCCTCGGCCAATCAGGCTGAAACTCGTTAGCTAATTTACAATTAATTTTGTCAGGCTGAGGAGCATCAGGATGAGAGGAAGATCCCTGTGGTTTATCCTGGACCAAACTCAGTCATGTTTTTTTGGATTCGTGCACAGATACTGACTTGAAATCGAAACAGGCAGAGCAGCTTCAGCAGTTTATAGAAACTATCGGTATCAGTCTCACTCGCCTCCGGGGCTGCACACACTGAACCCAGGAAAAGCACATTCTGCTCCATTTGTAAGGGCTTAAACTCCAGGAAGAAGATAACAGATCATATAACAAGACTAATCAGAAGGCACTTGAGATATTATAAAAGCAAACACTTATTTAATGGAAAATGCAGAAGAAAAACTGGTTACACAGGAAGTACTCCATTTTTAATGGCATACCAGTGCACAGGAAGGCAGGAAATATCCTTCACACTCTAAAGAGCCACGACCTAGCAGGCAGTAGGGATAAACAATTCAAGTATTGTAATTTTGTTCAAATTCAAGACAAAACTCTGCAAGTTTTGAAACCTCTCCTATTTTCTGCCTCACCCTAGAGGAACCGAGACACCCTGGAAAGTGATTTCAGGACAATCTAACTAGCGAGCTGTTCTCCCAGAGCTGCCAGAAAGGAGGAATTCACAAGAGCCTGCGAGCTCCCAGGCACTTGGCAAACGTTCAGGGCTTCCAGGCAGGCTGCCAAGGAGCCAGGAAGCCCGGGCTGCCAAGGAGCCAGCAGGCAAACCGGCTCAAACTGCGCAGATTCTGAAGCCTGCCTGGCTTCCCCTGCGATGTTTTCAAAATCAACACCGTCTCACGGAACATGTCAGTGAACCGACAAACTCAAATGCACAAATGCGTCGTCTTAAATTGCTGGTAGTTCTCTGTAACCTGACAGGTGTTTGGTTCCCCACCTTTCCTTGGGGCTGCTGAGGACACGTCTGTGCAATGAAGAGATCCTGCAAAAGGTTCAAAAACCTTTATGTTTTCTGCTAAAGAGCTAGAAGATAATGAAAGGCAAGGAGGGTTTGAAAAAAATCAGTTAAAAAAGCACCAAACGCTGAATATGCCAAAGATTAAACTATGGGATAGTCTCCAAAGAAAAGCGGAAAATCATCAATGAGTGTATCTTTTTAATTTGTTGTGTCTTTGATAGATCAGGAAATGTTTTCAAAGCAATTACATACTTACCGGTTTGGTTTTATACTATTTACTTTGCTAATTATGGATATGGCAAAAAATTTAGCGGGCCAATCTGGCCTAACTCCATGAAAGTAGTTTGTTTCTTTTTATACACACAATAGCTCTCTTCACACAGACTCGCTAAGTTCTACTTGAGTGACAGCTCATCTCTCAAACTTCATATAGTCTCTTTTGAGTCATGAAAACTTATTAAAGGATGCTGAAAGCTGCTGACCTACTCTGTATTTAAATGGTTAAACCGTCTTCTTCCTTCATTCTAAATAGAACTGCTCAGTCGTAACACTACATCAACCTGATTAGAATTATTTCCGTTTCCCAATATACGAGAGGATTTTTAAGTGGGGAAGGGAATCCTGTCTAACACAGGAAATATAGTTGTATTTTTGGATACAGCGCCTCATTTCTATTCTAGGAATCCAGTGATTGCAATTGTCACTGACAAGAAAAAAATGCAACTCTCTTCTCAACTATTCACCCAGTGAAATTATTTAAAAAATAGCAAACACCAGTTTAGGCTATTTGCCTAGAAAGCTAAATTTAATCCTGGAATTATCAGGTGATCAGTGTATTATAAATTGCCAACATGGCAAATAATGTTTGTTTGCGGTTTGAGGGGTTTTTTTTTTCAAAATAAAATTATCAGTATTGCCAAAGTCCTAAAAGCCCAACAAACACAACTCAGACTCACCACGCTGAACAGCTCAAACAGCAACGGCACTTGAGAAGAACTTGCAACAAAAACTACACCGCTAGGAAGGCAACAATTCCAACACAAGGGCACCACAGCGAGAGCTGTGAGAAATTAAGGTGTGCACTTGCGTGTTATTTCCCCAAGCCCTGCTATATTATGCAGCCTGAATATTCAGGATATTTTCAAAACTTAAGCTTACAAGAACTCGCAAGCCTTGTAAAGGCTCCATATTACTCTTGATTGCTCAAAAGAGAGAACTTGCTTCAGATGAAGCAAGCAATGTTCTCTCTCCAAAAGAATTCTCACACAGAAAAAAACCTCAACATTCTAAAGGAATGAAAACAAAAAGCCTGCTTAAGATATTTCCATAACACAACTGCTGTTGGGGTTAAGAACAATGAATTACAAGGGAGGTACCTTTGGATTCTAGTCTTAGTCTCTCCTGTAGTCTTATAAATAAAGTAAATAAACAAACCAAAACAAACAAAAAAGCAGATCTGGGCAGCAAGAACAAGAGAAAAATGAAAGGCAATCTCTAAGTCAGATAACTAAATACAGCTTTCTCACTTTTTTCTGCAAAATGGCTTGATAAAACATGTTTACGAAGAAACGACAATCAACAGTGAAGTGCAATTACCTCTCAGGCAAAACAGTAATACCCAGCAATGCAACTTCCATAACTGAAAACAAATGACATATTATGGACAATCTGTAAAAACACCTCCGAGTTATGACCTTACCCTGACTGGCAGTGCTGATGCCCAAGTGAGTCAGATTGGCAGCAAGATTTCCGGTGCTATTGGAGCTACTCAGGGCTGGGAATGTGGATTCCTCGGGATCTAACGGTGTTGGGAGAGGGGAAGGGAAATGGATGTTGGTCAGGTCTGGCAGGGAGCCACCGGTGTTATGCGTGGCAGGAATCAGTGTTGTAGTGTTTTCCTGGTCAGCTGATGGAAAGATGCTAAATAAGGGAGAGAGAAAGAAAAAAAAATGACACATCGTAATTTAAATTTCAGCCTGGACAGATCTTTATAAAATCTTTTTAAAAAAGGAAGGTGCCATATACAGAACTACATATTGTATTTCTGATAAACCAATCAGAAATGTCACAGCCAATGGGTCACTCATAGAGGTTCTGGCTTTTCTTGTGCCTCTGGCAGAGTTATACCATCTAAGGACTTTTCAAAAAACTCAAAAGCAAGAGGACATCAATATGTAACATTCGTTCTTAAAAGATCACAATGCTCTTTTAAAAAAAATTTCTCAAAACTTACTTGATTCCTGGAACTTCACATGATTTAGGTCTTGATGACCCAGTCTAAAACAGAAGGAAGACATTTTTAAAGGCAAAGATACTGCTAGAGATTAACGCTTAGGATATATTTCAATTAGTAAGTTTTATTTAATCTAATACATTTCTACTGAAGAGTTAATTCTTCTACACAAGAGCTCTGTGAAGCTCTTAGAAGACATCTGTTACCTTTGTTGCTTTATTGGCCCAACAAGGCTCAAATTTAAAGAGTTTCTCCTCATATAATCAAACATGATCACGCACACGTACATATAAAGTGCCTTTCTGATCCACCGTTCAGTGATTTGTTGCTAAATATAGCATTTAATCTCTAATCTCGGCAAGTAGTTTGTTTTGGTTGACAATGTTTAGAGCATCCGTTTACCTAAATACACTTAGAAAATTAAAACCCTACACTTTGAAATGTGAGATTCCCACCTTTTTAGTGTCCCATCCTTGCTTAGAGAGGGTTTTGTCTGCCTCAGAGGCGGTTTCCTCCATTCCAGGGACAGTCAGTAATAAAACTAAAAAATGAGAACAAAAGGAGTCCTATTATCACTATATATTATGTATATTATTATCACCATATATTATCATATATTAAGCTCTCAGTAAGAAATCTTCAGATCGGAAGTTTAACCATTTGAAAACTCTTAAGTAACCTATTATCAATGAATATGAAACAGTGGCACTCTATTGTTGCAAGATCAAAATTAAAAAAAAAAAA
>VYZM01001449.1:256410-277987 GCA_013398915.1 Dromas ardeola
AAAAAAAAAAGCAGCTACAACAGACAGGAAGGAAAAAGCTCAGAGCTCTAAAGCAACAGTGTCCCTTTAAGATTTATCAAGACATTGACTCAAGAAATTAAAACGAGCAAAGTGGATGAGGGGGAAAGAGAGGGGTGGTACCTACTGACAGTTTACATTTCGGTGCCTCCTGGAGACAAGCAGCGTTTGGATAATCATTCTGCCTTTCCCGACGGAGTTTAGCATGCAGGCTAAAAGTGCACATGCTCAGAGATTGCTTAAATCACAGGCCAAGACAGTGCCAAATAAACCACCGCCTGCATGAAATTAATCCCCCATAAATCACAAGTAATCACATGACAGACCACAGCAAGTCCGGGGAGTCTGTACAGGAATTATTATGCATGTTCCAAACTGGGATGCATGGCAAAACCTGTATTTATGTGACAGACCATAACTCCTCTGGAGCTGGGACGGTGAATCAAATAAATACTGTGCATACCAGAAAAAAAGTGTAACGTGTGCTAAAATACGTATCTACCTGGGCAAACCGTTCACCAGTCCTAAATACGTATTTGCACAAACCTAAATACTTGTTTACCAAAGAGACAGGAACTGCTCCAAAGGCTTCTGCCAGAGCTCCGTTGTGCTGTAAATGCAAAGAACCAAGATTCTCAGACACTAAGGCTCCCAGCAGAGACGACCGGACAGGCTTCACCTGATCGGCACATCGTACAAGTATCTTTTGGCAATTTCATCGTACGTTAGCTTAAAATTGAAAAACCTGGAAAGCATTCATCACTGATACAAATACATGGCTTTATTTTGTTGCTTGTCACCATTTATTATCTGTAACAGTATCAACTTTGCATTTGTGTGTGTGTGTGAAATAATAATATATAAAAACCTGGAGTTTAAGGACAATTTCTTTCCGTATCTTCCTCTAGTCATTCATACATTTTTGAATACTCACTTTCAAGCACTCCATTAGTTTCAGGACTAAAAGAGCGTATGTAATAACAGTCGGTTAACGGCCATCAAGCACAAAAGAACTGAAATATTATTGCTTAAAAAGAGTGACAATGAGCCACCTTAACAAGAAACTAAAGACAAAATCTTGAACAGACCAGACACTTCTGGAGTAATACTAAGGACTTCATAACATTACAGATCCCTGCACTGTAGTCCCTAAAGGCAACCGGATTAAAACAGACATTTGCTTCTCCTCTTGCACAAAATTCAAGCTTTTAACCTCCACAAATTGAGCTGTCTACATGTACGTCAAAATGCATAGTTAGACGTTTCATCAATAGTTTCTCTGTATTTATTAACTGCCTTCATCAGAAAACCAGGAACTGCAAAATTTAATTCTTACCACATCCTTGTGAGATAAAAATATAAATGTTACTACTCAAAAAAGGGAAACTAACGCAGAAATTTTAATTATTTTGAGTACCCTAAATCAACTAACTATAGAAATCAGGAGTCTCAAAAGTATCCATCACCTAACCCTGTCCACTGTACAACACCTTCTGTCCAAACGTGCTTCCTAACAGCAAAACATTCACATAAAACACTGATTTTCTGTTTATAGTGCATTTCCTCTGGAGTCACAGCAGCAGGAAACAGCAGCAGGGAAAAAAAAAAAAAAAAACAATACATGCCTACATTTACTTTTCAGCCAGCCCAAAGAAAAATGACTGTTCCGATACCGGTTTGTGTCCCGTTCCCCTTTCTCCCCTCCTAAACCCCACACGTTACCTTCATCATTTGCTTCCGTTTTTGCTATGAGTCTACAGTATCTTCGTAGATTTCGTTATGAATTTGGTACTGAACAAAAAAAAAAAAACACACCAAACAAACCCAGCTCCATGAATATTCACTGACAAAGAAATTGCATCGCCTCCGCCTACTCTTGACACAGAAGCATCACGATCAGGAGCAGGAGAACTAATATCTAACACTAGATACATACAATAAAAAATATCCACGCATCCCATACACAACTATACTCCATTCCAAAAGGACGAAAATTTTTAAAAACAGGGTGATTTGCTGAGGCCACGGTGCTATGTTCTGAACCAGCAGCTAGTTCATGGTCTCCTGCTAGGAAAAAATGGCATGCAGGCAGAGCGATAATCAAGAAAAAGAAAGAATCACCCTGCTGAACTCACCTGAAAGGGCAGGTCCATGGCACTGTTTCCGATCTGATTCACATTTGGCAGTGACCCACCGTAGTACTGGCCACGACTCTGTCCCAGTTGCAAATATTGGGTTTTCTGCAGCTGTAACTAAAAGAAAAGGAGGAAGAAAGTGTAAAGGCAACTCATTTATTTTTCCACTCTTTTAACCAACTCAACACCACGTCCACTATGGATGAGAATGGATACCATCGATGAACAGCCTAAATTCAACTTCTGTGAGTGGATGTCGACCTTCTCCACAAAGCACGGCTGGCAACCTGCCACGGCAGGTCTCGTGGGATACCACCAGGTGAAACCCCATGGTTCTTATGTCTCCTGCTGGTCTGAAAACCAGGGGGTAAAAAAGCCTGTGTCAGTCTGATCCATGACTCTAATATCAAAATTAGCGAGCTGCTCACGTGTGTGGCATATACATAAGAAAGTCGCCTTAATTTGGTACATTGAGTATACTGTTTAACCAGACATTCAACCTTTTAGCTACCTAGCTAACAGAGATGATGTAGCTTTCCACCATTAGATAAGCTGCACCAGGAAGAGCTCTGTAGGGAGGGCAGAGACACAGGTTTTCAAAGAAAACACAACCAGCCAAAGAAAAAACAAAAAACAGCAAAGAATTCCTTACTGACCAGGTCTACATAAAACTAAATGCGACAGCCTGCAAGGTTTCAATAACCGCTGGGTATCACTCCTCAGTTCTGAATGACACCTCTCTACTGACATACTCTAGTACGCTACATTTCTGGTGTACAAAAGTGTGCAAGAGAAAGCTGTTCCTTTTCAACTCAAACATCGACTTATTTTCATTGTCACTTCATTCAGAACACTATCCCATCTCAACAGCCCATTAGTAAGAGCTACAATTTTTGATTAATCTTTTGTTAGTGACCTTTCTCAATTTTTTAGTTTAGTGGTACCAATATTTAAAATAATTTCTCATTAAATTCTGTAATGTTCCGAGATTTAATACCACGCTGCCACCGAAGCTCTATTTTACACTGATAAAGCAGAATTTGCAATCATCTGAACACAACACTCCAGCTCTCGGGGATGCATCTTCCAAGGACTCAAGAAACTACAATTAAAGTAGCAAAGAAATGAGCTTACATAAGTTCCCTCTCCTCCCACTGTGGAGGAGTACATATTTTATAATGTATGTTGTTCCTCACTAGATGTCAACTAGCTTTGCACTCTGAAATGCAAGAACATTCCTAGATTGGTAGCAAAGAATTGTTTAAAGACTAAATGTTCAGATCTTGGCCTAGATGCAGGTTGGTTGCTAAGGTACTGTAGTGTGTACATCAACAAATCTGCTTTAGTTTCATTCAAACAGATCCGAAAGCCTTCGCCTCTCAACGCCATGATTTTGAAGAGCAAAGTTTGGAAAAGTACTAGAAAACGCGGCATCCCCAAAACTGGATGTTTACATGGGGTTTGTGTTTTGTTGTTTTTTTTTCTTTACGCTTTCTTCAAGCAAAGGAAATGGCGGGATGGAAACGAGTGGCTCTGCCTCTACAGCTTTACCACAAAGGCCCGGCGGTTGAGTGAAGATCTTTCTAGCACTTTCTGTCTTCACAACGCGATCTATGCGGAGTCCGCTGATAAAACGGCAAGAAGGCAAGCAGGGATGCTGAGCGGCGCTGACAGCGGAGATATCACGCTGCACGCTGATAGCGCCAAGATAGGACAGGGAGAAACGGGACCAGTCTGCCTGTATCGTGCCGACATTTAGCAGTATATATATACACATATATATATATTAAACTAGTCCCTGAAGAGAGGAGGAGAAAACAAGATCACCCCGAGGAAAACAGTGCATGCATTCTTCTGCCTTTAAATCCATCCCCAGGAAAGCAACTCAAATACCCTTTATTCACAGAATCTCCCCCAATTTCCCAGTATACAGACAGCCAAAATCTTCATGCTTTAGCTGAGGGACCGAATTAATCCAAAAACTTACAAGACAACTCTCAGAGATGAAACCTCTCTATAGAACGGGGGCTCTCGGAAACCTCGACTCTTCGGGCAGGACACCAGTCACAACGTGGCTGATGGCTTTTTTTCTTAACCAAAGTGCAGATAAATCCCCTCAGCCTGAAGACTTAGAAAACATTCACAGTGCGCCGTATCAAACGGTTCCAAAAAATCCCATCTAAAAAGCAGGAAAAGGCCCCCCCGATTTTTTTCTTTTGCAATCTTTTGACACGCAATTACAATCCTGTGCTCTCTAAGCAACACATGAAATTAGAGAAAGGCTCCGTGCTGGTATCACTTAATGAGTCACAGCCCCTCTAACGCAGAGCTGCGGATCACTAAAAGCACAGTATCAGAACTAGCTGTGCTTTTTGCCTGGCCTCTACATATGTTTTTGTTGTTAAAAAAAGGCCTGTTTGGGATTTGTGCCAAACACCGAAGTAACTATTTCAACAGGTGTTGGTTTCTTTTAAAGAACCTACTATAAGACGCCCAGGGAGGGGTGGGGGGGAGTTGCTTTATGGTTTTTTTTAATGTTTTGGCGTTCGCCAGCACATACCTACCTCAAAGCATAATGTAACAAGGAGGTCACGACTATTTGTCTTTCCACTGCAGCTAAATGTGGAAATGAGGAAACACAAGAGATCGAGAACTCAAGCGGTTCTCAAAACGGAGCTTGTTAAATGGCTTTGCAGTATCATTAATTCTAGCAACGCTACCTTCGATAAACACTTTTGGAGATCTGTGCCAAAAATAAGGGAAGTGATTGCTTGTTATTGCTATCATATATCATTACACCGGCGTGTAGGTCTGTGTTTGTTCCTCTCTTCAGCGAGCGGCCCCCAGACTCCGCGGTTCAGAGGAGCCCATCAACAACTGCCACTTGCAATCTGCGAAGACGAAGAGCAAGCAGAGCAGGCCAGCTTGCCGAACGCTTCGAATTTCCAGCTTTTTAGCGTGTAAAAAAGCATGTTTAAATACTGCGACGCCAGACCTTGCTGCCATTCCAACAGGAGAGCTCAGGGAAAACCAGCTCAAAGCAGAGGATCAGCCAAAAGAAACCTGCAAAATTCCCTGTGACGCTTCGAGAGAACTCCGGAGTCTGCAGTCTCGCTAAGGGGAGCTGGGCACGAAGAAAAGCAGGACCGAACATGAAAACCAACAGCGGTTGTGACTAAAATGAACATTTCCTCCTTTTTCTGTAAAACTACCTTGTGAGGTGAATTAAGTCTATTGCACAATTTGGGGCTTGGGGATTCGGTGCGAAGAGGGGGATTGTGGGGTTTTATTTTAAAAGAAAAAAAAAGCGCCTTTTCTTAATATAAAAATTCAGATTACTCTTAAAATGTTAACAAGTCTCATGACAACTCTAGCCTTATCTCCTGGGGTTAGATTCAATTAGTGGCAACTTGCTTTCTATATGAATTTAGATAGTGAAGTACGATAATGAATTACTTAGTGTTCACCAGATATATTAATTTTTTGAACCACGAGAACTCAGTGACTCTACATTACAGCTTTTCCATTTATGTATTATGTGGCCAAGATAATTGCTCCCTGACAGTTGAAAATATTGCTAAATATTCCAGTTCTTTCCTGAGAAAGCTTTTGGTAAGGAAAAAGCTTTTGCTTGTTAAACCCTTTTATTTCTGCTTGGCGTTCTTATTCAGAAGAAGTGTTTCCCAAATGACAGATCCTAACTGAATCTGTAATTTTCCCTCCACCAGCATTTCTCTTACGCTACTTAAAGAAAAAAATGAAGATTTCAAGTTAAAATCCAATTTAATCGTTAAAAATCAAATACTTCTGCATGAGCAGTTTTCTAGAATTGCTGAAAACGTTCCCCAAATAAAAGGCTGACACACTGTTGGTTCGTTAGATTTGAAGTTATGTTAAACCAAATAAATTTCTGCAAAGGCACCAGAGCAACAGTCTGCGGGGCAGTTGCAGCATCTTTACAGCAAACAGGGAAGAGTCGTTACCTTTCCGTGTAGTAATTAGGAATTTGCAAGCAATTACATCCCTAACTCAGCAAGCAGTTGAGTAACACGACATGATCTTACTCTGGTTAAGGGAACTGGACACACACAACTTTGGTAAGAAATCAAAAATATTAGATCTAATGCAATTACTGACTTGCTAACAATGGAACATTCTCTCAGATACCAGCTTTTATGTGGACCCATTTATATGAACTACCTCAATTTTTCCACTTAGACTGGGTTAAAGTTTGCTGGATGTACAGCTGTGTTTGAAGGGAGAGATTCAAGTCATACAATAAAAATAAAATAAAGGAGAGAAACGTATCCCTAAAAGCATATCCAGTTTTCCTACAGACTTCCTAAGTGTCCAAAATATGCTGGTGGGAATCAAAGGAAGCATTTATTAAAATTCAACACTTCACCTTCTCTAAATTCTTCTGCAAAAATTCTGGGCAAATTACAAACGTATGGACAGAATTTGACTGTAATCAAACGGCAAATCTGACACAGGAATTAAGTCAATCAAAATCCACTATACCCGTTTCTTCTAAATGCCCTTTTTAATACTAAAAATTTGATTCCCATAACCGTAATAAAAGGGTGGAGTGTCCGTTTGATAAAAAACCCCTAAGATATCTGATGAATACAGGAAGTAAGATTTCATGATAACTGCTCTTTTGCCGGTTTGCAGTTTCCATATCAAGCTTTCTTATAAATTTTAGCTTTTCACTTTAGAAAGCTTTCTCTTTAGCATGTTGAGACTAATAAGCAGCAAAACAAGTGCAGATTAAACTCAGAAATGTATTATTAAAGCTTAATTGGAAAATAAATTCTGTTTAAAGGATTAACTGGAAGTTTTAGAGACTGCATTATAGGTAAATCCTGTTGCTCAAAGCAGTTCAAAGTTTCCCAGTTGGACACGTCTGAAAGTTCTCAGGAAGGCTTCCTCCAGGGGCAGGACCCACCACGGAAAAAGAATATCCAGTTGCCTGGAGTTTTTAAACTGGCTGGGATTGGTTTGGCATCCTCAGTAATATGTCACTGCTATTTTCTGATCTCTCCCTAGGAATGAACTCACAGCCCCAGCCTCGGTAAAAAGCTCTGCCTCAATGAAAAGGCACTTCTATGACTATTTTTGGCCTCTCTGCAGAAGAGCCAAACATAGACAGCAGAGACCACGCGCCCTTTTATCTTCAGAATTGGACTTTTCAAGTCACACAGGTAGGGCAGTGAGAGAGAAACTTTCCGCGTCAAGTGTGCGCTCGCTGCCTCTCCTGCGAGCGAGCAGAAGGCAGAGTCTCCCCAACTACTAATCTGGCTGCTTTCTCCAGCACGAAATTAAACACGAAGGCAAACAAACCCTCAAGACAAGTCAGTTACTCAGAGGAATCCCAGTGGAAGTATCTTCTTCAAAGGGAGATTTCTTCCCGTTCACAATCCTCATGTTGATAAGAAAAGCAAATACAGTCTTAAAAAGAAAGATAAGTTAACATCAACTTAATGATTCACAGTTATTGCATTTAGACTTAGTGGCAATATAGCCATTAGCTAAAAATCACCCAATTACCCATCAAACTACTAAATCAAAAAAGTTCTTTACATTTGTAGCCAAGTTGCCAAAAACTATACAACAATTAACTGCTCTGACCACCAAAAGAGTTTGGCTCCTCCCTTCCCCTCAAATTAACCCTTTTCTGTTAATATTCTAAAGTTCATATTAGAATTTGAATTTTAAAAACCCCGTACTTGCTACCCAACCAATTTCTAAAATCAATATACATCAAAATAACGCCTCATTTACTAAAACCACCCTCCATGAAAGCTGTCTAGAATGTATTTCATTAAATGAGGAAGGATTCACAAATCAATAAAAGAGAATCCTGGTAAGCCAAGGAAAAGAAAATTTAAATGTTAGCCACAATTTCATTAATTATAGCAGGTATTCAGCCGCCAGTCCCATCTCTACATCAACAGACCCAGACACAATCTCATTAAAGCCAAGAGCCTCAAATTAATATCAATAATGAGAAGACACTGAAAGTTATTAGCAGAAAAAAAGTTTCACGAGCAACGAAGGATGTAGTTTTAGAACACAGCCAAGCAGATCACGCCATGGAGAACAGTCCCAGCCTCTGGGTGCCTTTTCCTTCCCAGGAAAGCTGTACAACCTCGCCCCTCTCCTTGCACCAGAACTCATGACCTGTAAGAAAGCTGGTTAAAGCAGCTGAACCAGCAGAAAAACTGTGTGGGTAAGCTTGGTTTCTCTTAACTTGCTCACCCCACAACCAGATGGATTTCTGACAGTAGAAGGGAAAGAGGAGAGAACAGCAGGAGCCAACAAAAGGACGATTTTTTCCAATATTCAGCCACCAGACTCGCTCAGTTGCGTGGTCCAGTTTCACAATTAAGTTTCAGGGCTGCCTGCTGAAGCTGGTGCCTGAGCAAAGCTCATCTTCACTCTCACAGAGGCTGGGAGGTATGAAAAGAATGAGTCAAATGAACAACGAGAGAACGGGGCCTCGCGTTACAGCAGCATGGCATTTCTGTCTTCCCTCTGCCACCAGAGTTCCTCAGGACACTACGGGAGCAATTAAGGCCTTTTTCAGAGGCAATTGCTAATTTTCAGGTTCCTCAACAAAAAATACTGGGGGTCTGTCAAAATTCCCAACTGGGGTCTAAAGTACTGCGTCTCCTGGAGACAACCGGACTCATGCTGTGAGTGTAAAAGCACTTTAAAAACTGAAGTCCTGCTTTGGGTTTTCCCCCTGGGTACCAAGTGTATCAAATTGGACATTCAAAGCATCAGTTTCTTCTACTTTACTGCTTGCATCTTAGTTATCCTCCTATAAAAAGAGAATAATCACACCAGAAGAATACTGTAAAGATTTAAGTTGTTTTTGAACTACTCAGACTCCTTAACAGCGCGGAGCACGTCCCTGGGGTTTTAATTATCCTATCAGCAAACCAAAGTCTGAGGGTGCACTCCAAGGCCCAGAGCTACACGCTGAACAATGTGGATAAATCAAGATATCTAACAGCCTCCCAGTAAGCCACCAGTATCTATTTTTGTGCTGAAAGAGGCAGGGGTCTCAGTCTCACTAAGGGAAAAGGGAATATATGATAAATTAATTAAAGACTATCACACCGCTCGCGCAGAAGGAGATAAATGAAGATTGGAAAGAGTTTTGGAATGCTTGAGTTTTTAATCTATATAATGCTTTTATAGTTGGAGCACAACTGATAAGTTAATACTGACCACTTTTATAGTGCTATCAGGTTTTTGACAATTTATTGCAAATAATTAAAAAGACTTCCATTATTTAGATGTTACAGATTAAAATCCACCGACGCATGTTCTCTAATGGCTGAATAGGTGGCTAAAGAAGAGATGGATGTCTGTTTGCAGTTTTAGCCCTTTACTTTCATTTTCCAAGTAATTAAAAATTAGTCGATGGAATCTAATAACATCAATACTTTCCCTTTCATCTGAGCACGCACCCGCAGAAGTGTGTATACGATAGATGTTTCTTTTCAATCCAAAGAATGTCCTGACAGTCAGGGGAAATAAACCTTATGATGTAAACCCGCTTTCAAATTGTCTTTCAGAGCACCCAATGTTACTCTGCCTAACATAAAGAAAAGGGTGCAGCATCAGGAAACTACAGTTCAAGTTCTTTTATCAAAGACGCTGATTCTCTAGAAAAAAAGGCTTGACCACAGAAGTAGGTAAAAAATATCTAGAATTACACAGAAGTACACAGCCTGCTATCAGCCCCTTAAAGCTAATGCACGCGGTAGATATAAAAAGGGAACTCTGAAAACTGCGTTCCTCTCAAAATCAGAACACATTTACATGTGCCTGCTGCAAAGCAAGTGACACTGTTCTTTTATTTCTGAATAATCAGCCATTCATGGCAGCAAGGGAGAGAGCGCGAACACGGCACGCAGAGGAACGCTAGAACAGAAAAAGCATAGCTAGCTTCTTCACAACTCTTCCTGGCTAATGGAGCCAGACTACACAGACTCATTTATCAAAGAAAAAGAAAAGAGAATCCCTTGCATTTCTCTCTCGTTTGGGCTGTCACAATCAGGAAGAAACGCCATCAAGCCAGATTTCTAAAGTAACTTATTTCCTGCAGCTTCAAGTACTGATCCAACAGCAGCAGTGGATCCAAACGCACAGCTGTTCCTCCCAGGAAGATGGTAAAGGAAATGAAGCCTGAAGTTTAGAGGAAAGGTATAATCCGCAGTGATAGCAGCTGCTCCGGCTGGGTCACTCGGGATTTAAAATATTCCATCAGCAGCTTTGTAACAAAATGTTTTGCAATGTGGGTTTTTTATGCATTTTAGTATGTTTTTATTTTCCTAAAAGTGGAGATTCTAACATTGGTCAGAAAGGGACAAGCGCGGACAACCCGAGCAAAAGTTTCCCTTGTTGTCTCTGCCAATCATATTTGGCCTTCTAATGCTATTAGCATCCCAGCGCAATAGAGATTGCAGAGAAAAGCACTACCACGCCAAAACAGGAAGCCAAATGTCTACTACAAACTAAGTGAAAATTACCACGAAAAACTCCAGACATATGGTATGAACTGGATTTGAACCCCTGCTTTTAGAACTGCTACATCATTGTTTACTCTTCCATCACCATAACTGTCATTTAAGTCACTTTCAAGTATTTGTTCCATTATCACATCGACATGTCAGGACACAAACAGAAAAACTCTGCAAGCCAGCCAAACACAGTCATTAAGAATAAAAAAAAATCAAGAAAAGGAAAAAATGCATCTTCGCTTCCTTTTTTTTGTTTGTGTGTTGTTTTTATTTTTAAGGAAAGGAATCTGTTGTAATATATTGGAATTTAGCAGCCACAAAAGAGCAACAGCTTTGTTTCTGCCACGCTGAAACACTTCACAACCAACTCTTTACTCAGAGAGGATCTGCAAACACAAAGCCAGCACTGCACTCGATTTTTACCAGTGGATGGCTACCATGTATACTGATCAAGGGCTGAGGGTTTTCCCAATGCACTAAAATACTCACATTTCCTCAGATTTCAGAAATTCACAACAAAACGGGAGGTGGTGTATTGAAGGACCAGAACCAAAGGGGTTCTGCTGCTGCCTGGGAGCATCCCAGCTGACACGAACTCAGTGCCGGGGTCTGCACGGAGTTGGGGGGAAGCAGAATCCTCCCCCTCCATCTCTCGGAGCCAGAGCTTGAAAGGAAGATGCCACGAAAAAACAAACAAACTGGGAATCAGAAGAAGGGGTTTTCATCATTAGAGTAATGAAAACCGCCGGTCAGAGGAAAGCGGACAGCAGGACAGCTAACTTAAGATTTTATAACTGATTAAGCTTAAAGGTTACCTGACAGCACCACATACATGGTGCAGTTCCAGTTGCTTACCAGTAAAACTGTGAGGTTTCAAAGGGTGTGCATCTACTGGAACGCCCGCATGGGTCCCTTGCAGCTGCTCAAATGCCTCTACAAAATTAAGGCAGTCCTGAATGATTCCGTACTTTGCAACGGAGAAAGGAGATGATGGAATAAGCTCTTATCTCCAGTACCTGTGACAATGCTAGTCATCTGAGGAAGGTGCTCCTGCCGGTTTATTTTTGGGACTATCTAAAACCATTTAATTTTTGCAACTAGCATGTCCATGAAGCTTTCTCTCCGCTTTGAGGTGCGGCCATTATTGTAGGTTCTTCCTCATTGAAAAACCCTCTTGGTCACTTGGCTGATTCACGGAGCGAAGAGCAGAGAACAGGAGAAAAAGCAAACCCGAAAAGATTAAACGCAGCCTGAGCCCACGCAGCTGAGGTGCAAAGTGCTATAAACCAACTTAAAATAAACTTCTCCCAACCGGTAACTGTAATACTGCTTTGCGAAAAGCATTATAGTCCAGTCAAATAAATTTCATTCATAAGAGTTGAGATATATATTGATCAGCAAAGCTTAAACAAGGATCGTCTGAATCCCCGCCAAGTAGCGATCACTGCACTTTTAGCGCTCCAAGAGAGCCAATTATTGCTCATGAGTTCATGATGTTTTCTTCACCTTCCTGTTGAACAGATTATTTAAGACCTCAAATCACTTAACTGGATTGTTTTGTCCTGTTATGAGTCATCTACAAATTCCAAGGCACCATTAGATTCCCCTTCAGGAGCTGCAAGCAACTCCCCAGATTGCCTCAGCTATAAAATTGTGAGGAAACGGGTTATAAAAATTACACACATCCTCGGCCCTCTACCCCAGATGGCTTCTACAATTCATGTGAAAGTGAAAAGATCTCACCCCCCAAAGTACACTTACTATTTATCACCCACCCCAAATCCGCACTACACTCCAAATCAAACCCCCTTTTTCTTGTGAACCCAAAGGAGAACTAACCAGAATATTTAACTTTTGCGGAGAAAGAGGAAGGGGAGAGGGAAGAACATAGTAGCATTTAATGCTGCAATATTTTTTTTTTATTATTTATTTCTGGTTTACACCAGCAGAACTTTGAGAAGTGGCACTTTACGCATCAGCTGCATTTAACCTTCTCCAAAAACTTAACTAATGTGACCTATTTAATGTTTTGGGGTTTGCAGGCAAACAATCGGTAAGAACACACCTTGCTGAATGTGAATAAATAAATAAATTAGTAATAACAAGTAAAAAATAACAACATATAATACACAGGCCGTCCCTCTGCGTTTAAAAACACTTTGCTATTTCTGGTGAACAAAGGTTTACTGTTTAAAACTTAACAGTCACAACTGAGTAGCAAGTAAAAACAGGATACAGCACAACTCGAGACTTAAAATAGTGACTATTCTTCAGACTTCTGCTCTATCACCGGGCAGCGCGCCAAGCAAAGCTACAATATGAACCAAACCTGATTTGCACTGCTTTTAAAAACAAACCAGATCCCGTGTCGGTTCTGCAAATGCCACCCTTCTTTTCTGAAAGGATTTCAAAAAGAGAAAGGCGTGTATGTTGCTGATAATCCAATATAATACATCAGAGAGGACTCATACTTGAAGCTCATTGATTATTTGATATCCGGAAGGCAAAGAATTCTTTTTGCTATATTTAAATCTAGTGCAACGCTCTCAAAATCTATTAATTTTCATGATCATTATTAGCTGACAATGTACCTTTAAAGAAAATACTTATTCTGAGCAAGCCAATATATCTTTTTGCCGGTTGATGGACAACACTTAGGAGAACGATGGAGCATGAACATCCAGTCTAAAAAAAAAAGTTCCTAAACCATCCCCATTCCTCCTATTGAAATTCTCAGAAAAGATGAAATAAAAGCAGAGATGCCCTCATTAAGCAAGACAAAAATAGCTTTTATGTTCCATTTTTTATTTTTAGCTAAAGAATGAAAATTCGGTTACGTAACCCTACAAGTTTCATAAATTAGGAGACAAGCGGGGCATGTTTGCACCCTTCGGAGTTTATCAGCGACCGGGAGAGCACCTAACTCTGCGCTGACACTAGCCACAAGCACTGCTGGGTCAGTTAAACACCTACTGGTACAGAATAAACGTGCGATTTAGCTCCTGCCGAGGCTCACGTTGGTTCACACGCAGAGAAAGCCATTTCAGGATGACCTTCAGGCCACAACACCAAGGTAACACTTCACCAGTCCCCAAAACCACCACGGCCTTTGCAGCATCTTCTTCCCTCCAACAGTTCCTCCCGCTGCAGCTCAACCTTAAGCCATCCTATTAGAGCGCAAGAAATTGTTTGTAGCTCTTAAGGTGAGGCATCAGACAATTCTCTAGGTATTAAAAATATCTGCCATTAGAATGAAAATTCTTCGAATGCAGAAGGCTCGTACAATGTAATCATTTCACTGCACAAGACAAAAATCTAATTACAATGAGAAAGTCAATAAGACATTTGAATCTGAGTAAGCTGGTGGAAACTTGCGCAATATTTAAGATATTATTTTTGCTCTTCCCTCACTACTGGAGAAATGCCACCGAGGTGGCGAGGGGAAGCAGGGTCTTGTGGAATTATGTATAAAAGACTGCAAGAAGGACGATCCTCGTCCACTGCATTTACAGACACAACAAGGAGAAACCCAGTAACACTCCAATAATTGCCTGCTGAATGGATGCCATGAATACAATCTACATAAGACTTTGCAAGGAAAGAAAAAGGTGAAAAGTCAGTATATTAAAGAATCCCTGCCTTCCTTCTTGCTACTGAGGGTTTTTCTCCCCCCTTAATCCAGTTTATGGATGTCAAAACAGCATTTAAGGACTCCAGAGCGGGAAAAATCTTCTGCGGAGCTTCACATCGCTGCAAGATGCTGCTCCTACAACAGGTCTAAAGAGGCACCAATGTACAGAAAGGCAGGTCACAAATACCTGATATGCTTTCTTAGTTGAGAACTATCACCATCTGCCCAGAGACACATACATTTTGGAAAATCAATTCAAATTCCCTCCCCTTTGAGACCGCGGCCATCCAAGGCAAATAGTACTAATATAAATAGTAATAGCTGATATGAAAATTAACGGAAAATTCATCTAACAGAAGTCTGCCGGTCTGCCATTAAAACATCTTACTACTACGTAGTGATAAGTAACCGTACTAAAAAACACGAGCGAGTAGCCCAGCAGGGATATCACAGAGGATCTTTTCCCAGTCGTCAAGAAAAGCGATAGACCAAGCAGGCAAGAAAGTAACATACATATTGAGAAAAACTGCCTGTAAAATACAGACTTTTAGACAAGGATCATGAAGCGCTGTAGAATTATTACTGAAACCTCAAGCCAGAACGCTTCATTTCATTCTCCTCTACTTCATTATTTAAGACTCATATTTTGTGGGTGTGTGTTGTTGTTGTTTTATTGCAAAGGATTGTTCTGGTACAAGGGGAAGAATTTTCAGTTCCCAAGAAATAATTTGCAAAACAAGACTATTATCAACACTCAGTTACAACTTTGTAATTTATAAAGTACCAATGAGATCATACAAAAACATCCCTGGTTGACAAATACGCACTTTTGCAATGCTCGTTTGGCTCAACAAGTACCAGTGGAGATCTTGACAGAAATCTTATTCCTGGATATCGCTTACACGGCATTAAATGTGCTAAGCAAACCATTTAAAACCAATTAAAGCAACATTTTAAATATTAACTCCTACGCACTATCAGATATGCCGATCTTAGCTAATGACTTCATGAAGACTCACAGGTTTGGCTACCACCTCAAGTTTACACGGAAGCCCTTGGGACCGCATTCGTTTATCCAAGTGCAAGTAGTTTAGACCAAAAGAAAAAAAGGGGATGCAGCACCAAGGTCGCAACCAGTCACTGTCACACAGCGAACACTGCTGCAAGCTTATGTTCACCAAAAATCTAACAGATTTTGCCAGTTTGCTTCTTTTCACCTGCTTACTCCAATCCTGTCGGCTACAAAGCAACAGCTACTCCAGCACATCTACAAAAACACCGGGGTACAATTCCAGCCATTGCAACCAGAAATGTTACTTTAAAAAAGAAAAGTTTATTTTCTTTATTTTTTTTAAGACGCTACGGTATTACATTTGGTGGGAAGTGCCCTGAAGTTTGCTTGAGTTTCAGATCCTACATTAGGTACAAAAATATTGATGCCAGCGTGGAACATACCATTAGAGACTGATCGATGCTGTTGGGGAGACTGACAAAATTGCTATAACGCAGCCCAAGAAAATGCTCCTTTGCAATTAGGGATAGATAATAGAAACCAAAGACAAATATTTAGCCTTTAAGACTTTTTGTTTAAATCCCTATTGACCATTTTTGAGAAGATACCTACTTTTTGCCAAATTAGTATTTTATTACCACTAAAATGAAAGCGTCTAGAAATACTCGGTAGTTTCTTACAGAACAACTTACACGCCTGGGCAGAGCAGGAAACTGCCAGAGCTAAAACATACCTCAAAGAAACCCCAAACCCACTGGTTTAATATGGTCTACCCCTGATGCAACCCATGCTGGAGCTTGCGCTAACACAGAAAGAATACACGAGCTTCAGCGTGCACCATGCTGCTGCCTCAGCAAAGAATCAGGGTCTTGATTCTGGTAAGGTACAGTAAATGCTTCATAACTAAAATCAATGACATCAATAAATTGATTATAAAACAGAAAATAAATGGTTAGTGCTAGAAGTAGCAGACTGATGAACAGCAGATTAAAATTAACGTTTCCAAATCAGCAGAGGTAATCTTAGATGGTTAGAAAAATAAAAATGTAGTTTACATGGTAAAAAAAAAAAAAAAAAATCAAAGAAAAAGTCATCTGATTGAAAACCATTTTTAACCGTAGTTAGGTTTGTCAACAGCGCATCCTTACACAATCACATTATGGGCTTTCCAGGGCTTAGGGGTTTCCCCCCTCCTTTTTTTTTTTTTTTTGTGCTATGTAAAGAACAGCTCTTTCCTTTCATCTAACAGGTACTGAAGAGAGTTTGTGAATAGGCCACGTGGTGACTAAAATCATTTTTCAGCACAACATATTCTTGAAAAATACTTTAAGGAATGATTCCTGTTGTACTGTTCTGTGGTCTAATGCTTCACTCAGGCAGAGAGCGCTCGTTTACCTCTGCCCTTCTACTGGTGCCAGCTCCTAATTGAGATTAACACAGCATCAACTCCTCCTGTTGACTGATGGTTTTGCCATGTCTGTAACTACTACAGGAGGTTTCTAGTTCCTGTATTCGCAACTATAGCTCAAAGTCATCAAAACTACATACTTCAGCTTGTAAATACAAGACCAAGAAAATCAGTATCTAGACCTAAAACTTCTCAGGATCTTAACTACAGGCAAAGCTCACCTCTGCAAGAACAGCTTTACAGCTCAGTAATTCACTTCGAGGGAAAACCCCAAATCACCCTCAAAGAGTTGGAAGAGCTGACTGTACATAACCTTGAGAAGGTATTCTCTTACTAAATGAGTAGCTGCTAAAAACGCAAATTACTGCAAATGCTCTCCACTGCTGAAGCTGAAGAAAACTTTGAAACGCAGCACACCGAATTGAGTTCCACATGTTCATCCTGTGAATTACAATTAATACACTGAAATACAGCGGTTGTACAATCATAGTTTCACACGCCTACAGATCCATCATAGCTTCGCTACATCATTAAAACAGACGGACTTGGCCACTGCACAGAAAAAGACTTTGCCTGAGAGCTGAAGCAAGCAGCTGTAACGCGTGGCGATGATGGAGTAATAATAAAAAAGTCATTGCCTCCTTAAAATAAAAACACAGCGAAAACCTGACTGGGTTTACCAGAAGAAACATGACAGTGCTAAGTGAGGAATGCGAGTTCTCCAGCATGGCATATCAGCAGCCGAGGCGCGTGTTTACCTTGGACAGCTCAGGCGAGTTAAGGAAAGCCGAGAGTTGCACAAGAACAGAGATTCTTTGTGCCCCCGCGGGTGGCTCACCCCTGCATTTTCACCCTCTGCTTTACAATAATTCTTTCAAAGAATTAACAGCATCGCACCGTTATTTCAGCACTTTCAATGCAGTTACTCGCCCAGCCTGCGTCTGTCAAAAGAAGGACGATGCCCACCGCCGGTGGTACAGATGCTGCCATGTGGGGAGCGTATTTGGCAGTACGGAAACCAATGACTTGTTTCTGTGTCCTGCTTCATCAGAGAAGTTACAAAATCGTGGATGAAGCCTAAGTGACCTATTTCTTGGCCTGGAAATGTGCAAATTCAGGGTCAAACCCCCATATTTGGGAAAGTAACAAAGAAGAAAAACACCGTTTGAGCTTGAAGTCAAGGTTAACACTGCTGTTTTGAGAGAAACTCATGATACTACTAAATTGACCAAAACTACTTCCAGCTGAAAGCATGAAATCTCCATGCTTGGAGGGCTCAGTCCTGATTTTGATGCATTTCTTTAATATCTTTCAGACATTCAAGAATACTATTACGTAGTCACAAATTTCTTTTTTATCAAATTATTTAATAAAAACATGCTGGAGACATTAGGAAACATTGCGACACTGTGTCATCATCATTAGTGTTTTTCATTTTTAAAACCACAGATTAGCATTCCTGATTTAACTAAGCTTTTAAATACTGTTTTGCATACTATCTATGTGGAACGATGATCCGTGAATGTACAAAGAGACATTTTGATCTCTTCCACAGCCAGTAGGAACAAGTAAATGAGTAACTGTCTCATACATAAATACAAATTTTGTTACAGGGAGGTGTGTGCCTGTGTATGTGTTTTACACCCAAATACAAACTGTGGGGTTTTTACTTCATTTTTGTTTATTTTCACTTCAGTCAAATGGCCATCTATGGATAGCTATGCCATTAAAATATATTCCACTTGAAAAAATTAAACTAAGCCAGGATCTTTGTATTAAAAATATTCAGGTTTAAAACAGAAACACCGAGTTTTTACTTCACATAGGTTTTAAAGAACTCAAAAAAGCAACACAGGCACACGCAACTTTTGATAACAGCTAAAAATATGCAAGCAAACCCTGTCACGGCACCACCACACGGATTGACAAAGCACTGAATTATGTACTTGGGAACACGGAAAATAACTTTGGTGTCACTGAGGAACACAGGTTATTACTAAAGATCCTCTTTTTGAGAAGCGTTGTTAGTAGTAGCTCACTGAGACACCTGCAAGTTGCCTGCATGGGGGGCTTTGTGTGCAGGAAAAGACTGGGTAAGTAGCACTGGAAGTCTGCAGAATGCTTCCAACCATCACCATTAACCTGGTTTTTCTTCCCTGTTTTCACTCCAGTAACATCAACATCAGCACAGCCCTCCAGGCAGGTGGGGCTGGGAGCCAGCGCCGGTTGCAGGTTTCTGGAGTCAGGGGTTTGGGGGGGTCCTTTTTTTTTTTTTTAAGGTAAGACTGTCAGGTCCATAAGAGGGAGCTCAAACCCAGCTCTGACTGAAATCGCTCAAAACTAAGTGACTTTAACAGTATATATTAAAAAAACAAGCCTGAAAACCTGAGAACATCACCAACTGAGCAAGAACCACCTTTAAAATGCACGTCATGAGCTACACCCAAGTTTTCTTTAAAATCTTACATTCTCTAGCATTTGAAGAGCTCGGCACTATCTGTGTTATCCTGCATGTTAATGTTTTGTTAATTACATTTTTAAAGGGCAGCAACAGCCTTGTATGAGTAAATACATGCAACGTGGCAAGCATCACTGGGCTGTGTTACAACAGAAATTGAGTAGGCCCTGGTAAACAACCTGTCCTTAAAACACAGAAATCAGCACAGTTCTAAAATTTCATGCTGCACATAAAAAAAGGGAAAACAGCAGAACCACACGTAAAATACAGAAGTCAATGTCGCACAGGGAAAAAAAAAAAAACCAACCTCCTCCTCTTCTCACCCACTTTGTTACTATGGGACTCGCAGAAATCTCTGGATTACAAACACGAAGGTCCCACTCACAAGACAATTAAGCAGCTCCAGTGCTTCCATCGGCCACCCACCTCCACGACTCTTCGCAAGGTCTGTGTCTCCCAGAAAAGCTAAAATGCATTCTTGAACTTGCCAGCTGAAAGACAGGGCTTTGTTGCTCCTGAGAATAGGGGATCACTTTTGAAACCAAAGTGGTTTGTTTTTCAAAGGGATTCTTTTTTTTCCCCAACTGAATGGTGAGGGCAATAGAGAAAGGAGGAGTTAATATCGTGCTCTGTTTTGTCCTGGGCAAGAAAGATGTATCATAACTTAAAAATCTCAGATGGACCGAACAGCATAAATAGGTGGAAGATTACCAAGTCAGAAAGCAAGCTCAGAAGCAGCACGTGTATGCACAAGAAATGGTGGAACAGTAGTTCTCTGCCTCTGCTACACCAGTAACTAACAATAAAACAGACAAGATGGTAAACATTGCAAAAAGACAATTACTAATAATGAAAAGGCAACAGAAATTTTGGGCTGCTTCCACAAACTGAGTAACGCATTTTCAAACTGACAGCAAAGTGTTGGTTGCCAAATGAAAATGAGAGCAAACAGCAAAGTTGTGCTTAACCCCTTTTTGCTGCATTTTAAACACAGATGAAATCATGGAATTTAGAAGAAAAAGTCTACAAAGGAGACATTTTACTCAGCTGTTTGGTCAGTGTTTCCATCACTTCAGTACCCAGAATCCTCAGAAAATTTATTCATCTTGGGTCCTTTTCTCAATACCAGGTTCTTGAAAATAAGATGGATTTCCATCTGCAAAACCTGGGTTAGGAACACGCAGATTTGGGAGAAATTGAATTAGGATTCTGACTTATCTTGCGGCAGGTGAATGCCAAACGTCAGAGTTAATTGAAGGCCAACCTGTAATTGCAGCCTTCAAGAACTCTCAAGAATACCCCGCTCTCAAGTGGCAGCCGAGGACTGACCACCAAAAGGCAAAACCCCGGGGTACTGCGCTACGTGACAGAGGTGTGAGAAACAAGACGACTCCAGCGACTGCAAACATCTCAAAATTGTCCTCACGCTGCTCTCAACTAACTCTAACAGTAACTCTGACAGCATCCTCTATGAAACATCAACAAATAGTTCAGCATGAACAAAGCTTCGGCCCCACGCCTTCCCAAGCAGGAGCTGACAGCAGCAGCAAGCCTTTCTTTTACATCTCACCAGCAGCACCACCAATTCAAAACAAATATTTACCCCTATCCTGACACGGAGGAATAAAAGGAAACGTTTTACTGCAAATCCAACTGTAGGTTCTCTTGTTCCCATTCCCGCGAAGGTTCAGCCACAACCAAGATCGTAAATTTTCTTTAGACAGTTTGAAACAAAAACGTTGACGTAAGCAGGTGAGACAAAAACCATACAGAAAAGCTCTGACATCCCTCCACCGACACCAGAAAAGGCATCTGATGTTGGGAAAGCGCATTCGTTACGCCGTGAATTTCTGCTGCTGGGCTTTGCAGAGACACCAGAAGCCAGGGAGGATTTGGAAGTGCAGCAATTTGCACCTACGACAACCGGAGTGTAACAGGAACAACATTAGTGACACCAAGTCTCAGCAGCTCCCGCCGGGTCTCTGCACGCCCGTGGGCGCCCGGTGCCCGCACGCCCCCGCAGCCGGGAAACCAGGGCATTACCGGGGGGGCGGCCGGGGCAGGAGCCTGCCCTCCATACCTGAGGGAGCCGGGGATGCTCCGCAGGGCCCTCAGGGCTCCTTAGGCAGGGGGGTGCAAGGCTGGGACCCCCCACCCCAATCTGGGCCTGTCCCGGGGTGAGGAACTGGGACCCTCCCTCAGAGCTGGGTGAGGAACCCGGACCCCCACCTCAGTCCCAGGGCCTGTCCCGGGGTGAAGAACCGGGACCCCCCCATCAGACCCGGGTGAGGCTCCCCCTCAGACCTGGGCAAAGGAACCGGGACCCCCTCAGATGGGGGCCTATCCCAGAGTGAAGAACTGAGGACCCCCCCCCCCTC
>VYZM01001449.1:279656-306807 GCA_013398915.1 Dromas ardeola
CCTGGCCTTGAACCCCTCCAGGGATGGGGCAGCCACAGCTTCTCTGGGCAACCTGGGCCAGGGGCTCACCGCCCTCACAGCCAACAATCTCTGCCTCAGATCTCATCTCAATCTCCCCTATTTCAGTGTCAAACCCTTCCCGCTTGTCCCGTGGCTCCCCTCCCTGACCCTAAGTCCCTCCCCAACTCTCCTGGAGCCCCTTGAGGGACTGGAAGGGGCTCCAAGGTCTCCCCGGAGCCTTCTCTTCTCCAGGCTGAACCCCCCCAGCTCTCTCAGCCTGTCCTCCCAGCAGAGGGGCTCCAGCCCTCCCAGCATCTCCGGGGCCTCCTCTGGCCCCGCTCCAACAGCTCCGTGTCCTTCTGCTGTTGGTGCCCCAGGGCTGGAGGCAGCACTGCAGGGGGGTCTCCCCCGAGCGGAGCAGAGGGGCAGAATCCCCCCCTGGCCCTGCTGCCCACGCTGCTGGGGATGGGGCCCAGGCTGCGGGGGGGTTCTGGGCTGCGAATGCACATTGGTGTCTCACGTGGAGCTTCTCACCCACCAGCATCCCCAAATCCTTCTCCTCAGGGCTGCTCTCCAGCCGTTCTCCGCCCAGCCTGGGTTTGTGCCTGGGATTGCCCCCCCCCAGGCGCAGGACCCCGCGCTTGGCCTGGTTGGTGATGGATGAGTGAGTGATGCCAGGTGGAAACAAGGGGGTTGTTTGTTCACGTGTACCCACTGGGCACGTAAATAGCAAAGACCTTACTCTGAACTGGGAGGTAAATCCCAAATCTCTAAAAAGCCACATATTTTTTAACCAAAAAATCTAAAACCTCAATTTTACTTTTTTTTTTTCTGTCTAAAGTCACTGAGAGGTTTTTCCCTCCTTCAGAAAATGGACTTGGAAGAATTTTCTGAACAAACCAGTCGTCCCAGCACCTCACGCAGATCAGGCTGGGCTCTGCTGAGGCATGAGGTGAAAAAGATAGCCAGCTCCTGTTCACCCGCCTGCCAGCGCTCGACGGAGCAGCGTGTGCTGCAGGGAGGGAAAGGGAGGGGAAAACAAGCTACGCATTCATTGCTAAGTCTTTTAAGATAAGCAACAGTTTCTACTCTGCGATTGCTGTCTCTTCCTGCAAGATAAGATAGGTGAAGCTACAAGACAGGCAATACCTGTACAGTGGAAATCTAGTACCAAGATACCAAGTAAAGAATTTCTGGCAAAGGTTTAGGAATTGGAAAAGTCTCCCGTTTTCCTGGTCTGTTCAGGTGCGTTGTACCACAAAGTGGAAGATGCTACCGCAGCTCTGTGCTGAACTCCGCAGAACAGAGCGGTGCAGCCTCCCCATGCAACCGCATCTTTACTGCCAAACTCCTGCGAACGCATCCAGCTCCACCCTTCTCCCTCTCCCACGGCATTCCGCATACGCAGAACTTCTTCTTGGTGAACCCCAACTCTACATCAACACCGCCGGAGAGCTGTTTCCCCTCCCTGAGGAGTCGGGACCTTGGCCGACGCTGCCGGGGATGTGTGTGGGACGCAGCGTCTCTGCCCCGGGGACGGGATGACGGGCAGAGCTGACCCGGTGGGATGCGAGCGGGCAGTTCGAGGGAGTGCAGCTGTTTCGAAACACAAGCTGAGGCTGCTAAGCCATTGATTCCAGCTGTGTTAACATCAGCTGGGTGCAAAGCACTGCGATATGCAGGACACACGCATTAGGCAGTAATAAATCCTGACAGGACTGTTTCCCAACACCCACGCGTTGCCCTTTACACTTTCTTTTCTACAGAGCGACAGAGACAAAGTGGACACTCTCCGTTTTTGGTGCATCGCTCTGCCCCTGAACGGTGCTTGCTCCAGTAATCGAATCCCATCACGGCTGAACTATCAGATCAAAGAAATTAGACGGCTCTGACTTCCACTGCTGATCACCTTTGTGGCCTTGCTTCAGTCAGTTTACCAGTCATTTATAAGCATTTCCTGCCCACGCAAAAATAAGAGATTATAATTATCCACCGCTGCAAGGCTGTTAAGAGATGGATGGATGAAACTCAGTTCAGCAACTGCCGGGATTAGTATTAGCCACAAAGTCACGTCCTACCCTAAATTCTAGTTGCCAACTTGCACTTAAAGTTTATAACGCGGTGGGAGATACCATCGCAGAAAGCAGAGCTGGGATTTAAAAGATCATCCAGGCCCTGGCAGGATCAGCCCTTCCTCTGTCATTCCTGACAGATGTTAGTCTAACCACTTCTTGCATTTTTCACCAGGAATAAACAACCGGCACGCATATTCAGTGAAATACCCTCTAGCTGTGTACATGAACGGCATATGACCTACAAAATTGGCCTGTCACGCTAAAAGCATATCAATCATAAAGATTTAACACTGAGATACCTATTGTCCACATTGTTTTCGCTCGAGAAGCGAGACGATGATAAATAATTTGTTGAGTTAACCTGGATTTAATACCATAGGTGGTAATATCAAACATCTAGAGACCCGGCTGCCACTCTGCCTCTTCTACAGCACCAAAAGATTAAGTGCCTAAGATGAAGCTTGATAAATTTTCCCCTCTTGGGTCTCCCGAGATTGAAGAGAGTGAAATCTCCCCTCCGACGGCTGCTCCCGCTCGTGGTTCACAGGGAAGGAACGCAGATGGCCAGGGAGGGGGGGTTACAACTTCCTCCCTCAAGACGACTCCCTTTTCTTATTGTTTTGCCTGCGCAGCTTTATCAGATTGAACTCCAGCATGCAACCTGGACCCCGCTTCTGTTCTTCAATTCTCTGATTTTAAAACAGTTTGCGTAACAAAACGTCCCTTCAATACAACATTTGTGTTTGCTTCTGGAATTTCTCACCCACTCACGGCTCCACGTTTTGCGGTGTGGGTGGATCTGAATGGCTGCTAAGTGCATGACCCAGCAGACAATGTAAATCTTGACTGCATTAAGGCATTGGCAAGGAGACATTTTAGACGGGTGCCAGGTTTCCTTCTTCCTCCACCGAAGGAGATATGCCATGCATTGACAAAATGATGAGCTCATACCATAAGTATTATTTATGTCTCCTGCCGTCTTCACCTTGAGCACATATGGGGCCATGTGAGAACAACTTGATCTCACTCGAAAGCCGCGATGGGATCCCCCGAGACAGCAGCTCTATCTCCCCCAGCCTTCCAGACGCGTTACGAAAAAGTTTCTTGTAACTGAGAATCGGAGCTTTGCTCTGAAGCAAACAAAGAGTCATTGGAGGACCGGGCTGTTGTGTTCACATCTGCTTTTGCTGCAAACAACTCCTCACTGAGCAACCTGCAGCTTCTTCGAGCAGATGCAGCCGAGAGCAAGGGGGTTGCAGGGAGGAGGTTGTGTTTACTTGTCGCTCCTTTGTTATCCTCCAGGTCCTTCGGAATCGCTCTGGCAGACGAGATCCAGCCACTCACGTATTCTCCCTTGGAGGCTTCAGAGGAAGGTGTGAGGGTGAACAACTTACACAACAGCAGACAGCATGAGATTGTGCCTTGATCGACAAATAAGCTGACTTTTTTTTCCCCTACAGACACAAAGATTTTGATCTCTCACACTTCCTACTTAATGTTCCTGTTGATGTTCCCATTATCCTCAGAGAAGAATATCCTGTGAAGTCCACAGCGTCCCTAGTTCCAACGCTATTTGGAACTGAGCTGCAAACTGTGCTTTCAGTGGGAAAACATTGTCCTGTTTCACTTGGAATTTGTGACCATTTCTTTAATTTAAAGGCACCTGACTTACCCTCTCTGCACCACTCACCAAATCTGCTGAGCAGTCCGAGCAGACCAGCTCGCAGTTCTGCTCTCTATACCAGTATTCCCATGTCATCCTTCCAGTTTAGGGTTTTTTTTCACCATTCCCTGTAAATTCTAAAAGAATCACAGAAAGCGAGCAAACGCTGGCTGCTAAAAGATATTATTCTCCTTTCTACAAGTCGTATCTTCTGCTGCTCTGAAATCCTTTGGCAACCACGCAGAGGATTCTGTTACGGTTATTTTTCCCAGAATCAAGGCCTGGCCTCCCGCCACACTGAAGCAAACCGTATTCCCCTGACGCTGAGGTGATGCGGTGAGCCGGCGAAGCGGCAGCCACTTTATGTCTTTCCAAAGATAACACTCGGATGGCAGACAAAGTCTTCTATGCGGGTATATTCACAGTCAGCGCTAAAAAGTGAGGCACTGGTAAGCATTGTGCGCTTTAGCGAAACAAACAGGAAACCGGGAAATACTTTTTTACCACGAAGAGATTACAGCCCTGCAAATCAAATTGCAGATCAGGCGGAGAAGCATGTCAGAGAGCGAGATGGTTCCTTCCATAGCCTTCTGTCAAGTCCAAGTTCAGAGAATTTGGTGATATTCTATGTATAAAGTAGCAGAAAATATTTTCTAAGTCTCATGGTTCAGCTTCAGAGACGTGTGCTAAAAGGGTCACAAGTAACAGATTTAAAATCCAAAGTTTTTTGCCAACGTTTCCCGAGCACTCGTGTATAATAAAGCAGCTCCAGGGTAGGGAACAATCCCTGGTGTGATACCGCGCAAGCATCAGGCCTTGTCCTGCTCTCTCCTACTGAACTCCAGCAGGAATACAGTATTATGAACCATTCGCTTCAGCTGTGGCTCGCAGGCTCCAGGAGCCAACCCCCTGCCTGCTCCTCCGCTGCACATCCCAGTGCAAAACCAAGCTCTGCTATTTCCATGCCTTAGGACAGATGTTTACCTACAAGTTAAAGGCTCGATTTTCATGCTGAAGGTATTAAAAAATAAAATAAAATCTAAGGGTGAAGGAGCATTCAGTGTATTTTTTTGCAGGTACAGATAATTTTTTGCTGATGAACAGTTAGACAAACACGCCAGCCAAATTCGGGCACCTCCTGAGTCTCAGTCATTTCACTCCCAGTTGAGCGGGAGCATGCCAGAAGGTCCATCTCTCAGCAGGAGACCAAGCACCCCCCACAGCAGTCCCGTTTTCGTGGCCTCTGGGACTGGGCTGTCCTCTTTGCCCCACGCACACCCATTTCATTTGCACACCGAGGTGTGCCAAGGCAGCACAGCCACGTCTCGGCGAGGACGGCTGTGCTAGGACAGGAACGGCAGGGTGCCCCGACACCAATTCCCTTCTTCCACGGTGCAGCCCCGCTCACGAACCGCTTCACAGCCGCAAAGTAAAAGTGCCTCCGTTCTCCCTCCCCCTTCCTGCTACCGAAGCAAAAAAAAAGCTGCGTTGATAAAGCTGGGACAACCCAACAGGGGAGAAATTAATTTTATTTTTCCAAGGACGGTGGCAGATTTCTCTTGCAAAGTCTGTAGCGCAGACCTGGCCGCTGGCTGTAGCCATTTGCAGGCTGCAGTTCAGCACATCAGTACATGGCAGCTCCACGCGCGTGGTTATACCCTATTTCGGCAAAATACCTACGCATATTTTTAACAGCAAACTCTACACGGGGCTGAAACACCACCTGAAGGACCTCGCAGAAGGGGTGCCTTGTGCTACTCGCAGGCTCTGGGCTTTGCAGATGAAGGATGCAGTGCCTCCAGAAAAGTGCATTTCTAAAAAGTTCCTTTCGGGCCTCTTGGATCAGCAGCAGCGAGTCATTCACTCGAACTCTAATTGCTGTCCTGAAAAAGCCTCAGAAGGAATGTAACAACTTGTTTTTCACAGTGAAAATGGGAGGTTCTCCACTGCCAGCTATAAGCCTTCAGCTGAAAACCTGCCGAACATCTGGCCGGGGATCAAGGGGTTTTTTTTATGGTCGTTCATGGCACAACGGGTGGATACATTTCTACGTTAATACTACCAGCAAAAGCGGGAAGGATGGTGTCCCTCTTCCTTCCTCCTCTTACCCCCAAAGTAACTGCTCCGGCTGCAGTCCAGGAGAATGCAACGGCCTTTTGGGAAGACTCCGATGCCACACGGCAAAGCCTCAAGCCCGTTCCCGGAGCCTGCACATCTCACGGGCTAACACACCCATCCCTGCACGTGGAGAGCATCTCTCCTCATCCAAGGACTAAACCTGACCCCCCCTTCCACGGTAAACGCTCTGATTTTCTTCCTAAGAAACAGCAAGTACAGGCTTTTGGCGTAAGGAAGCTTTCATCACGCGAGAACCCCGAAGCGTGCAAAATTAAGGTCCAGACATGCTAACTGCACCGCAGGGCAAGCTTCCCTCTTCCAAACCTCAGTGAAATTCATACATTCCGTCTAAATCCAGTTGTAAACCACTATCCTTAAGGCATTAAGACTGAATGCACGTATTGATTGTGCCAAGGAGTAAATCTGCATCCGTAAGGAGGATCACATGTTTAAACAAGACCCCAGGCCACAGTGAGGGAGAAAAAATTAAAAAAAAAAAAGGAGAATGCATTTAAACCTAATAATTGCAAACGTGTGGGGAGACACCGATTAGCAGCCTGATTACAACCATCAGATAACCATATGTAAAATACTTTTTAGTACATTTTTCAAAGCATTGTGACCGGAAGATATACATCAAAAATATTAAACTCAGCTAAAAGGAGCAATTCTGCTTTAGGTACTGCAGTGTTAATGTAGTCCAATGCCAGTGACTTCAAAGGAATCACTCCAGCTATAAGGCAGCGTCGCCAGGAGCAGGCTGGCTGGTAGCCTGCATAAACAAGCAAAAAAGATTTTCATTTTTTAAGAAGCCATATAAACTAGTTCTAGCTAATTACGTGACAGGGGCCTGGGTGCGAAATAGCAACTGCAAAGCCTCAGGGACCGAGCCAAGAACCTTTGATTTGCTCTCTACAGCTTATAAAAACCTTCCGAAAACTTTTTGCTCAAACAGCTTTTCTACTTTCCATTGCAAACTGCACCCACTACTCCGATGCTGCCCTCCAGCAGGCCCCCACCATCGCTCTCTATTAAATCTTTACCCTTTGCCTTACAATCTGAGGCCAATTTCAGGTTGCACAGCTCAACCGGCAGCTGTTTCCAAGCAGAATGCACATTTCGTGTTCATTTTACGGAACATTCAACGTTGGAGCAGTTGAAATCATACCCGCCCCACAAATAAAATTTTAAAACTTCTTTGTGAAACTCCCTACAGTTGAAATATTTAACTGAAAAGTGCCAAACTTGCGTTACTGAAACTCAGTTATTAGTTTGGAATGAGAAACAAAAGTTCTGGAGCCTGTGGGATGATACTGTGCCTACTCACCATTAAAATGCAGAGCAGAATCTAAGCTGCCTCTGTAAAAAATAACTTGCAGGGAGAGGTGTCTCCATGAGATATATAGATAGAGAGAGATATATACTTATATATGCTCCCAGGTGAAATTCCAGGTAGCTGAGCCCTCTCAGGAAGGCACCACTAGCCAGCTCTGCTCCCTGACAAGCCAACACACCCAGGCTAGACTGTAAATTTATTCAGCCACATTAACTTTTCCTGGTCCTTAAGTCACAAGTGATGAAATCCCATTCATTTATGCAAGCAACTGGAAGATTTATTGTAAATAAAGTTCCGCACATTACACAACTGGCTAAAAATCATAATTAGAGTTGCACTGGGAAACATGTTTTATTTATTCTGACAGTAGTCTGGCTTCAATAATCCTTGCATGATAAATGTCCCTGAAGTTTGCAGAGTTTCAGCAACTAAAGACCTTATCACAGACATGGAAGTGGAAACGTCTGACTGGGTTTGATGTGGCTTACACGAGGTCCCGAGCACTTCTGTTGCGCAGCATCGTTTTAAATGAGCACCAGGGTACGAAGAGCTAGTGGGAGCGCCTTCATTCATTGTAAATCAAAGAAATGAAATTTTCCGCTGCTCTTAAACTTCCAAGACCTCGGCAGGAACGCTAGGACACGTCTGCGTGAATTAGCCGGGTTCTAGGATAGGCAGAAATGACAGTGGGCTTGCCGAGCCGACGGACCCTCTGGAAGAGGGTCAATGACACCATTAATAGGATGCAGACATTCCCAATCTCTAGCTACTCTGCACCCTGCCAAGAGTTCTAGTGCTTTCTTTCTTTATAGTTTTAAGTACAATTTCAGGCCCATAAAACATCAGAGAAGACAGAAGCTATTACCCTGGCCATGACAGGAGTCCCTAATGGGACATGCATACTCTGCAAATACCTAGAACTAATGATGCTGTGCTTTTACTGTTCCCCATCTGTTCAAGGGTATTTTAAAATGTACCAAATCAGGTTTACCCCTATAATGTTTATTGCTGCTCTGAGACTAATAAATGACTCCGAGTGCAATCAAACATTTATCTGGCTTTGCTCATTCTTGAAGAAGAGAGGAGCCCAGGCCACCTGCTTTTCACGCAGGGCATCCTGTAAAGCGCTTTCTCCGACCCAGCCACGGAGCATGATCACTTCAGATATTTATGCAAAGACCTTCATCTAGTTGTCACGTTGCTGAATACAGCAAAAGAATCAAACCCGTTTATTTTCAGCATAACGGACAGGTTACGCATGGAACAGCCCAGAGCCACAACTACATACTTCACCAGGGGTAAAACAAACTTTATTATCAATACGGATGATACGCACTTCCACAAATATTTTAGCCAGTCTCTGCTAAATTTAGAACAGCTAGGATATTTCTAGCTAGTGTTATGAAAAATAATTATTTATATTGCTATAAAAAGAACATTCCAGTAACAAAGAGAGGTGGTGCACAGCAGCGCTTTGTTGCGAGTCTCAGTGAGAGAATTCAGAAGCTTTTCCCAGCTCCCGCTCCACAGTTCCAGGGAATGGGAACGCGGGTACCGGGCCAGTTTGCTGCAACAAGTTGGTCTGTGTTTTAAATACAGTTACAGAATGGCTTTGTGTATCCTCCTGTCTGCGAAGCCCAACAGGAATGAATACAGAGGTTAAGTTTATTTTCGCGAGGTTGACCTTAAAAGTGACACCAAACGTGCTTTTTCATTTTTTCAAGGATTTCACACACCCCCCCCCCCTTTTACCCCACAACACACACACACGTACCTTCGAAGCTTGAAGGGAAACGTAAAGCATGGTTTCCTTATGAAGAGATGCCAGCTACGGTCATCGCGTGGGTTCTCTCCAGTCATCTGACCTGGTGGGGCTTTTGAGCACTACGGCTGCACGTTCAGAAAAACTCGAGTTATTAGAGAACACCCAAACCATCAACTGCTGCCACAGAAATTCTTTTGGTAGAAAAATGTAAATAAAATAGGGAAGAATACTGAAGTATTTTAGGAAGGCAATGATGAAGGAATGACACGCTCTCAAGAGGATTAATCGTATTCCGCAAATAGGAAAGCGAGTAACCTTCCATTTGTGACTAACCTACGAAAGTACCCTTGTCATAAACATATGGAAGCATTTAAAAAAAAAAGAAAATCCATTATTTTGTAACTTTGACGCTCATATGGAGTTACATTTCATCCTTTCAAAATTGGCTTGTTATCTGCCAAGCCTGTTCTGCAGTGTTCCTAGCTTCTACGCCAGATCAAATGAGCAGAGAATGGAGTAAATTAACTGCCTGAGAGCTAGAAAGCAGAGCTTGCCCACTGACTTTAGCATACTGTACACCAACAAGTACTTTTGATTAATTTATTATTGGCAAACCAACAAATAGATAGGAACAGATGAAACTATGCATCATTTCATCTAAAATGTAGAATGCAGAGCTTAACTGAGGAGCGTGTGCCCTCAGCGGATCATATCCAAAAGTGCTTTGATTTCATTAGTAGAGAAAAATATCTTTAAGTGAATCTGAGGTATGGAGTTCATGCTTTACACAGACCTGATCAATGATGCATTAGCAAAACAGACATTATATATTGTGTCTAAAGGTTACAGCAGAGTATTTATTTAACAGCAGAATGCAACGGTTTCTCTAAAAAGAAGAGTGCATACATCAAAACCCAACTTATACAGATACAAAACAAAGCCCTTGGAACAGAATACCTGATAAAAGGAGAAACTTTCAATTCATTAATCAGTCAAATTAATTAGAGAAAATGGCTTGGAAGAAAGGAAAGTTCAGGAAGTAACAGTATCCTGTGCAGTAAACACAGATTTTACAAAAATGACAGAGTCATCTTAAAATAAATCTCTTGATTTGAAATACTCGCTGGCGACAACAATAAAAAAGAACATTCCACTTAGACTTCCATCATATTACGATGCCAAGTATCTTATTTACAAGCCAAGGGAGAAAACCTTCAAGCTTATGAACAAGTAGCACCCACCTCCTTTATTGTACAAAAAGGGTTTGGATGAAGGTGTACTGGTGGAGCGATGGGAAAGGCAGCGGGGTCCTGAACCAGACATCCCGGGTGCCCTCTGCTTTCGTGGGTCAGCCCAGAGGAAAAGCTACAGAGCTCTTATTGCCAGTGAAGCCAACACGTTTTTGGTAGTTATAAAAAGAAAAAAAAATAAATAAATCATGCCCGTTTATTTGTAATCAAGCTATCAACATGGCTTTAGTGTTGCAAACTCCGGATGCCCCGGTTAAGGGAGCACTTCTGGCCTAGAGTATCATGCTGTCATCTGGAGGGGGCGAAGAAGGATCTGGAATTTCAGTGTCACACAAGCGATGAAGAACCAACGGAAACCAGAGGGGTGCAGGGATAAGTACTCCCCTTTTAGGAAGGGGGGAAAAAAAAAAAGCAAGAATATGCTTTGACAATCCAAGCACCTGAGCTCTCCCAGCTCTCACTGGCCCTTTATTGCTTCTGGAGGTCAGTGTGTTATACAGGTTTTGGTTTTCTTTTGTTTGCTAAAAAACAACAAAGCGACATACAACGGTTTTTTTTTGAAGCTATTAATAAAAAACACACCTGAACTCTTTGAAACATACCACAGTACTGAGTTACTCCTGAGCTGTCAATGTTTGCAATGTGTAACATCATTAAAAATAGGAAAAGTTGGCAAAATGCACCCCCCCATCAAAAAAAAAGAAAAAAAAAGAGAGAAAAAGAGAAAAGCTTTTCCCAGCTGTAACATCTGTTAAGTCTAACTAGCTGACAAGTGCTCCTGATGAAACTCGCTTGCCAGAACACTACAGAAGAGGAGGAGGGACTTTATGGAGGAGGGAACGCAAGCTATTTTTCTCCTTCCCTCACCCACAAAATGCACAATACCATTTGCAAACAACAAAGAAACAACACCGCATCCTGCTAACATGCAACACAAGGTGATTTCACGGGCCGACGCAGTCGTGTGTGGTTATCTCTGGGTCGTTACCTGCGGCAGTATAACGGGAGCACATGCTATCCCAGCAAAAGATTCCGGAAAATGTAGGTCCCTTTCCCATTCATCAGTTTCTGTGTTATACACCTGCACAATGCTTGTAACATTGTTCAGATGCCAGTTGTACCCTCCAACGATATAAATCTTTTTTTCTAGTAAACAACAGCCAGCTTCCGACTGACCTGCACGCATTGGGCTCACCGTTGTCCACTGGTCTGTTTCAGGCACATAATATTCCACAGCCAAAACATCAAAACAACGGTCAACATGGTCCATGCGGCCGCCCAGAGCGTAAATCCTATTATTTGCGCTGACCATGGCATGCAGAACTCTGGGTTCGTTCATTGGGGTTTTAAACTCCCACTGATCCATGGCGGGATCGTAACAGTGCAGGGCTTTTTTGTCTTCTACTGAAATGCCATACCCACCTGATATGTACAATTTGTCTCCTACCGTGGCTCCAGCGTGCCCCCACGTCCTGCGTTTCAGGGAGCACACGTAAGTCCACTCGTTATTTTTGGGGCAATACTTCTCTACGGAGGCCAAGCTCCCCGACCGGTTCCTCCCACCGGTGGCATACACCATGCCATGGAGGACGTTGAGTTGGAACTGGATCCTGCTCTCCTGCATGGCCTGGATGCGCAGCCACTGGTTGAGGTGCGGATCGTAACGGTAGCAGATATCCACAGCTCCCTCGCCGCTCCGGTACTGCAGGTGCTGCCCTCCTACGATGTAGACAAAGTTGTCGAGCACGGCCACGCAGGAGTGGCTGCTGCCCACCTCCATTTCCGTCAGCTCCTTAAACTGGCGCACGCTGGCATCCGGCAGGTAGTAGACTTTGCAGCTCACCGTGCGGTCGTTATCGGTGTAGGGAGTGCCACCAAAGGTGATGAGGGACAGGACATCCGAGCGGATGGTGGTCCGAGGGGACTGCATCTCGTGCTGACGGAAGGGCAGGATCTGGTAATTGAAGGCTTCCAGCAAATACTGCCGGCACAAGACATCTTCCACCATGATGTCCAAGGTCTGGACGCTGTCCACCAGCTCCGAGGACTTCATCAGCGGGAAGCGGATGTGGCAGAGCACCTGGCTGGCATTGGCACGGCGCGTTGGGTCATACTGCAGCCAGCGGACGGCAGCACGGAAGAGGTCTATTTCACTGCAGCTTTTCAGCTTATTGCTCTGCAAGAAGAAAACAAGGCGCTCCAGCGGCAGGTGGAGGAAATCCTCTTCCTCGGAGATCTGGAGGAAATGCCTAAAAGTGAATGCATCTACTGATTCCTTCAAGGATGCGAGGCTAAAGGTGGTGGCCATCTGCCCGATATTGAGACACGTTTCTACGCTCATGGCAGACTTCAGAAATTCCTCGCAGAGCTCCACGACAGGCACCATCTGGAGGAAGACAGCAGCTCCCAGCACATCCTGAATACAGTCAAGATCAAGAGTCACTTCAGCACTGTACGCAAAGTCTATTATGTGTTTCAGTCCTTTTGCAGATACACCTTTCAGTTCGATCACATCTTGGCTGGCTTCTCTCATCCCGCCTGTGAACATCGCCCTGGAGGTCAAAAACACAAACAAAAAATTTCCCCCCCTTTAAATACACGTAAAATGATGTATTGCTTCAGAATTTTATTTTTTCAAACATACTGATTCTCTTAGGGAGGATGGGGAAGGGGGAGAATAAATCAAGGCTAAATCTCTAAAAGCCAGGAGAAATGAGAGCATGCGATTACTTACATAAAGCTTGCATAAACAGTGCACTAAGATTTAACATTCAGCTATGAGAGCCTGGACCACAGGACAAAGCTTCAAGAAGCGGGTAGAGCTACCAGGGCAGGCAGCCCAGTGCGCTGGACACCAATGAGTCCGTGACATTCAACAACCAAAGGATGCAACCGATCTGCACCAGCAGAGACTGGTTCCCATACCCTAAGAGTGTAGGTATGCAGAGTCTGGAGCACAAAGAAAGAACACGCTTCAGAAGACACCTGCGTTCAGGAGGTCTGCAATCCTCTGAGCTTGCCTGCAGCACTGCCTTTAGGCAGATTTCAGTTAGCCCATTATATTGCAGGCTAGCTACGAAATGGCTTAAATATTGCAGATGCAACACATCTTAGGAACAGCTTTGGTAATCACAACAGAACCTCCCCTCCAAGGCTCATTCGCAACGCCTTAAGAAAATAGGAGTCGCAGCCACTTCAGAAAACATCTGTCATGTTGCAGTACAACGGCAGGGGGCTAACAGGCAATTAAGAAAAAAAAAAAAAAAAAAAAAAGATTTTGTTACAGCACAGCTGCAAGCACATCAGTTGACCAGGCCACGCAGAGATTAGGCCCTAGATCACCTCCTTGGGAGGCTTCTAAATTCCACAGGAAGCACATACCACGCCAAGGACTGCGCACAGACATCTCGTAAACCGCATTTCTAGAGCGGTGCTGCATTTCCCAGCTACGGGGCCTGCGGGTGTGATGGGGACATAACTGCACATTTGGTTTTTTATACGTTTACATTAAATTTCAGCAGGTTTTGTTATATATGGGTAGCTCAGGGGCAAAGGTTTGCGCTCTGCGTAGTATCCAACAAGCAGTAGCAGAGCAGTTCGGGGGAAGCCAAAGCCAAAACAGGTTGCTGGAAGAACGGGGACGTGGAGTTTCGCCACTCGCTGCCACACACCTCATAGCAAGGCTACAGACTGTCGTACAAAAGACCTTTTAAACCGTTGGCAGCTGCCCGCACATTTTGGACTGGTTTTTCCCCCATCGATAACCTACTCTTTTCCATCAGAAAGGTAAATTCGTTGTGAAGGCACGGTATCATTAGAGCTGCCCTAGAAAGCTGCAGTGACTCTAAGGTGCGAGTTAGAAAAAATGCTGAACAGACCCTGCTCTTCTGCATCAACACAGGAATAAAGGAATATCTTGGGAACGTTGTCAAAAGACAGGAGTTCCAAGTTTCCTGTCCAAACCAGGCTAGAAAACCTGCTGCCGTCCAGCATAAACCCAAGAAATCCTAAATGACCTAAATAAGGAAATATCTGCATATGAAATCAGCTTTCTGTAACCGAGTGACCAGGAATACTGTTCGCAATTATTTGTCCACAGAGCAGATGAGAGCATTCTGCTAAAATCCCCTCGCATATCCCATGTCACAGAACAGCGTGCGGCCCTGATCCCTTGCCCCAGAGGATACGCAGGCATGTGTGTGCTCCTGCATTAGCTAGACAGAGCTGAACGTGCAGAAGGAAAGAAAAGCATTATTGTTGCCGTGATGAAGACAAATCATCAAATAGAATGCAGTTCCTTTGGAAAGTGTTATGGTTCTAAAGTGCTGATTATATAAACGCCTCAATTTCACTCTTTTCCCTCCCCCTTTCTGCATAAAAACAGAGTATTTTCAAAAGCTAGATTATTCTGCCATTGTTCCCCAGGACAACCTTCCTTAGCACCACAGAAGTTATAACAAGAAACCTACTCAGCAATTATATTTCGACAGTGAAAACACACTGGCAGTGGCACTGCATACAGCATTTATGAATACAAATGGTGCTATTAGCATTTGGTGGGAGATCAGCTCCATCATTAATTGCATGCCTGTTAGGGAGAGTGATAAGCTTGGAAGGTTTATGTTACCAAAGGGAGAGAGAAGGGAACAGCCTAGAAAATATGCGTGTACACACGACAGACATCATCGGAGCGGCTGAAGAAATGGGTGAAGGGATCCAGGAGATATGCCAAGGGACAATGAAGTCCCTGGCACTCAGTTACCTGCTCAGCAAACGAATCTGCTTGGGTCAGGAAGGAACCTACACGTCAAGGGACTGCAAGCCCCACCAGACAGTCCTTCTCCACCCTTCGCTTGCCATGACCTGCACTCTGGAACAACACCCGGGTCGAGTTCGCTGGTGTTTTGAACATCCCCTACACCCGTTGCCTCCAGCATGCCCCTCACTTCACGCTGCTTCTGGTGCTGCCAGAAAAGATCCCTAACTCAAAAGTCCTTCCAAGCCAGAAAACCATTACAAAGGCTTTTGACAGAGGCAAGATGGACGAATGCATATTTTCACTTAAGACTCAGTTTCCTGCTCTGCAATTGGCTCACTCCGCATTAATTTGGCTGGGAAAACTCATCTCCATGCTTCAGTTTTCTACCCACACAAGGTGGGGACAATTCGCCTCTATCTCCCGGGGCGGGGTTTGGGGAACGCACACACAAAGCTCTTCACGCTCTTCAGCCTGTGAACAGTGAGCGCTGGAGACAGATCAGTGGTATTTAAAGATAACATGAGTGTGTTTACAATGGGCACCATCGTTCAATGGGATGACTCATTGCAGAGCCATCGCTGTCACTTCGCAATCAGCTGGAGTAGCTCCAGGGCAAAAGCCTGTTTCCTTCAGCAGGCAGAGCACCTACCCGAGGTGGGTTCAAGACCTGGGCTTGAACTTGCGTCTTGGCCCAGCAGCCGTAGTCGAACAAACCTCATCTGCGTGCAGAGGGACTGACTTCTGAGCTTCTACATGCCTGCAGGTAATCCCACCGGCACCCGTGGGGCAAAGCATCCCTCCAGGGGGCTGTGCGTGGGAGTGATCCTGGGGTGTCGTGGGAAGGTTGGGGTGGGGGAGGATTGGGAAACAGAAAACCAATGGGAAAGGTAAAAACGCCTGCTTCCCTATCGGAGTCTCACCTGAAATAGTCACTGCAGGCAGCCAAGACAACTTTATGAACCTGAAACACTTCATTATTTATAGTGAGGATGACATCAAGCAGCTGAGCCTGAGCTCGGAGCGAGGCCAGTCCCTGCAGTAGAGTGGTGCTGTGGCCAGGAGCAGAGAACGTGCATTTCAGGGTGCTGTTCTTGTCAGCCATGCTAAAAACAGAACAAGAGAGACAGGCTGGTTTGAAATTAAAACAATATGTCGTATACCTACAAAGCATGCTGGGGAAGATACTGTAACATGAAGCAGTTTGAACGCAAATTCCCAGCTCAACAGCCACACGGAACATCATGACATCAGTACCTCAGTTGTATTCCCTTCTCCCAACGCAAAAGAGACTTCCAAATTTTTAAATTATACTTTGGCATTACTGACAGCCCGTCACGCTGCAGCACACGCGGGCTTCAGAGACCATCCAAACATCAGCTAACGGGGCCAAAATCTACAACGAACGTTGGTGTCCCCACACTACAACTACCCCAGAGTCCACCCTGACCTTGACTTCAACCACGAGACTGAACCACAGTTGCTTATTCTTCTCACCACCTATCCTGACTGCTGCTGTTAGATACTCCGTACCGTCCAAGGACGGCCCTGCTTGCCCCATTTGATCCTTTCCTTATGCCCGACCCTCATGAGAAGAGCAAAAACAAAATATTACATAGCACTGGCCGCTCTAAATAACGTCAACTGTTTGAACTGCACTGTAAACAGTCCCCTCCCAGTGTAAATATTTCCTTGGTTTTCCCAATGCCTCTCCCACGTGTTCCCCAACGCGGAGAGCACCATCTTTAGATTCATTCACTTGGCCTCAGATGCACTTGTCAGCGAGACGGCTGCATTTGGAGGTGAACATCAGCAGTATCTCTGCACAAGTGGAAAAGACTATTAGATGCTCTGTGCTCCTCTGAAAATAACTACAATTGTGCTGCAGATTTCCTGAGCGAGGAAATAGTGGGCCAGCACGCCCTGCCCTCCAAATGGGATCCACTCAAGCCAACAGAAGCATGAAATCCTAAATTCATTTGCAAATTTAATCCAACCCTGAACTACTTTTCAGGATCAAGATCCGAGCCCTTCTGGGAAGGAAACATTCGCAAGGACCAGTATTCATGATGGGGTTTATGTTCTCAGAGGTATCCTGCTACTTGGTCTCTGCATTTGAAGAACTATTTCATGGAAGCGTGACATAAAAAATCCCAAGCAGATCATACCAAATCTGGAAAGCTGCATTACTTGCTCCCAAGCCCACAGTGGGAGGGTGCACTTAGTATTGTGCTTAAAGGGTATTATTATTATTTAGGTAGAATATACCAACAGAGCCAAAAAAATAGTACAGAGCCCAGGTCCCACTGTGCTAGGGGCTGTATAATATAATCCCATCATTCGCTAACAACAATCCCTAAACCTTCACTACCTAAACAACAAGAAAAGCCACACACAATGGACAAAACAAGTAGGCAAGGTCAGAGAAGAGTCAGGGAGATGGGATAACAAAAAAGGGGATGTAAACAATCCTCAAACAATAAGAAACAATGGACAAGACTTGCTACTTGCCCAACTTATCGGATTGCAATTTCCTGCAAGCTTTACAGAAGAGGCGAGTTAGGGGAAATCTGTGATGTTCATCAGAGCGCTGTGAGGGCAGCCGCTTTGTGCGAGTGGCTCTGGAGCTCTTTGGGATGCTGCAGGATGCAGATATCAAATCTTTGCAGCCTGTTTCTGAACTCCTCAGGCTTGGGAACACGCCTCAAAATTCGTATGAGTGTCTACTGGGATGAGTGAGTCCCGTCAGCTGTGCTTCTTGTAGCACACGTCTGAAATTCCTACCTTAAAGTCAAAACTTGCTAAAAAGTCTTAGTTCAGAGAGTGGAGTCCAGCTACAACATCCTTCCTATAATAAAAAGGATTAGCAAAAAGTCACTTGCTGACAAGACCTTTATCCATTACTCCGTGAGCCAAGAAACGTTTATCCACTCCAGCTCTTCCCATGGCGAAAGAGGAAGGAGATTGGAGGGAGCGAGTGCATGAATATTCATCACGTCAAACTCATTTTACTCTCCTTTCTGGAACAATGGCTTTGATTCGCTGGAGGAAACATCGAGCACAGGCAAGGAAACGATCTTGCCTCTGAACACAGTATCGTTCGCTAAGCAAACCCATTTTGCTTCACACTGGACAGGTAAAATACACACAGAGAGCTCCGGCGGCTCATCTGGGAGATGGTAACTCCTGAGTTTACTGTAACTTCATTAGACTCGATCTCCTGCAAGATTCTTCTCATGGGAATTTTCTTCAAGTGTTTTTTTTCATACCAATTTTAAATACTCCTTTTCCCAGCCTAAGGGCTTACCCATATAGGATTGCTTTCACTATATCCACAACGCGCCCAGTGCGGGTGCCTCTTCAAACAACAAGCTTTACCTGAACAAACATTCCTCCTCTTTTCCTTTTTCTCAATTAACTTTTACAGGCACTGTTAATAACCAGACTGCAAGTTTAGAGTACATGGAGGATTAAACCTGGGCAGGTAGATAGTTCTGTGCTGGAATAAACATGTTTGCGTGTGCGATTCATTTCGGTAGGTACTTGTGAACAGCTACCCCTGAAACGCTCCCTGTACTCCTTCCTTTGTCTATTTACAGGTATAGAATAAAAGGAACCAATGATTACACAATCCTCCAGGGGGAGAAAAAAAAACCAACAAAACCAAACCAAACAGTAAGAGAAGCACTCATAACGTCCAGTTTAGAAGAAACACATAAGCTGGAAGCAAAATAAAATCCACACAAAGCATGAGAAATCAAGTGAGAGAGACTACAAAAAAACAAAGCGGGTGGAGGCGAGGGGAGAAAACAGCAACAAAACGCTGTTTGCACGGCGGTTAGTAAAAAGGGATTTGTGATAACAGCAGGCTTGGCTCGGACCAGGCTGCCGTACCGCTGGCATTATGCAGGGCCTTGCCTTCCGCTCCCTCCGCTGCGTTAGGAGCAGGGGAAGAAGAGAGGCAGCGGCTGGATGTCAGAAAGGCACAAAAGGAAGCCTTGAACATCTGAAAGTGCCTTTGTGAGGCTGTGCCTATCTTATAGGAGATGTGAGTATGCCGTGTACTTGTTGCTTAACAATTTGTTACAGAAGAAATAGCCTTGCAGACAAACTTCGGAAGAGTTGCATCTACTCCTCAGCAGTTCAGAACATGCCTTCAAGATAAAAGCCTTTCATCGCACAATAGTGAGAAAGTGTTTATTCCGCTCCTTCCCCCTTCCCTTTCTGATGGAGGCAGGGCTGGAGAGCTTCTGGAATTTTCCTCGTTTTTTCGTCTTTGTCTTCAAAAGGACAGCACTGAGCGATATCCGTCCCCTGCCGCAGAGCTTTGCGGAGGTTTCTATGGCCAGAGCATCCTTCGGCAGGGACCGAGCACGAGAACTCGGAGCAGGGTCAAGTGTGCCTGGCTGCATCCAGTCAAAATTATCCTTGGAAAAAATGTAAAACATAAAAATCACATTCACATCAAGCAGCACTTCCATGGCACATCCCACAGGTCCCACAATGACCTGCAAGGGGATCTGAAAATGTTTACATGATCAAGGCCTCTAACATGAATATATTGGTATAAAGGTGACTTTACCGGGACAGAAATCCCACTTTCCACATGGAAATAGCTGTAGCAGTGAAAGGCATCTTTATATTCATGTAACTGCATCCGTAGCACGAATGGTGGGGGCAGCTGGAATTCAATAGACACGTTGATTCAGAAGAGCGATCCATTCTGGGCAGCAGCCTCAAAGACTCCGATAACATCACTGGCACCCAGTTGTCAAAAAGGGTCTGCCAGGGAACAAGTAATGGGATTGAGGATTTGTCTCCAAGCTGCTGCTCTGAAGCCAGATTGCTTTCGATCCTCTCCAGTCACTGCAGGACAGAGTTCAGCACTGTTTACATGACTGTAACGTGGGGAAAATCAACCCAAAACCGTACACACGTTGCATGCTTGTGAAAAATGTTAAAGCAAGGGTTAAGGGAGTGGTTCCAGCCAGACAGCGGGCAGGGAAGGCAAACAAGCCCAGAAATTCTCCTGCTGCACCTATTGCAGGAGCCTGGCCATGTGCTCATCCTTGCCCCAAGCACGCTGACCACAGCCTTAGCCAACACGTTTCTGAGCAAGGACTGCTTGCTTTTTTTGACCAGAAACAGATGCAGCGAGGAGGCATCCGGACGCCCAAGAGGCCTCTAAAGCTGACGGGCTGAGAGATATTTAAGGGCCATACTTCAAGATTCAGTTCAGATAAGGCACAAAGAACATCCCAAAGAACAACCGTCCCCTCTCTCTGCCTCCTCGATTCTCCACAACATCACGTGTAATCCAAGATGCGTTTCAAGCCAATGAATCATTTTTACCAAATCTGTACTGATGATTAAAAACATCAAAGCTGGAATTAAAGGCTTACCAAGCATGAGTTCGTATTTCAGCATGTTTGCAACTACTGCACAAGTACAAATGGAGAGAATTATACCCGGCCAGATTATAACATTTCAGTGATTGAATTAAATAAGAAAAATCTTTTGCTACACAACTGCCTGTCATCTTCCTACTCTTCTTTCATAACATGGTCCTCCTTGGAAGGAGGGATAGTTCAGTGCTAGCGAGGCGCTTTCTCCATCCCAGTTCAGCATCCCTGCTAATATCCACCCACGGTTTCCCACTCTCTGGGCAGGTGGTGCTCGGTAATTTTTCATACCGGAGAAACTCAAGGGGGTTGGCAAGATTTCTAAGCAGGGCAAATTTCCAAGAGCCAGTCTCTCCAGCAAACACAAGCTCTAAAGGTAAGAGCCCGCGGGGCATGGCTGGGGTACAGGAGAGGAGGGAGGAAAAGCAGCAGAGTGTGTGTGTGTGTGTGCTCGCATGCATCAAGTACGTAGTGCCACAGCTTTTCTGTGGCTAAACAAAAGACTTGGGATTGCAAAATAACCAGCGAGGCACCTTCTGAGCACTCAAGCCTGCAAGAAATTTATGGCGAGAGCAGGAGAACTGGCATAAAGCTGAAGAGTAACTTTATTTAGAACATGGGGTATGAATATTAAGGACCTTCTTTAAGAACCTTTGAAAGGCAGCATTATAGGTATTTTAATAATGCAAATCATTTAATGCCTTTAGTTTCATGCCTAAGTAAAAAACACATTCAGATTCTGATTTTTAAACTACAATTAAGACACTTAAAATCAAAACAAAAGTCAAACTCCCTCAGATAAGTCACTGGTAGCCATGGTTACCGTAATATTTCAGATCCTGAGGCTTTATATCACATGCCCAAATGATGAAAATGAGTTTTCAGCACCTCACACTAACAAATGTTACGTTAGGGCAAAAAGGCTAAAGCCTTTACTGCAGATTTGCCATTTCACAGGCTCTTGTCGGGACTTTCGGACAACGCTCCTGTGGCCTTTGCACCCCACTATGAAAAGGCATCGAGGGGTTTCCTTGAAGTTTGGGTGCGAGGAAGATTAGATGCTGCCAGGTGATGAGACTTAAAAATACCTGCCCTGTTAACCTACTTACATTCCCAGTAGCAAGCGAGACCGTCACCAGCACCCCATCAGAAACAACAGTTACCGTCGCTTCCCTGTCCAAATTAGCAACAACAATAAGCACTTCATGATCAGCAACTAATTAAATATTAACACATCGAACGAAGGGGATATTTTCCAGAGAAACATAATCATCCTTAGGAAAGATATGCGAGCAAAATAATTTAATCGATTTCTTTGTTCCCTTTTCCACCTCCTTCCCTTAATCTCTCCTATTTCTTCTGCCTCCACTCATTTTCCTCTCCTGACACGCTCTCTTTCATCAAAGGCAATAAATACAAGTAGAAAGCCTGAAACTAATATCTCTATTTAGAAGTGACTAGCAATTTGGAGTGCTCAAATAAAGAGATTATAAATCGGTTTGAGTTTTAGGAGGAGTAATACTTTGTGTGAAATAAATGGTCTTCTGTAAAATGCCTGAACTTGAATAGTGAAGTTTGAAAAGTCACGCCTTTTACACTTCAAAATTTAAGGGAAGTTAACATTTGGCCAAGGGAGAACAACTAACATTCACTATTTTAAAAAAGAACAAAGGCCAACAAACCAAGTTTGTTTGTTTTTTTTTTATTTGTATTACAGGGACACAAGAGGCTTGTGCCTCTCACAAAGAGGGAACTGAGGTCTCAAAAGATGGACTGCCCGACGCTGGGACGGGACTGGGCACCACTGGGCTCCCACGCTCTCCACTGCTGGACTACCCACGCCTGATTCAGCCTTGCATTTAGTGAAAGCAGCAATTAAAGACATATTTCACAGAAACGAGGAGGCACCTTAATGTTTCATTTTTAGATGCTTTCTGAACCAGGTCCTACTGATCCCCTTATTTGCTTATCCACATCCTACTTCTCCCAAGCTGGAACTGAGGAACTCCTATAACCCAAAGGTAAGGCAGCAAGCTGAAGCAAGAGGCTTTTCAATTATTATTATTTTTTAAATATTATTTTTTGTCCCCTGAGAAGTCCCAGACACATTTCCAAATCTCTGTTTTTTCTTTTTTTTTTTCTGAGCTGGACTCACACAGGGCCCAGCAGACACACACACACACACAAATATATTCTGCTCCCAGGCTTCAATCGGTAGGTTGTTCGCAAGCCAAAGGAGGTGGGATTTTGGTTTCTGCTAAAAGCACTAATAAAACTGGATGTCTGTCAAAAGCTGGCTGGCCTGGTAAAATGGAGCATTGGAGCACGGAAGAAAAAAAGCAGAGGGTGAAATATCTGAACACATTAAACTCTGTGCCACCTCATGGAGTTTCAACCTGAGGGACTGGTCAGTACGCACTGTACCCAGGACAAATTGTGGGGGGAAAAAAATAAAAAGAACGAACAAGATTTTTAAAAATGTTTCTGTCACAGAGCCAGAGTCATCTTTATGCTGGTGCAGGGACAAATGGGAAAAGCACTTTCATCCTCTTCATTCAGCAACCGAAGTGGCCAATGCAACTCTCAGGAAAGGGCTCCGTGAGCCCAAATTTGCACACTGGTAGCACCAGGGTCTTAGAGGGGCACAAAATGTCAGGCTGAGAAGACCATTTAGAGGATATGCCATTTCTTTTCTCTCTACCCATATCCAAAGCTAGCGCAGAGGGTCTTGTTCTGTACAGGGATTTTCTGAGGCACTCTCAGTCCTGCCTCAAACCCCCTCCAGCAGCAGAGCGCGTGGAGCTGCCGCGGGTGACACACATCACCCATCACTAACAACATCCTTCTCTTCCACCATCTCAACCTGCGTTTTTACAATGACCGAGAACAAGAAGATGCTACCCCACCCCCTAAAACTTTACCATGATTATATTCTTGTCAGCCCCAAACCTAATCCCACTGAGCCAGGAACAAACTGAGCAAATATAAAAATCACTCTAAGCATATAAATTACTCTGGCAGCCACAGGCAGTATCGCAGCAATGAAAAAGTCAGCTGCTCTCTGCTGCTCCCCAGCTCAGGCAGCCACACGAGGACCCCCAGAAGGATGGTGGATTTTACACCACGTAAAATTTGCCTGTGTATCCACGGTACACGGCTAAGTACAGGCTCTTTATACACTCGATACTCCTGCTGACAGCACTGCCTTAAACAGTTCCACGTTTCCCCCACCATATGCCCTTACGGTCAAACCCTGCCAACCCCTGGCTCTAGAAAAACGAAAACTACAGCGATGCTGGATTGAAAAAAAAAAAAAAAATGCAAAAAAGCAGAACCATCCTTTTACAACACCCCAGCGCGATGGTTTTAGCAGCCAGAAGCCGCAACGGGTATTTTCTGCGCCCACCATCCCCTGCACACCTCTCCCAGCAGCACCCGTGGCAGAGCCGCTGTGCAAAGGCCGAGAGGCACCTAGTGGTGTCGGGAAGCACAGCAGAGCCACCAAGGCCACCCCAAAAGTGACACCCAGGCCAGCCCCACGCACCGCTTGGCTGCGGGCCTTCTAGATACCACCCTGCTCTTCCCTCCACCCCTACTCTTCCATCCAACCCACTCCAGCACCGCGTTTTTGCCTTTGGAAGCAGAGCAAAGCTGATCCGTGGCACAGCTACCACCGCTTTCATCCAAAGATCCATCAGGACCTGTCTTAATTTCCCAGCTCGTCACAGTTCAGCAATGGCTGGGTCACGTTCCCGCTGGGGACAGCCCGTTTCAGCTCTGCTAGCAGCTCCCAGCATGGCAGAAAGTTCTCCCCACCAAGCAAATCCCTCCGCGACCTTCTCCCACACAACCATACCGGGCTCTTCGCTCCACACCTTCGAAAAACTTCAAAATGAGACTACGAGGTACTCAGAGCAGCGTTTGTCTCGGCCTGTTTCTGCAGCATCCAATTGCATCCTCTGGGCAGTGTTGCAATAAAAACAACAGGACTAGTTACACGCAGAGTAGGTACTACAGCGTGCAGTGATCCGCATCACGCCTCTCCTCTCCCTGTACCTCCACCCTCCCGATTACTGCCTTGGAGCAGCGAGGGATCTCAAGCAAAACAACATAAAACAATGAAAGAGCAGACAACAGAAGAAAAACCCACCATCCCTTTAATACAAACTGAAGAAATCATGTTTTCTAGCAGATGCGAACAGCTGCCCCGGCACTTGGCATCGTAGCACCGATTCCAATTCAGTTCCAGGATCAAATCCTCTTACCGCTGCAGCTGCTCGTAGCCTGCTTCCCTCGTTACCTAAATCCTCCGCACTTACCTTCTGACAGGCTCGTGCCCATCCTAAACATCCCATTACGTTTCCCAGCTCCTTGGGCAGCTCAGTTCGGCACGGGCTTTGTGCCACCCTCATTGCATCACCTGAACAGAATCACCCAGGACCACCAGAAGTGCAGCAACAGCTTCTCCTAAAAAATTGATTTCTGTGCAAGTTCAGCATTTTCCTTCCATATAAATGAGAAACTGCAAAAGACGCCTTAGCCATCATCCCGTGATGCAACGCTCTTTCTTACAAAGCAGTTAATGCTACGCAACACTTGGAGGTAAGACAAGAACCTTTAAAGAACGACTGAAGTTTACTTTTGGTCTAAATCAAACCTCCAGCTCAGAAGTCTCCCAATGTTAGAAAAGAAAGCAGCAGTTATTTTTACAGTGATTCAATTAGAGCGTAAACATTTACACCACGTCTACCAGATCTAACAACTAAATCTGTTTTAAAATTGCCATGTGGCTGAGTATAGAACATAGAAACCACACAAAACTAAACTTTCAACAGTTTCAAAAGGAAAAAAAAAAAAGGCCTAATTGAAGACTGAAGCTGTATATAAGATTACAGGAGCACAAAAGCAAGGCAGACACACAGCCCTTATCATTACGCTCCCCCGACGCGGTTTTACTCCATCCTCCTGTACATTTGCTCTCTCTCCATCACTTTCTTCAGAAGAAATAAGGTTAGGGGAGTTCAGGTCGACTTTCTCTTGATGTGAACCCAGACATATGTACTTTTAGATAAGGAAGACCCGCAGGTCTCCCTCACCCATTCATTCTGGTTTTGACAGGTGGGACCGCTTTCAGCAAACACGCCAGCGTGTAACAATATTAAGGAGGTTTTTTGAAAAGTGTTTATACAACCTGGCTGCCTTCCTTTCTTCAAGGGATTATTCCCAATTTGAGAGACACGCAGTTCTCCTCAACAGCTTGTCTGGACAACCTGATTAATTCCTGCTTTAAGACCTGCACAGTAACATCCTCTCCAGCATGTGAAAAGATGTTTTTCCTAGATCTTTGTCACCCTAGGTCACCAACACTGCAGCAGAGTTCACGCGCCTTATTGTCTAAAGCACAGAGGGCTTCTCTTACCGAGGGTACTGATGGATTTCACCGTTTCCTCTGTACTTACTTGCTCACCAATCTCAGCATATCTTCAGGAGCAGCACAGTATTACAGCGTGAATTATGTAGCCTGAACCTCTCCCTCCACATGATACCGAGGGCTGGGAGTAGAATATGAAACCCATTTGTAACTCATGAAATTCTACCCATAAAGGAAGAAAGGAAAAAGAAAAAAAAAAAAAGGCAAGTTTATTCAAAATAGAAGACTTGGGCCGTTTGCTTTTCAATGCACAGCAATGGCCTTATCTCATGCCATCAGTGCGTTGAAAAGCTTTTGTCCATACCATCTGGCACAGCGTGTTCCTTATCGAATGAAAGCACAGGATCCCCAGCAGACAAGTTAATTTTCTTGCTTTGGGGAAGCCAGCATACTTACGGGTAACCAGCATCAGCCATGCGGTAGCAATTCCAAAGATGGAAATTCTGTCCGTGCTGTTTGAGTAACTGCACCACCGAAATGGCATGTGTGTAACAGCAAGAGAGGACTTTGTCCTTTTGCCTTAGAGAGTAAATACTCAGTAAGTGCAAAAAAGTCACAAGTGGAAGCAACTAACAAGGAATCGTTGTTGACAGGGAATGCCCTTGAAATTCTCCTCTCGCTCTATAGAAACAGCGCGGCATGTCTAATGTCCCACACCAGGTTTCTCCCCTGTATTCTCCGATAAATCCATTTTTTAAAACAGAAGACTAATGACCAACAAGAAGCAGTATCCAAATTTCAACAAGCTTTACTTTAAAATTAACAACGAAAATAAACACGCGGCGATAGGGAACACAACGGAGCTACAGCTTAGGGAACAAAACTGCTGCAGCTCCAGTCTGGGTGATTTATCATGGCCCTGAAACAAATTACTTCCATTTCTCACTGCTACACACCCAGCACCGAGAAACTCCCGAGCGGCGCACGGGCGGCCCAACCAAAACCCACGTGAAAGAAGCGCTGCTGTTCCTGTTCTGAGAGGGAAGAAAAAGGAGGTGCAGAGAGATAAATGAAAAGCCCCAGGCAATGCAGCATATAGTTTACACAAGCGGTCATTAGGGGGGAAAAAAAAATATATATATATAAGGTGAGAATTCAGACAGGCTTCTCCAGCGCTGAACAATGACTCTAAGAGCTTCCCTCTCCACGGCGTGACATAGAGGGTGGTTATTTCAGGAGAGAGTTAAGTAGAGGATAAACGATGCTTTGAAGCCAAGTGACAGGTTGACAGTGTAACATCCGAGAGACAGACCACACAACTTTCTGAACACTGTCCAACACGGCAACTTTTGGATGAGGACGGACAGAAAAGCCCTGGGAACAGAAACTCCTCCACGAAAAGGTGGCACCTCCAC
>VYZM01001449.1:307746-323125 GCA_013398915.1 Dromas ardeola
TGAGCAGGCCCAGGGTCTGTCGCTGTGCCGTGGCTGAGGGGACCCGGGGACTGTCACCTCCCCACAGCTGGGTGGGCACAGGGGTGTCTGTCACTGCCCCGCGGCTGAGGGGGCGCAGGGGGCTGGCATCCCCCTCACGGCTGAGGGGCCGGCCCAGGACTGTCGCTGCCCCATGGCCGAGAGGACCTGGGGGCCCATCCCTCAGCTGAGGGGGCCCAGGGGTCTGTCACCCCCTCATGGCTGAGGGCGGCCCAGGAGGCCGTCACCGTACCCCGGCCATGGAGCTTGGGGGTCTGTCACCTCCCCGTGGCCACAGGGTCGCTGAGGCTGTCACTGCCCCATGGCTGAAAGGGCCCAGGGGTCTGTAACCCCCCTCACGACTGAGGGGTCCCAGGATGCTGTCACCTCCACGTGGCTGAGGGGGCCCAGGAGGCTGTCACCGTGCCACAGCCATGGAGCCTGGGGGTCTGTCACCTCCCCGTGGCCACAAGGTCGCTGAGGGCTTTTACTGCCCCGTGGCCAGGAGGACCCAGGAGTCTGTCCCTATCCCTTGGCTGCGGGGTCCCAGGGGCTGTCACCTCCGCATGGCTGTGGGGGCTTGGAAAGGAGTTTGTCATCGCCCCGTGGCTGAGGGGTCCCAGGGGACTGTCACCACCCCACAGGCCGCCATGGGCCCCCTCATGCCAGCACTCTCCGGCTGACCTTTATCCGACAGCGGCCGATGGCCCCCGCCCGTGGCCTGCTCCCAAGCACTTAACGCTTTCCCTCAGGATTTAACCTGTGACATTAAATGTCTCCTGCAGGAACCATCGTGTGTGCAGCCAGCCCGGGACTGCGGGGACAGCCCTGCTCCCCATCACCCTGGGGATGAAGCCTCCCGCCACACCATCTGGACGATTATGGACCAGGTTTTATTGCCATAAGCGCTTTGTGCAAGAGCAACAGTACCCTCCAGAGGGTGCAGTCTTGTCGTCGGAGATCGCAGCGCTCCGGCTGCGCCGTCTCGGTGCCAAAGATGCCTTCGCCGCCCCGCGTCCCCACACATGGTCGGCATCAGAGTCGCTCACGGCTCTCCCCAAAGCAACCGGTGGAGATGAGGCCAAGCATCGCGGGTTCCGTGTAATTTTTAAAGCCGGCACACATCTGGAGAGAGCGGACGGTCTAGAGGGCATTCCAGTCATCAGTGGAAATCAGGAAATTATTCATAGCGGTGGCTCTGCCAACGACCGGGGGTAAATTTCTTTGATTTCCCATGCCTTGGTGTCCACATCTGTATAAGGGAAAGGGGGAATTCATACATGAGAATAAACGCACTTGGAAAGCCGTGAAAATACTCTTTCAAGTCAGCCTGATGAAAACTTCATGTTCTGGAGCCCTCTGCTTCAAGGAGAGCAATCTGTTTCAGAGGCGAAGCTGTGTATTTTTCTTATTTAAACCTTCTAAATCTGCTGGAGCATTAAAAATATTTGGCATTTCCACAGCACATTTCATTCCCAGCTCCAAATGCGTTTTACAGACATTCATTAATTAAGCCTCGTAAAACCTTTGGGAGAAAGGGAAGCAGTACTTATTAATTTGCTATTTGTATTGCTGCAGCACACGGAGACCCCAGCCAGGACCTCGGGGCCCTGTTATTTTAGACCCGACCTTCGCAGAAGAGGAGATGTCAGCGCGCCGAGGCGTGGGGAGAGCAGGAGGAGACGCGGGAGAGACAGCGGATGACAGTTAATGCCGTAAGTCATCGGCAGAGCCCGCAGCGCTCCGTCCCCGGCGTTTCACCCTGTTGCCCTTTCTGCCGGGCAGTGCTGCCTGCCAGCCGGAGCTGCGTGGCCCCATCCCCAGCTCTCCCACCACCTTTCCAGTCGCTCTGTGCATTTTGCTGGTATTTGGGGGCTTCTGCCCCTCCTTACCAACCCCTCGCGCTTGTCCTGCTTCCTCACGCACCGGCTTTGCTTCATTTGATACCTTCTACTTTCTCCTGGGGCCGCTTTCTGTAGCTTTAACTTTTCCAGCACACACCCCTCTTTAAAAGGTTTAAAATAAACTCTTTCCCTTTATTATTTTTAGGTCCATATAGCTATTTTAAGTGCATCTATTTTGGTTCAATAAATGCACGGCAATAAAGCAGCCCTGCTGATGGATAGCCTGGCCGGGCTGCCCGCTTGCTGCGGACCTCTCCACCCCAGGTGGGTCGGCGGATGGGAGCTGTGAATGTTACACCTCTGCTTCCCCTGCAGGAAAAACCGGCCTGTGCCGCATGCTGTAAATGCCTTTCACATGTTCCCCAGATCCCAGTTAAATTGAACCCCAGAAGGTCTCTCAAAGCATGAAAAATGCATTTATAAGACGCTGGAAGGAAGATGTATTCCATAACTACTCTGGTGACCAGGCGTGCTGACTTGTGTCATGTGGAGAAGGAACCAAAAGGGGGTATTTCTTGTTATTTCATACTGCTGATGGGATTTTATCTCTCGCAGCAAATCCAGGAACTTTTTAGTTACTATTATTGTTTGATTTTATGGGCCATTTGATATTTATTTTTATTTCTATTCATTATTTGTTGAGTGCACTTAGCCCCTTCCCCAAGGAGCCTGCCTTATATCTAAGGTGATTTTTACGACCAGCGTTAGCGCAGCATCTGAGCAACTCGCACAACTTTAATATATTTATCTTGCTCACACAGTATATCAAGGCAGTCCTGGTATTCCTACTGTGGAGAGCGGTGGTCTGCCTGTAAAATCACAAGTCTAACTTACTGCGTTAAATAAAAAAGAATAAACTCCAAACTATTTACATTCTTCTTCTTTTTGATCTTCATTTTAAGCCATCAGGATGCATTTGAGTCATATTTTCACTTCCCCCCCCCCTTATAAAACATGAGCTCTAGCAATGTACCTTTCACTGCAAGCCAAGCTCTCGCATATCCCACGACTCCCACAGCTGGGGCTTTAAAATCTGCGTCCAACACTGTGAGACTAATGACAAAATCATGAGCTGGCAGCGCTGCCTTTTCCTCCGACCTTTTCGTTTCATCCTGCAAGCGCTCAGAAACAGGAATTCCTCGCAGCTCGCAGTGCTATCGGTCCACGCAGTTTGTGTTGGGTGGAAGAGGCGGACAGCTGGCCGCAACGAGCTTTTTTTCCCCAATTCTTGCTAGATTTTCCCCAGCACAACAAAGCCTCTCCGTTCCTTTATTCGCTGCTGTTATGCAGGAGTCTGCAAGTGACCTCCCTCTCGCTCCCTGCCTCCGCACAGCATCAGCGACGGACGCTGCTCCATCTCCTGCTCGTCACGCGTGTCTGGAGGCTGCTGTGGGCTTTTTCGGTGTCTGCGCTTCTGGCTGGTTTTATTCCCTCTCGATTTCTGGTAGACTGCTCTCTGCTAATCCCCGTGTAATCCCGGCAAGCGTGTGAGCCCGGGGAGGGGGTGAGCATACAGGCCGGGGTGCGTCTGCGTGTGCTGGCCGAGCCGGTGCTCTCCATGTAAAGATGGGCCACGGCATCGCCTGAGCCGGTCCTTCTCCTTCCCTTTTGTTTCGCCCCATCAGGGTACCCTGCCTGTGTCTCCCCACGGTCGTGTTCAGGCTTGGAGATGTTTTAGCTCCCTGGGACGATGTTGGTCTCTCCTGGGAGGCTGGTGAAGGTGAGATGCTCTCTCCTTCCCGCCTTGAGCACCACCTCTGCCAGTTGCCACCGGAGATAACTCCGTGGCCGAGACTGGCCACCAGCACCAGGGGACGTGGGACTCCCAGCGATGCGGTGGTACCCGAACGCCCCGGGCAGGGTGAGGTCTGTGGGCTCCCACCCACCCTGGGGTGCAGAACGGCCCTGCAGGTCTCTGATCTCCTGCTGCGGAGCCGAACAGACACAGCAGCCTCTGCTGAGGCTCCAGCCCGACACACCAGCTGAGCAGCGTCGCCTCCCTGCCGGGATGGAGATGACCCGGTTCTTCGGCCGGGCTCCCACCGCCAGGCAGCATGACCCACCCCGTGGAGCCGCGGTGATAGCGCAGGTGCAGATATTGCCATGTCCTGCCCCAAAGAGCGAGCGGGAGGAGCAGGCGTGAGCGGGAAAGCAGAGAGCAGAGCCACGGGGGAAGGCTGAACACCTTTGATGAATCTTGGGCTCCTTCCACTCCCACACGCGGCGGGGCGAGCTGACGCATGCGGCACCCGCGGGAGGCGGCTGGAGGCGTTGGCCGTCCCCGGCGCTGTTCGGCACCGGTGTGAGGCCACAATCCAGCAAATCCCCTCTGCACGTGCTGCAGTGTTAGGCACACGTGTCATCCCCGTGAAATCAGGGGGACGGGCTCCAGCGCTGGAAGGGGAGCAGGTGCTGCGCCGCACCGCCACGGCGGCACTTAAGGGAGCCCGATTCCCACCCGCCTGGCCAAACCGCAACCATACATCCCTGCTTTCCCTGACCAGCTTGGCTGCGCTCCTCACCTGGCAAAAGAACACACGGCAGCGAAAATAAACACGGAGGGAAGTGAAGCCCCTCATGGCCCAGCGAGCGAGGTCTGCGTTCCAAGAAGTAATGAAGCCCAGGGAATGGAAAATGCATGTCACTTGGCGGCGGGCTGGATGCGCGCAGGCGCTCCGTGCCGGCTGCCGAGAGGGTGCTTCGCCTCCACACGGCATGGCCACGGCACAGCAGCTGCGCCAGGTCCAGCCAGCGGCACCGCGCTGAACTCTGACATTTGAAGACGGAGAATAATTTGGCTTCATTAGCCTCCCCTTCCCCCCCGCCCCGAGCGGTCCCTCGAGCCGGGCTGGAATGTGCGTGGTAGGGACAGAACCAATCCCATTAGCATGAGGAGATTGTTTTTCGTTTGGTTTTGTTGTTGAATCACCCGTGGCTCCGCTTCTTTGGGGTAGGTCATAGGAAGGAGGACGGGGAGAGGAAACCCATGGATGTGTTTTCCCGGGTGGCTGTCCATGGCACGGTGCTCCTGGTGGCCTGGTTTCGGCAGCATCGTGAAGTTTCCATCTTTGAAGGCCACGTGAGCTTTGCTGCTGGCGCCAGGACGGTGCCCGGTTTGTTTCGAAGGGGCATTTTTATGGGCCAGGGCTCAGCTCCCACATGCTGGGTTGGGATGGGATGGGGCCAGAGGTGCCGCTGGAGCTCATGTTGAACCCCCGTCCAACTCCCAGCCCGCATCCTCATCCTCGCTCCATCTCTGGATGGATGGAGACTTACCTCTGCTGGGGTTAAAGCTGAATTTACAGCTCCGCGTGTTGCTCAGGACAGCACCGGATTGCAGCCATGTGCTAGCAGGAGCCGGGCCAGGGGCAGCGAGAGGCAGCTGGAGCCGCTAGAAAACATCCTTTCCCCAGCTGAGATAGGAGCCCAGGCTCTTTTTCCATCGTCTTCCAAAGCCCTGCTCTGGCAGGGCCCAAACCCGCTGTTTCCCTCTGGTTGTGCTTTCTCACGAAAGACCCTCATTCCTACAACAGGAGACAAGAAGAAGAAACTTCCCCCTGGCCAGCAGCATCTCCCCGGGGTGCGAGTGGGAGGGAGCGAAGGGGAGCGGTGGGTGCAGACCCAGATGAACCAACACCATGAGAATCGGTCACAAATCACGAAAATGGGGGTTGGCACGCGTGTGTGCAAGGCGGGGACTTCTCGGAGCCCTTCCCCACGCTGCTGTCCCAGTCCTGGGCTTTCTGCCCTGTGCGGCATCCCACGGACCCCAATGCTCTTCCCAAGCAGAGACGTGCCGGTGGGACACGACACAAGGCTCTGACAGTGGGGCAAGGACCTGCGAGCGCTCCCAAAGTCATCCTGGGCATGAGAGAACGACACCGTCAGGAGCAGAGAGCAAGAGGGGAGGGAAATCCGTGCACAAATGCATTTGCCGCGTGGCCCGGCTCCTCAGCTGGAGCGAGCGAGTGGTGGTGGAGTGGGGCCAGCTCCCGGCAGCTGAGATTTGCCGGGGGGGAGAAAGGAGGGGGCATTTTCCGGAGGTGAGAACAGCAGCCCAACGCAGGCACGGAGAGAGCGGCCGGGAGGCGGGGGTGCCGACCCCAACCGCAACCAGCAAGATCCCCACAGCCCTCAGCACCCACGGAGGCCGAGCGACGGCGTGGCAGAAACGGGGAGGTGCTGCAGGGGTCCGTGGCGGAGGCGTGGGGGGCAGTTTGCTGGCCTCCCCCCGCTTTTTGAGGCCGCTTCTGGCCACAGCGTGGCTAACAGTCCCCACCTACCGGCCTGCGATTTCTTGCTGACCCGTGGCTGGACGCGCGGGAGGCAAGCGTGGGCGCGCAGATGCTCGCCACAAGGTCGCAACCCGCCATGGACTCGTGGTCCCGCATGTCCTCGCCACCATCCGTGGGATGGAGGGTGCGATTCCACCGCGGGCCGGCTTGCCCGTCGCTCTTCTCTCTGCCGATGGGGCCACACACCATGAATTTTGCCTCCCCTCTCTGTGAAAAAATAAAAGATGGAGAGAGAAGGAAAAGGCGTCGGGTGGAAAACACCCCGGCTGCCTGCTGGGGGGAGTGGAACCAGCTAATTTCATGCGTCTCCTTCTTGTTAGAGTGGGGTCCCTCCTCACCTGCTCCTGGGCACAGTTTCCTGCACCCCGAGCCAGCAAGAAGGAATCTGACTCCAGTTTAAAGGCGAGGAGCTTGTCCACGGTTTGTAGCCCGGCTCCCATCCCAGGAGGGGACCCGCTCGGAGCCGCTGCCCGCGGCGGGCAGGCTTTACCAGCTGTTTGCACCCATCTCGTGCCCTGCCACCTCCCTCTGCCACCAGCCTGTGGCAGGGGGACGCAGAGACCCCCGTGCTGGGGGTCTCACCCCCGGGTGGCACCATCCCAGGGTTTTCCCAGTTTGCTCCCAACCGCCGCTCCATCACCGCAGGGTGTCCGGCGGCGAGCGGCTGCCAGCACCCTGACTCAGCGCTGAGATCCTGGGCTCCGTATGAAAAACGCCGGAGAAAGACACCCCCTGACACGCCATCCGGGGGGCACTCAGTGGCTTGGCCCTGGCCGGGGGGCTCTTCCCTCTGGGTCATCAATTGTGCCCATCCCAAAAGCTGCTCAGCACTGGGCTCCCGTCCCTCAGCCCTCCCCTCTTGTCCTGCCAGCCCCCAACACCCCTCTGCCCACCCTGGGACCCCGAGGCACCCGGCGTGCTGCTGAGGACACCCTGCAAGCCCGCGGGTCCCATCGCCCGGGCAATGCGGCCGTGGCACACACTCTCCCACGCTGGCCCTGCGCAGCCAGGGCTGCCCGGAGCATCCTCCGCATGGCAGCGAGCTGAAAACACCATCCCTCGCCCCTCCGTTTAACCAGCCCAGCCCGTGGAGCGCAGCATCCCCCCCGGCACCCGGCATTGCCGCGCTGCGTGGGGGTGACACCATGTCTCCCTGATGTGGAGACAGGAGGGGGCCGCGCTCTGGCAGCGGAGGCTGCTGGCAGGCTCTGCACCCCCTTTGGAGATCCTTCTTTGGCTGCAACTCGTGTCGAGCACCCCAGCACCCATCCGCAGCCCTCCCCGGGGCCGGGCAGCACCTCCTCATCCCCGGCTCCGCATCCCAGAGAAAACAAGCAGCTGAGGCCAGAACCAGCCCCAGCTCCTCGGGGGCCCCGCGCCGCTGCTGGCTCCGAGGACGGGACCCCGCTGAGCTACTGAAGTGCTAAAAACGAGCCTCCAGGCCTTTGCGTGAGCATTTGTGCCGGGCTTGGCATGGGGAGAGCACGGCTGTGGCGTGGACGCGGGCACCGCGCCAGGAAAAACACACGCCGTGGGGGAAAGGTGGGCGCCGCGCACGTGGGAGCACGTCCCAGCCCTCGAGCCCGGGTGGCTACGGCGCATTACGCTGACGTGCCGCACGCGTGCGGGGCCCGATTTACACTTTCCTTCCTCAAAATGGGCACCCGGGGTGTCGGCAGGTAATTTTCAGTGGGAAAAACGCGTGTTCCCCAGCCCTTCTTTCTATCCACGCATGAGCACGTGCATGCAGCATCCCCCACTGCCGTGTCTCAGCCTCCTCCTCCTCCTCCTCGCCGCTGACGGGTGGATGTGTTGGGGTGCTCAGCCCCCTGCCCACCCCACCCCAGCACCCATCCGCCCCAGGGGTGCTGGTACCAGCTCCCCAGGCAACGCAGCATCTTCTTTTATGCTTGATGCGTCTCGATCTGGTGAAGATGCTGGCCCCGCAGCCTGCAGCGGAGAGGAGCATCGCTCCATTTCTGTGCGAAACAGTCCAAGCCGGGGATTTCTCTCCCATTTGCCAGAGGTTTCATCCCGGCTCAGCTTCCAAAGACGGGATGGCGAGCTGGGAACAGAGCTGCGTCCTCCCGCTGGCCCCATGCGGGGGCTCATACCTGCTCCCCAGCTGGTGAGGGGCACCCCGTGAAGCCACCGACTCACCCGGGTCTGGTACAAACCTTTTATTTCCCCTCTGCCCACGCCGCCCGGCCAGCTTGGGGCTGGCTTTGCCCTTCGGAATCGAAGCCGGGGGGGCTCCGCAGATGCCCTCTACCCCGAGCTCGTGGCCCGGTGCGGGTGCACCCCGGGGACGGGGACAGCCGCGGGGCCAGGACACCACAGACTCCACCGAGCTTTACACTGAGCCGAGCGGCCGAAAAGCGACAATGAAAAGTGTACCCCAAAACGGACACGAGACATCCCCCCCCGCACCCTCCCCAACCCCCAGTTCCCCAAACCCAGGTATGTTGCACGGGTGACAGTGATACGGAGCAGCACAAAACCGGCGGGGATGGGGACAGGAGCCCCCCGCCCCACCACGCCGTGGCCCCCCCGAGACCGCTCGGTGCCGAGGAACGGCTGGCACACGGAGAGAGCCTAAAAACCCTAGGGTGGGGAGTTGCGGGTAATAAGTTAATCTGTACAGATGTGTTAGGTGGACGTGGGGACGGAAGGGACCGCCACCGCCGAGCCGTCCCTCCCAGCGCAGGGGTGTCCCCACGGGGTGCCAGGGACCCAGGAACCACATGCCGGTGAAAATCAAACCACAAAACGACGCACGAAGTCAAGTGATGGAGAACGGCGGGGAGAGAGGGAGACGCCCCGGCTGGCATGGGAGCAGAGCCCTGTGGAGCCAGGGGAGGGAGGGGACCCCTCCACGCCGAGGGGTGAGCCGAGGGGGTCCCCACTTGGCCAGGAGGCCCCAGAGCTGGCCCCCCAAATCCAGGGCAGCGTTGAGAGCGTGGGGACGCGGAGGCCGGCTGCTGCTAGGTCCTGCCATCAGCTACAGCCCCGCAGGCTGAGCCGCTCCCGGCATGGGGCAGGGATGCTGAGCCCAGGACGGAGGCGTCCCAGCAGCTCCCACCGCCCGCCCGAGCTCGGACACAAGCCAGGAGCAGGAGGCAGGGAATCGCTGCCTCGTCCCCTGCTCGGTCCCACTCCCAACCCGTTGGCATCAGGGCCAGCTGCCCCAAAGGCACCATGGAGCCGGGAGGGGAAGGAGCCATCCTGGGGCCCCTCCGCAGCGCCGGGAAGGGGCCGGCTGGGTCCTCGCGTGGGCACGGAGGCGGCGAGATCCGCTCCTCTCTCTGGCTGCCAACGCCAAATCCATTCGCCACGTTTCGGCTCCCCAAGGCAATCGGCTCCGGCCGGCGGAAGGGAGTTCCCAGGGCCGGAGACGGCGCCTTGGAGGCTCAGCCCAAGGTGGGAGGCCGGGGATGTGCCGAGCCAAAGCCCAGAACGTTGCAGACACTCTCCATCCCCCACCGCAGCCGGCTCCCTCCTGCCCAGCGCTGGACCCATGCCCGGAGGGCTGCGGGGCCCCGGGGGGCTCCGGTCGGGAGGAGACGGACCGCCCCGCTACGAGGACGGGCTCCCCCCGGCCTCCCCGCTCTGGCAGCTCCTCTCTTGGCTCTCGAGTGCTGGAAACCAGGATCCCAGCACGTCTACGGAGGAGGCAAAGCCGCTGCCTGGCTCCTGGGAGCCTCCTTCGCAGCGGCCGTCCCTGGGGAGGAGAGCGGGACCGAGACAGATCATAACCCCGGTCCCCCCCGTGATGGAGCCAGGGATGCCCCTCCAGGAGCCGGGGACATGGGGCAGCCGGAGGGGCAGTGGAGCAGGACCAGGACCGGGGACGATGCCGTGGGGACGGTGACAGGGAGGTGGCGTGGAGGTGACGGGAAGGGGTGGGAGCGCTACAGGATGGTCTTGTCCAGGTCGACTTTGAGGGGCAGCGGCCCCGCGTCCTCGCTGCCGTGCGTGGGGCACAGGGTGACGGCGATGACGGGCGGCAGGGGGAAGGCGCCGGGGCCATCCAGGTCCTCCAGGTACTCCTTGTCCCCGTTGATGCTCAGAGGCTGGAAGAGAGGCAGAGGGGACCGTGCAGCCCCGGAGCAGGGGACAGGACCCTGTTGTCCCCAGACTGGGAACACCACGGGGCTGGCTGGGGACGTACCGCACAGCACGGACATGCCAGCGAGCCCAGCACGGTGGCCGGGGACCACAAACACTGTACAGCTATGTCTCAGCCCTGCGAGGCTCACCCAGCCGTGACAGGGAGACCCAGGGTGTTGGGGACCCCCGTAGGACCCCCCCGGGCTGCGCCGAGCACAGAGCGCCCTGTACCTGGGTCTTGACGTGCTGCTCGGGGGCGGTCACCAAACTGGCGCAGCTCAGCCACAGCATCACCATGATGGAGAGGAAGAGACAGGCGGCCAGGATCCAGCGAGGAAGGCCCGAGCGCCTGTAACACCCCACCGCCCCCCGCCAAAGAAAAAGGACGAGTTTATGGCAGGGCACAGGGTGGGAATTTGGCTGGGGGGGAGGATCACCTGCTCTGGCTTGTCGGGCACGTCCAGGCCCTCCCCCTCCGTCCCCACGCAGCCCCCGCTGCACCTACTTGGACATGCAGCCGAGAAAGTCGTGCTCCGGCTGCGGCGGGTCCGGGTGCTGCCCCTTGGCTTTGCCCCGCGGCTCCTTCATGGGGGGCTTCTCCCCCTTCGCCCGGGGGCCTGGGGGGGAGAGGCGATGCTGAGCCCGGGCACCCACTGCGGGCACACCTGCCCCGCTCCCCGTCCCCTCGCCAGCGGGTGATGGGGTGCCAGGCAGCCCCCTCACCCCCCGGGGACCCTCTCCCTGCTGGGGGGACCGGAGGATCCCAGCAGCTTCTTGGAGCAGGTCCCGAGTCCGGACGCACCCCCCCTGCCTGGGTGCGGGGTGTGGGAAGCTGATCAGACCCGAGAAGCGGGTAATTTGTTTAGCTCTGGAGAAATCGGATGAGAGCCAGGAGGGCTTGGAGGCTCCCGCACCCCCCGCGATGGCAGCCTGGACCCCCCCGCACCTGTGTGGGGCTGGGGGACCCGGGGGCTGGACCCCGGTCCCGGCTGCGCTGGCTGCTCCGGCTGGGTCTCCTGCTCCTCGGGTACCGGATACTCCATCTCGGGCTGGGACTGGCGGGTCGTCAGGGAAAGAGGGAGAAAGCGGTGAGCGAGGGGGTCCCCACCCCTCTGGGCACCCAGCAGAGGGAGGGGACGCGGGACACCCCCCACCTGAAACACCACGACTTTGCCATCGTCCGCCTGCAGGTAGAAGGTCCAGGTGGAGGAGATGAAGCTCTGGGCAGAGCTGACGATGTCGTTGCAGAAGGTGGAGACCAAATCGAACATGGAGAACGACGGCACCTTCAGCTCCGGGCTCTGCAAAGGAGCAGGGACATCGGTGTCACCGCCGTCCCCTCGTCACCCACCCCGGCGGACAATGTCCCACCCTGAGGATGTGGCCGGGGTTGAGCTGGATGCTCAGATCTGGGGCTCGGGCTGCTTCTCCCAGGGCTGGGGATGGGCAGGACCTGTGGTCCAGCCCCGGGAGGGTCCCCGAGACCGGGACTGCAGTCCCCAGGGCCACCACCCAGCCCCGGGACGAGCACCCAGTCCCTCGGCAGCCCCACGCTCGCACCAGCGCTTTAAACAATAGGAGCGGAGCGGCCGAGATGCCGAGGGCGTTTCTCTCCTGGCAGCCTCTCCGTGCCCTGGATTCTTGGCCGTCGCGGCGGTTTGTTATTTTTAAAGCATCCCTGCTGGAATCCGCTTGGCTGCTCCCTGCCACTGGCTTCGAACATTTTCCGACAGCCCCTTGCACGGTCAAACCAGCAAACAGGAAATAAATAGGTCAGATTCTGTATCTAATTATTATGCTAAATCTGCTTTGCCTGCTCGTCTGGGAACCCGAAAGAAAAATGCTTGGGGTGGGTGAAGGGGGTGACAGCCCCTCTCCGTCGGCCGGTCGCCCCCCGATGCTCATCCCTGACCCCGGAGAGGGGCTGGGAAACGGGATCAGGCACCGGGAAGGTCTTAAAAACCAGCTGCAAAGTGGTTTTTTGAAGGAGATGCAGCTTTCTACAGCACAGATTCATCTTCGCCTGCATGCGTACAAAGCCAAAAGCCTCTACCTTGGGCCAAAGTCTGATTTAATTAATTGGGCAAAAGCTAAATTAACTAAATGTAGGAGGAAAGAGCGTTGTTAATTGCTGGGAAGGATAACAGAGCAGAACCGGGGGAATCTGCAGCTATCAGAACCTCTCAGCCTGGGAATTCAGCATAATGGCCCGGCCTGGTCCAAATTTGCGGCAGCCGGGGTCGAGCCCGGTTCATCTGCTACCGATGCTTTGGAGGAAGGAGGGATGATGGATGAATGGCTGGATGGACAGAGGGAGGGATAGAGGGAAGGAGGGATGATGGGTGGATGGAAGGAGGGATAGTGGATGGAAGGATGGAGGGAGGAGGGAGGGAGGACGGGATGGATGGAGGGAGGACGGGATGGATGGATGAAGGCAGGGATGGATGGATGGATGGATGGATGGTGGATGGAGTGAGGGGGGGTGGATGGATGGGTGGAGGGATGGACNTGGAAGGATGGATGGATGGATGGATGGATAGATGATGGATGGAGTGAGGGGGGATGGATGGATGGATGGATGATGGATGGAGTGAGGGGGGATGGATGGATGGATGGATGGATGGATGGATGATGGATAGATGATGGAGTGAGGGGGGGTGGATGGATGGATGGATGGATGGACGGACGGACGGACTGCACATGTGGGGTGCTATAGCCTCCATGCCCTGGCAGAGGAGGGACCGGGCTGAGGTCCCATGGGAGGAAGGGCTCCTTCCTAAAGCAGACTGAGAGCCAAGCCACCACGTCCCAGCGTCCCCCCACGGGGCCCCAGGTGGGGGGTGGCCGGTGGGCTCAGCAGTGTGGCAGTGGTCTCCATCGCATCAGCGTTGCCTGCTCTGCCCAGCACCAGGACAAACTTTGGTCCCTGCCATGCCCAGGATGACTGAGATGCCCCATGTCCCCATGCTGGGGGTCAGGCAAGGGCTGAGGTGGCCGGAGAAGCCACCCCGAGGGCAGCCCCATGGCTCCAGGCTCCTTGTGGAGGCAAATGCCTTCCCCGGCTGGTCCCCGGCAGCCCTGTGGGGTGACGGCACAGGGATGGAGCAGCCGGGGTGCCATGGGGGGGCACATCCAGCTCCCGCCACCTCCTGCCCACAGACCCTTTGGGGCAGGAGACAGATGCAGGGACAGGGCAGAGCCATCACTGGTGGCACCAGGGACAGGCTGGGTGGGTTAATGGGGGGGAAGGGGGCTCCCCGTCTCCCCCGCCCCTCACCTTCTCCTTCCTGCTCTCCACCTCGGGCAGCTGCTTGCGGCACCCCGTCACGCAGCCAAACTGCTCCTCTGCGTTGCTGTAGGCTTCGGCGCACGCTGCGAGGCAGGAGCGGGGTCAGAATTAGGGTTCCCTTGATGAGCCCCACGCCCCCAGGACCCCTCTACCCCTCCTGATTTACACCCAGTGGGTATAAATCTGCACCCCACTGGGTTTGCAGCAGGGTCTGGATGCGGCCCTGGGGCACAGCGTGGGGCTGAGCGGGGGCGGGATGGTCACGATGGTGCCGGCGGTATGTGGGGGACTCCCCCAGGATGGTGTTTGGGGTGCAGGGGCCGCTCGGCCGCCGGCTCCTCACCTGCCTCGCACTCGGCTCGGGTTGTGTTGAGCTCGGCACTCGCATCCACGAAGTGACAGATGGAGAACAGCCGGCAGCCCCGGTAACAGGCGTTGAGAACAGCATCCTGCAGGGAGGAGGAGGAGGAGGAGGAGGAGAGCCCGGAGCTGGCACCAAGCTCAGCCCGGTGGCTGTGCCGGACCCCCACCGCGGCCCCCCCCTGCGCCCGGCTGGGTGGCACCGGGCACCACCGCCCTCCCACAGGACCACGGTCGGGGCTGGCACCCCAAACCTGGGGTGATGGCATCCCCGGGGGAGGGAGAGTTGCCTTTGCCCCCCCGATTGGCACCCAGTGGTGGGGTTTGCACATGGCCTTGTCCCCCTCGAGGACGTGGCAGGTCCCCCCACCTCTGCCAGGGCGCCTGGCACCAGCCAGACCCCTGTATGGGCTGGCAGGAGGTGGGGGCTGCTGGGGTGTGTGTGCATGGGGGGGCTGGGAGCACACTGTGGGGGATGCACGCGGGGGGGTCACTGCGTGCATCTGCATGCACAGGCTCCGGGGAAGCGGGTGTCCCCATGCGGGGGGGTCCGTGCGCCAGCGGGGGGGCGTGGGCAGGGCTGGGTGCTGTCAGGGAGGCAGCTTGAGCCCAGGTGGGAAAACAACCCCCTCCCCAGCCCCGGCAGCGGGGGCCGCGCGGGCTCCTGCCAAGGCGCTGGCCTAGATACGGCCCTGCCACCGCGGGGGCTCAGGGACGGTCCCCGGTGCCACCACACGGCCCACGGCACGGCTGTGGCAGCTCTGATCCGGGGCTTTCCGTGATGTTCTGGGTCCAGCAGCCAGCACCCGGCTCCATCTCAATCCCCGCGGCTGTGCCATGGGTGCTGGCCCACCCTGACACCACGGTGTCACCCACTCGCCCAGGCTGTCCCCAGCCCCGCTGGCCCTATGCCACCAGGGACGGCTCTGCCACGCCGCCGGTGGTGGGGTGCGGGAGGGCAGCTGCGGGGCTGGGACTCACCAGTGGCACCCCCAACCCGGGGCACCCACCCCCACCGAGGGCACCCCAAACCCAGCGCAGGTGAGACCCGGGGGACACCCCAAACTGGGATGGGTGAAACCACTGTGGGCACCCCAAACCAGGGGGGGTGCCCTCACCGGGGGCACCCCAAAGCCATGTTGGAGGAGACCACCAGGGCTCCCCCAGTGCCCCCCTACGGTGCTCCCGGTGCTCCCCACGGGGGTGGGCCAATGTGGGGCTGTGCAGTGGTGATGCCCGTGCAGGGCGGGCTGGTGCCCCCGGTGCTCCCGGTCCCCCCTGATGCTCCCGGTGCTCCCAGTACTCCCAATGCTACTCATGCTCCCGGTACCCCCGCTGCTCCCGGTGCCCCTGATGCTCCCAATTCCCCGCGATGCTCCCGGTCCTCCCTGATGCTCCCGGTC
>VYZM01001450.1:0-18828 GCA_013398915.1 Dromas ardeola
GTGTAGGGAGTTCCATCTCAACAGCTCTGCAAAGACGAAAGCGCAACTGGGGATCATTCTGGGACAGACGAAAGGCTACAGGGCGCCCGCGCTGCCCAGGTGTCCCAGCGCCAGGGCTGGCTCCTCAGGACACCGATGGCTCCACGCTGGGGGCACTGCACCCACAGCAGTGTGCGAGTCACCGGGTACTTTACACCAAGAAAAAGAATCTCAAAATAAATGGTTCCGAAGCACATTATGACTGAGCACTTCTGAACACTGAATTTCACCCAAATCACTAATATTTAGGACAGAAGTGTCAGATAAAAGTATTAAAAATAATGTAGACTACAGCTTTGTGACAGTTCTAACACTAGAAAGTGAGAATTTTTTTCAATATAGAAGTTATACTGTCATTAAAAAAAAAAAAAAAATTGAAAGTATTGCCAAGGGTTTCCAGTAAGAAATGATAGTTGCCTACTACGCATTCTGAGTTCCAGAATCTTTTCTCAAACCTTTTGCACTAGACAAGATAATCATTCTGAAAATGTAAAGCCAAAGTTTTCAGCATTCCTTCCTTTGCATGTATTTGTTCCCCCTTCACCGATAACCTTAAAAATATACAGAATCTTTTAAGCAGAATATTTACATTGTAGTTCGTGAAAAGATTAAGATTAAGAGCATCAAACCACTTAATTTTTTTTTCCCACTGCGCCCTTCAAAAAGCTTAAGTTTGGCAACTCTTTTTCTGAGGAACGGAACCCAACCCTATTCTCACAGGACAAGAACTGAAGCGTGCTGAGAACTGGGTCCCGTCTGCAGGCGTCTGTGGCGCAGGTGCCGCGTCCGCGGGGGCAGAGGGCTGTGCCCACAACCAGCCCAGGCCCCCCCGGCCTCGCTGCCGCCCCCGAGGCGTTTCGGGGTGAGCGGTGACTCCCACCCGGCTCTCGGGGCCGCGTCTCCCGCAGCCCCTCACGCGCCCAAGGCCAGGTGTCCACCGCGGTGGCGGCAGCAGTGGGTTCTCCGGGCTCCATGGAGAGTCCCCCCCGACCCAATGCGCAGGGAACAGGTGCACACACTTGAGCTGGCGAAGATCCACACAGACTCCTCCTGCCTTGAGTAAAAGATGTTTTAAAACATTCGAGACATCCATTCGAACCCACAGTCACTTCGTCCCTCCAAAGTATTTGTCGGACCAAGAAATCTGGTCTTAGGCAAACCAACTCTGCGCTCTTGCTAAACGAGCCATTCCTGATTTACAGTTACTGCAAATAGAAAAATATACCTTGGCAGGCAGACGGATGCTTAAGTTCTTCCTGAATTGTTTAAATGCATGTTTCTTCTGTAACCTTACAAACACTGGGAAAAGGGAAAGCGGGGGGAAAGGAAGAAGAGGAGATGGAAGGTTTTTAAAGAAACACATAATGAACATCAGTTATTCTTCAAATACAGGACTGTACTGGTTTTGTGCAAATACAATCGATATATTGGTGTGGTGAGGGCCAAAACACACGTAATCTGTGCCAGTTTAAATGCTTGGAGCGGGGCTGTAGCTCAAAGCAGAGGATTCGCCCCGTTTGTGTTCTGATACGCAGGACAGGAGCCGGGGGACGGACGGGGCACACGGGGGCAGACGGACAGAAGGACTGAGACGGACAAACAGGCACTTGTGGAGAGTGAAACGCTGTGATTCAGACAGGACAGGTACAGCTGGACAGCAGAGATCTGATAGGAGCACTTCAAACAGATCTGTATTTCCTAGGCACCCATGGCAGCGTGAAGACTCTTAGAGTGGGAAACTACTAAGAAGAAAATCCTTAGTTTCAGAACCGATTTACTATTATACATACGATATATAAAGCAAGCTACAGGAGCAGGTGCAAGCCCAGTGTATGTTGTTCCTGCTGCGTACCTGGGTAAGTTTTTCGGGGCCTGGGGAGACGAGACCAGTTTATTCACCTGCAGGCAGGTCCCGCACCCTTCAGACGGAGTAGGCAGCGCTCAATTAGCAGCGGTTCTTAATCATCTGGGCACTCGCTGTGGGGCTCTAGTGTACGGCTGAACTGTTCAAGCCGGAGCTTCGCTGCATTTGAAGGCACGATACAGATCTGCACTATAAACACTGACCTCAGCAGTGATTTAAAAGGAAAATTTGCTGTGTTTTGATTTTATTTCTCCTGTTCCCTAATTCATTTTTTTGAGCTTCCTAACCCACCTGTGAGCTGCTTTTCCTCCATGCCTGCGGGACAAAACCCTCACGAGCTGCAAGTGACAGAACAAGGCTGCAGTGCCCGGTTCTTTCCTGCACAAACGTTGCCCTGACCCATGGGTCCGTCACAACCCAGCCGCAGCCTGGGGTTCAGAGCGACGCGTCCCATCATCAATGCCGTCCCATCATCAATGCCGTCCCATCATCAGCGCACACCCAAAGTGCCCCCAGAAGGTAACAGCAGCGGCCAAGCCGTGAGGGAGCCGAGGGAGGGCCAGAGCCGCTGCCAGGCAGGAGCACGGGCAGCACAGGGTACAGCACCGGGTACAGCACCCGCTCCTGCAGCTCCCGACCTCGGGGAACCCGGGGTGACCACAGGGGGGGGCGCTCCGGGGCGTCATACTGGGATGCGGCTCCCTGAATTGTGAAATAAGTATTTGCCCTGTAACTTGCCTGGGAGGCAGCACTGAAGCCAAGCGTGGGCACGGGGACAGGCAGGGAGCAGCCAATGTCTAACAGGGCTCCAGGAAAGCTGGGGAGGGACTGGGGAGGGACTCTGGATCAGGGAGGGGAGCCATGGGACAAGGGGGAATAGCTTCAGGCTGGAAGAGGGGAGATTTAGATGAGATCTGAGGAAGAAATTCTTTGCTGTGAGGGCGGTGAGCCCCTGGCCCAGGTTGCCCAGAGCAGCTGTGGCTGCCCCATCCCTGGAGGGGTTCAAGGCCAGGCTGGACGGGGCTTGGAGCAACCTGGGCTGGTGGGAGGTGTCCCTGCCCAGGGCAGGGGGTGGCACTGCGTGGGCTTTAAGGTCCCTTCCCACCCAAACCAGTCTGTGATTCTATAATACTGGTGAACTGTGTCTTCATTAAAGTTGTGGTAGATGTTTTTTACAGTCTTGTGTTTAATTACAGTTTATTCCACCCAGAGGTAATCGCAATAGGCAGCTTTCCATCTCCTACTGTCTGCCAGGAGGCTTCTTCCAATTATCGGTGGGAGTTGAGGGTCGGAGACCACCTTCCAGCTGGGTCCCAAACACGGGGCCAGCAGCAGCATCTTTACCAGCCTCCACCGTGACAACGGCCGCAGCCGAGGCACCGCTCTGCCCCTGGCCCTGCCGCTGGCCCCTCCACTGATCCCCCCCTCTAAAGCCACCAGCAGCTTCAGCCACCCTGGCAGGGGGGAGGGGCAGAGGGTGCCACCCCCCAGACACCTCAGTGCTGGGACAAGGGCTGCACCCCCGCTGCACCATTCACGGCGCCATCGCGGCCACTGCTTTTTATTGGCACACTCGGGCATCAAAACATTGCCATCGACGACTCACAGCCCCCAGACAGAGGAAGAAAATTGCCCATTAATTGTGTCTTCAACGTACAACGTGACCAAACATAAATACATGGAAAACAATAAAACATGCAAAAATTCCCCAACTTTGAAAGGACTAATAATTCAAAACATTTATGCTAGTGAGATTTCTGCACAACCCACCAATTCTTACACCTTTTTCCATGTCAAGATCGAGAATTGTTAACAAAACACACGAGGCGCAGTAAGAGATGACTGCCTTCTGAATTAAACTTTAATTAAACCATTCATACACCAGCATAAATATTTGAATTGTATTTAACTCTCAAAAATTACCAAACTGATTGCTCAGAGAATATAGTAACCGTCCATGGAAACAACGAAGTTGATTTGCAAACTGCTAAGACAGCATCTGTGAGGCACAGCTCAAAATTAATGTGTGTGTGTTTCAGGTGAAGCGTCACCGTGAAAAACGCGACTTTTATAGTTTCATTGTGCAAATTCAGTTCTATTGGTTCACTCAAATTTGGGAGAAGGAAGCTTTTGTCACTGCGCTACACTGGCATCTCAGGTATCAATGGCAGCATTCCAATGCGCTCATATGGTAACAAAAAAGAAAAAAGATTAAATGGTTGGAGGTAAACGCGCTCCTTACAAAAAATAATTTAGCAATTTGTGGATATAATTAGAGAAAAAAATATTGGAAGCAATTGCTGTCCAGCTGAGCCCTGCTAGCCCCAAGACAAGCCGCGGTGTGCATTTAGAAGTCACGCTCGTCTTTTCTAGGGCAGGGCCCAGCCATGACCCGGCCTCGGGGCCGCGGGGGGTGTGTGACAGCACCTGCCTTCCACGCGCCAGCTACAAACGTCCCTGTCAACAAGTGGCCGAGTCCATTGTGGAGAGAGTCAAGATGCTTCTGTCGTTGGCACAGAAGGGATCCGATGAACTCCATGATCTAAAGCAACAATAAAAGAAAAGTTTGGCTGACTGGGAACTGGTATCTCGAGGTGAGAAGTCTGAGAGCAAAAGTAAGGGTTCTGAGGTTAGAGACTACTCTATTGATTTCAGGTAGGCACCTGCAATTCATTCAAACCTTGGAAAACATACTGCAATTAATCATGCCAGCTCCATACTAACCATTCTGTATTTACCTCTCTCTGCTTACTTGCACCTACGGATGTTTTCATCACTATGAACTGAAGTGACCAGAGGTTTCTGTGCCAGTTTTACAGCTCAGGCTTTCCCACTGTGCCCCAGCCTGGCCACTGCCTGCGTCACGCAGGCACCGTCATCGCCGCCAGCCGAGCCAGCCCCCGGCCAGTAAAGCCCCGTGGGACGCGCAGATATAACTGGGGATCCCAGTTCACCGTGCTCCCTGTCAAACATCCCACTGCCGAGGGCGTGGGTGGGCAGAACTCACCCACACTCACCACCCCATCTCAGCCCTTACTGCCGAGATTAAGCTACAGTTTAGGGCATCAGGAAAGCTAGGGGACACCTCTCAGCTTTTGATGGGGACGGGATCCCGCAGTGTCCTCCCCTTAGGGACAGACCACCGCTTCGGAAGAAACACTGTTCTTGGCTGAACAATATTATAGGACTGTATGCAAAAAGCTGAAAAATAGAATTTTGGGAGGCAGAAAATCAAAATATAAAAATCTTATCCCCCAAATTTGCCTCTGTCAGAAATCTGCTGTTTGTTCAGAACTTCCCCACGTGAGGCCCTGCCACGGGCACCACGAGCGGGAGAGGGGACAGCTCGGAGGTGAATCCTACGGTACGAGGACGTATGTGATCCAGCACTCTTCACACTTAGTGACTGACAAGTTGACAAACAATGTTATGGAACAGACAGACAAAAATACATTTTATCACACCGCAACACACATTTTATATTCTAATGGGTGAATGAAGCTATAGAAAATACTTCTTGAATATATTTTGCAAGCAGAAAGTTAAGTACAAGAGACTATATTCCTGTGGCCCACTACTCCAAGCATTGGTACAACTTTGACTCAAAGTTTCTATCAGAATTTGAGACAATGTTTGATTTCATGTTCAGTTATCGCATTTGACAGAATATCATATTTGACAGAATATCAGGAGCGCAGAACACAAGACGAGCTAGCTCCTGCAGCATACGTCAAAACAGTGCTCCTCATTCTACAGCAGTCTCTCAGAAAACCTATTGAGAAGCATCACTTCGTTCAACAAGACTAATTTCAGCCACCTCCGGGGTGAATAAGAAGCCATTTTCTAAAGCACAAGGACACAAAAGCCCGTCCTGGTTGGGACGGCGCAATCCTCGAAGGTGGCAGCTTTAGGTAAAAATCGAAGCAGCTCAGGAACAAAGGCTAAACCATTTTATGAGCATTTTTAAATCACCAAATAGATTTCTTAACTGTGCCTTCAGCATTTAACAATTTTCAACTGCCTCACACGATTTAAGAAATTACTACATTAAAAAGTAAACAAAGACTTCCACAGATTACCAGGAAAGTGTCGGGGAAAAATTAGTCTTAGTGCCTTGAGGTTTGGACTAGGCTTTAAGCGCCAACGCTGAGGGGAAGGAACTGAAGTCACTGAAGAAAGCAAAGACGACTGAAATTAAAATAATGTCTTTTCTAGTGGTACTGTACATAAATTTAAGTGAGGCTAGAAGACGGTTTGGGGTAATTTCAACCAGAGGCAGAAGCAAAAACTGCAAAACGTCAAGCCCTTAGTGTAGCACCAACAGAGTTTTGCATATTCATTAAACATAACACTACTGCGTTCTAACAGCTCTAAAATGATCCAGCTGGATGGAACTTGGTCTGAACATTACATGAGGCAAGCAGACAAGAAACCTGAGGAAAAGCAGTCTTCGAAAAGTGTTTAATATTCTGTCAAATATGAGTTATCTTCAATAAATACCTGTAAGCTCTTGAAGAAGGAAAAATAGAGTGGAAAAAAAGAAGAAATTGCAGAAAAGTAAATGCATTGCAGAAAATAAACCAGAACACCTACCTTATAAGGCTACATGTTACTAAGGCAAATGTTAACTAAAAATCTGCCCTAATTAGATAACAATAAATGAAAAAAAGTAGCATGAGAAGTTCCTCCTTTGGAAAGCACAGTTTTACAGCGAAGCGGAAAGAGGCCCCAAAAAAACCTTAGAGCAACTGCTACCAAAATGTTGATTTTTAGACCAATTAAATGCTCACCTTGTAGATTAAAAATTCTATTGAATTGTTTATTTTATACATCATGCCCGCTTTCTATACAGCAAGAGTTTGAATTAAAGATGTACTTAACGATCACAGTTCATTTTTCATATGGAGTGAAACCTTTTGCATAATCCCAGCCTGGCTTTGTAGAGATGCGGAAGGAATCCCATAAGGCCGGCAGGAGAGACTGAGCGCGGAGACGCTGCTCCGGCGGGAGCTGGCGCCAGGGGGGTCCCACAGCGCAGGTCCCTGCCAGGGGCAGCACCAGACCCCACAAAGGCCGTCAGCGGGAACGACCCCGCCGGATCTGACACCGCAGGAATGATATCACAGCCTTTCACCACAAGAGACGGCCTTGCGCCAATGCAAAATGAGCTTCCTTGAAAACGCGTGAAGTGCAACTTTTTCAGGTTTGGCTTTTGCCCAGGGAAGGACCATGATACCATTCGCAGGCGGAGAGATTACGATGTACAAAAGACTGTATTTCTACCCCCAAATATTTGCGTGTTTGGCAGCGAGCCCTCTTTGTTTGGAAGTGGGGAGGTGGCACATGGGCAGGTTTAGTGAGAGCTTTTCTCAGCGATGCTCCTCACATGTATTCGATTACTCGAACATGCTTTTATCCCATTGAAGTTTGTTTCACACATGGTTTGTGAAGGAAAAAGATTTATTTAGCACATACTTTGGAATGGCACACATGATTTTGACAATATACCCTCTAGAACCGAAAAAAAGTTTAAAATTCTTAGAACCTGTAGGCTCTGTTCTGTCAATTACTCTGGTTTTAGAAATAGCTTATAAAAGTTATACTACAAAAATATTTCATCTTCATATCAATCAATGGCTGAAAGATTTAAAGACTCTCCTTCTAACAATGAAGTTCTATTTAAAGGGGGGGGAGCGTGAGCCTTTTGTATATCTTCAGGAGTAATGCAAGCTCCAAGGTAAATATTTGGAGGTTGTACATCAAGAACCGAAGGGAAAAGTCTTTCGACTTTACAAACAACTCCTGATTCGTGAAGGCAAAAGAAAAAAAAAATCTTAAAGAGGAGAACAAAAACAGCAGCAAGGCTTGATTTTCTAAAGAGAAGAATGTACAAATCAAGAGAAATTACGACAGATACAACACAAGGACTCGCAGTAAGCCAAACTAAACGCTGTAACAGAAATCTGTTGAAAACCGTTTTTCCGACTCCCCATCCCAAAAGAAAGCACTCAAAAAGAAAGAAGAAACTGATCTTTTAGGGTGAAAAAAGTACAGCAAAGAGTTGCGTTTCCTACTCAGCCAAGCACCGCCCGCAGCCGGCTCACTAGACATCTATGGCCGCAGGCTCGTCGGGCTCCAGTTTGTAGGAGAGGCGCCTGCAGCAGAGGCCGCCGAGGGAAATGCCGCACCTGCTGGGCCGGCCGGCGCCGCACCGCCCCGTCACTCGCTCCAGCACTCCTCTAAGAGATGTGCCTGCTGCTTCCCCAGCTGAGACGCAGCACATGGAGTCCAAGCAGTTGATACCTGAACCTGCCTCAGTAAGCTGGAAGGAGGAAAGAAAAAACAGAAAAGTCAGCGCTCACAGATTCTAGCAATGAGGATTTATCAGAAAACACAGGAAAACTCAGGAAAAGCAGGTTAACAGAAAGTTAGAGTGTTGAATATTTTTCAATTTTATAGGAGAACTACAATGATGAATAACATCGCCATTTCGCTTCTTAAGGTCTATATATACTAAAATGTGATCTTCCCAAGGTTTGAATGCAGCCTTGGTGAGCGTAAGGAAATCGTTTAGCACCATCTCTGCTAAATGCTGGCAATAAACCCCTCAGCAACTCTCCCCATTACAGCTATAACCAACCTCTGGAGCAGAGCACTGTGCAGTTTAAGCTGTGAGGCCTTGATTAACCTCAGCAGAGGCACAACGATTTAGACAAGCTGCAGGTCTGCCCGATTTTAAGTGAAAGCTATCAAGAGAAAGCTTCAGACCAGGGCTGCAGAACACAATGCAGCACCCTGACCGCAAGTAGCATTTTTTCTTCAAGAAGTGCAGAATGCAACTTCCGATAATAATTTACATTATATCACTACCACAGATGCCCTTGGCTTGGTAAGGAACAAAACCACATTCCCGATTTTGCGAATATCTCTTAGATAAATGCAAAGAAGGCTGATGTTAGAGAGGTTCGGTCACATTCATGCCAGCACGAAGAATAATCCAACATTAGCGCAACAAACTTTCTACTGTTCATTCTTTGTAGGTGAGAAACAGACCCAAACAAACCCATACTTCTCTGTATTACTGCTTTCGTTTTAAGTGCCATCTATCACTGTGCTCCTCTATATTATTTTTGCACACCAGCCAAGCACAGCATAACTAAAATCTAACATATCCAAAACTGACTTCAGTATCCTCTCCAAAAGGAAATAAAAATGTGGAGCGTGGCTATGCTTTTTAATTTAATTTGAAACAAATGCCCAAACCACAAAGGCTTAATTTAAGCGTTAATTATCCTCACCTCACTCTCAGACACCAGGGAACGAAGCAATCTGGGACGAGGCACCTGAGTCTACGATAGGACACAGCTCACCTAACAGCTTCCCCCAACTTCTCCCCGCGTCACCAAAGGTTGCTCACTGTGGTCTAAAGACTTTGGTTTCTAACACCAGTTGCTTTCATGCCACACACTTGCCCAACACTGCAAGGAAAGCAAAGAACCTCAGAGTTCCCTATGGGAATGGTTCACTATGAGTGGACGCATTCCTTCCTAATCCCCCAAAACAGGCAAGTGGAGAAATTACAGCTTCAGAACAGAACAATTCCTACGCTGCAAAGGAAAGGCAGCTCTCAGAAACAGCTCACAGAAACAACAGGCATCTGGAAATCCAAGAGAAAGACCCCAACTGGTAGGACAAGGAGGGAGCCCGCAGGCAGAACTGGTGTTTCCATGCATCATTTCCAGCCTGCCCCTTCCTCAGCTCTGCATTCCCCACGGTCCCTCCAGATCTTCCCGTCTCACCGCTCAACGGACTGTCGGAGAACACCAGTATGAACCTACAGAAACCATTACAGACTGAAGTCCTTGATCCAGTTGCTGGACCTCGGAGACCATGAAGGAGTGCAGGCAGAACACACGCTTCTGCTTAACCCACACTCGCTTGGGAGGTTTTCTGGGCACAGAATGAACATTTACTGTGACAACGATCTTGTGCAAATACCTGAGAGACAGGAGCAGCAGCATTGCAACTGACAGGTCTAAAAGGGGCTTTGGTTAAAACAAAACCGAAACAAAATACACCTCAACAAAGCCTCTGTCTCCGAACGCCCTTATTTGATAACCATCACATCTGGTCACAGCTGTCACAGAAGATACCACAGCTGGGACGAGCACAATTTGCGGCATTGAGTACCAGCAAACAGGACCTTCACAGCCACATCGTGCTGCGCTCACAGCGCGTCAGGCGAGACATCACCCAGAGGAGACGGGACTGCTATCAGGAGGAGAGACAGCAAGCTCCCTGCCGCACGCGCAGTCATCTTCACGGCTGTGTCCACACCACATTCCTACGCTGAGGATTTCAAAGAGAGTATTTAGCCCATCCACTACCTCGAATACCTCTAAAGCACCTGTACAAGGCTGTATTCCAGTGCTTGCAGGTAGGATCAGACGGACCAGACATTTTTTCCCTAGAATCAGCACAGACCTGCGAGCAGGCAGTCCTCAATATCACTCACAGACTGGCAGAAAGAAGAACGAAGAGTAACCCAAACTGGCTTCCAAGGGGTGAACCTGCAGCTCTGCGTTTTGGAGGGCTGGTGTCTCTTCTTCACTACAATCTCCTTTGTTCCTCACAAGTTAGATACAAAAAGCTAGGATCATGCTTGAACCAATATTTATCGAAAAGTTAATATTAGTCTTTTTAAAAAAAAAAAACAGCAAATGTGACCTCACATAAGCCTGGAAACAACATTTATGTTTTATCAAACTACCAGTTAAGTGTAAAGTAATACTGGGAGAGCAGTGAGGTCAACATAAAAATAGATTCAATTTTATGTGTGGATATATTGTGTATCACTGCCTGGTGAACATGATTTTCATATCTACTGCCTGGAAGGAAGATCCTTATGCTAAAGAGTCCCTTTTCTCACTTTTCTCTCTGTGGCAGACAATTATGACCATACTTTTATATCAGAGTAAAACCAGGCATGGTAACGTAGTAAAGCATAATGGTCTCTGAAGACTTGAAACAAACCCTCAGGAAACAAAAGGCAGGAGAGACAATGCTTAAAACAAATTAGTAAGTATAGAAAAGTATCTGCTATTATTCATATTTGGGCTGCAAATGAAGTATTTTCATAAGGTAAGGTCCGGGATGACAATAAACATAACACTTTGTATGATAATGGCCCAATTCATGTAATAAATCAAAAAGAAATTGGTGTGCAGAATTAAAGAATGATTCAGCTTGATAAGGAAAAAAAATCAAAGCCACAAACTATAATGCAAATTTTACCGCAGATGCCAAAAATATGGGTATTTTGGAGATGGCTCCACGAGTGTGTCTGTGTGATAAATAGAGATATGGCTAGAGACGCCGGTAGGGTAGAGAGGGAGTACTACCTAGTGGAGGGAAGCCCCGCCGGGCGGGCTAGCTGGATCTAGCAGTTGCCTATTGTCCTCCCCTCTGTGCCTGCTTTCAGCAAAGTCACATGCTGAGCTGACTGAACCCTTATCTTCTTCCATCTAGAAGGACAGAAAAGCAACAAATCTTACACAGCACCACGCTTTGCATCGCTGTAAAACAGTTACCATTTTTATATGAACTTTTGTTTTACAGATCTGTTCTTGAGAGAACAAGGCATATTTACAAGGCAGAGAGGCACTTTGTCAAGCTAATCGGTGGATCGAACACTGTCGATCCGTGTGTGGGTATTACACGGGTTTGGTCTTTTTGAATGCCATAGACTACAAAAGGGGAAAGGCCAATAAGTTTCAAATCTATTTCACAGACTCACAGAACGGTCGGAGTTGGAAGGGACCTTTGGGGATCATCTAGTCCAACCCCCCGCCAAAGCAGGCTCAAATTTTCAGATTCTGATTTCAGATTTTGGAGTTTTATTTGGTTCCCCCCTTCTAACAGAAACGACCATTTCAGTTTGTCTTATTACAAAGTATTCTACATGCCACAAGACAGACATTTCAACTCAACATTTAATCACACTGAAATATACAGTTGGGACGTTGTTGAACAGGAAACATATTTAATCCTATAGATCAAGTTAAGAGCCCTGTGGTCTATTCTCCTGGGCCCTGGTCCCACCTGCCAGCATGTCTGATGCCACACGGACATTTCAGAAAATACATATATGGAGATGGTTATTACTATTCCACAATTAAGTTAAAACTTGCTGCCTACTGTAAAGCTCACTTCCTTTAATGCTTAATATACTGAAATCCCAAACAATTTGATTTAAAGTTTTAAAAGACAACAGAAGACTGTTGACATCTAACAATTTCACCGGCACTTATGTTGTCAACATTGTTCTAGTTTTTCTGCTCCTCACCTCTTTAAATCAAATAAGCCTACAAATGCCAAATTATTTCATTATTTCAAAGTCATTAGACAAAAGTATCTTCAGGTAAATAATTACGTGCATTTTTGTGACTGAAGATAAATATGAAATAGTCTGTTCTTCTCTCATTTGTTCCCCCTTCCTGTGCTAGATCCTATGGAGTAGCTAACAGGTCAGCACCACACCACGCTAACACGTACACAAACCTGGAAAGGAAGAGATTACCCTTGTTCAAAGTTCAGCATATTACGATGCTCTGGGATACTTTACTAGCGTGAATGCATGTTTGCGCTTGAATTTCTTGGAAATGACACAGTCCTTACAGAAAACATACGCTGTAAAAGGACCAGCAACCTGTCTGTTCTCCGCTCCTGGGCTGGATCAGCTGGGAAAGCTGTTGGGAGGGGGATGCTGTGACACAGTAACTAGAGTTAAAAATGAAGTACGGGAGGGCGTAAAGCCAGAGCCGGGGTGCTGGGGCAGCCAAGGCCAGGGGGTCTGCGCAGAGACGAAGGAGAAGAGGCACAGCAGCGCGTGGGTCCGCAGCTGGGGAGAGAGCGGGGCGCTGGCTGCGCCGGGGAAACCCCGCAGTTTGAGAGTCCCGGGTACCACGTCACGCACCGCCAGCCTTCCCTGCAAATAACCCTTTTTGTGTTTTACATTTCCCTACTATTGTGTACAGTTGTAATGCACTGTCCAAACGTAGAAACTCTATAAACACAGTTAATCCCATCAGTAAGTAGAAGTAAAGCATCTGTCTGAGCAACACTTCTCACATGTGGCTTAACATTTCTGACAGTTCTTATAAAGCACAGAGAGGTGTATACATACATAGACACACAGACATTGTTCACACAGGAAAAACCTGAAATGAGACACAATGGGGCCCAGTTAGCACCCTAAAATAGATATTTTCCATGTTCCCAGCCCAGGAGAGACAGCGACAGAGGAAGCAGCAGCCTCGGCCAGTCTCCAGCTGCCCTGAGCCTGCTCTGCCCCAGCTCCTCCTCAGCCAAGTTACAGAGGTGAGGGTGTTCAGAGGCAGAGTCTGAGGCACACGCAAACTGCATTTCTGACTCACAGCAATCACCTGGACACTTAAAAGATGCCCCTCAAAGCTCTTAACTGTACATCACAAATGTACTTGATGGAAACTTGAGAAATTTTTGCGCACTGTGAAGCCTAGAGACATAAAAATTGGTTGTAACGTCCTGCTTGTCTTTTAATTTGCATTCACAGAGGCTTTCTCCTTTTGCGTATCAACAGAACAGCAAGATGCTTGCAGAACAAGGCTCAACTCACTTTAACCTGGTGCTATACTAACCTGGTGCTATACTCCTTTTGAGGTTTTTCATACATATTTGACACACAGCAATAAACTGCCCAATCTACCCTCCCGCTGCGGCCGCAGCGCAGTCACTGGGTGGGCATTTCACACCCGGCGGGACAGAATTCCTGCTAACAGCTGTATCCACCTGCCGCTGCTCTGTCTCAGCTTCCACCAGTTTTCCTGGCTTTCCCTGCTTTTGGGAAACAGCTGGCCCGGACACCACGGAAACCAACCCAGGGCTCCACCCCAAACTCGCTTGTATTTAGTACAGTGAAATCTATTAACTGACTATCCTTTTTCCTGTTTTAGGTAAGGATAAACAGGACAGCTTCCAAATTTCATCTGAATGAATAAAGAACTAGAGAAACCCGAATTCCTGTTTCTTTCTCGTTGCACTTTCCAACTTCAACTGCACGGTACAAGGCACTTGGTGCTTGTGTTTCAGGCACCTTACGCCTAGATACTCAAGTGTAAGCACTGACATACAACAGAATTGGATTTGTATCATCATTTGTTGCTCATGGACAAATTTAAAAACATGTTTAATTTTGGAAAGTTTAACAGAATCTTTTGCTAGAAAATCTTTGGCGTAGAAACGATGCACCACGTAACTCACTTGAGTAATTCAGTGGGAAAACAGTGGTTTACTGGAAATGTATTTATCTAAAGTTTTGAAAAGGAAACTTCTTTACATGACATTGATAAACTAAGAATTTTGAAAGCTAACTTGTAAAAGCTTTTGCAGAGAAATCTCCCCAGTAAGTTGCAAAGTTTACTAAAATTCAAGAGCTATACCGCAGTTTGCCTGTTTTAAAGCTAGTAAGTGCCGAATTCAAAACCAAACCAAGGCACCCGCCGGTACCGCCCTGGGCAGTGTTGGGAAACGGAAGCCGACCTGTTTCACAGCGGCCAACAGAGCGAAACACAAGAGGCACTTCCAGCTACGCCTTGCAAAGGTGTAGCAGACGCTCAGAGGAAACACACAGGTTTTCTCTCCCCCCCTTTAAAAGGATTGTATCATCTGTTCCAATTAACTGCTAATAACCCTCTGCTCATTTACAATGTCAGCTTCCCGTCTCCTACTTTCCCTCAGTTAAACAAACGGCAATTATGTCCCCAGATTGTAGGTTGGTTGGTTCTCCTAGCACCTATTTGCATGCTTTTAAACAACACGGTCACCTTAAAAAACATATTAAAGGAATAATTTCTTTTCATTAATTCTTGCTATAGAATATAGAAGTAGGTAAGCCTTGGATAAAGCGTCAAACAGGTTGAGATATTATCGATGCATATGAATGTTTCAGTCTTACAAAGAGAATCAGCATTTCATGTACTGAACTCAGAACATTTAAAGAGTTTCAGAATCACAATGGTTTACCTAGACACATGTATGCTTTGATTTTTTTTTTTTTTGGAATAGTTTTCTAGGACTTGGTAGCCAAATGCCTTTAGGAGTATGTATCTATGCACATTGAAAACAAACAACACTCACTTTATAGATGCACAAAACAAAGACAAAAAGCCTTAGCGCACAAGTGTACGTACGCACCCAAACTTAAAACGTTTTTTGCTCTTTCAATACAAGTGGGAAAGCAAATTAAAAACGGGCAAACAACTCACAAGAAATTGCTGCCTGAAATATACGGACCTTCCTGTCACGGCCTTATGAAGCTGAAATTATCCAACATGCAAAAAGCACTGTTAATTTTGATCATAAAGAAATTAAAAGCATTATAACCATGCTAGAAACTGCGGTTATTGAAAAATGGATGCAAGAAGAGCTAGATCTGTATTCTGAAAGTTGAGCATCATGCTAGGGATGTTTTTTCCTGAAAAAGCACGTCCAACACATGCTACTTAGGAGAAGCATTTGGCTCAAAAACACAGAGCAAAGCCAAGAAATAACCAAACTGAATGTATCTGCACTACAGGTATTGCCCTCTCAACCCACTGCCGTTCATGCCTCTCCCCGTCTCTCTCGCACTGGTTAGTTGACCTCCGGCATGCACAAGAGTTGGTGAGGAGCTGCCCCTCCTACTCTACCTAATTTTGCTCAGCTGATTCCTGGCCCTGGACAATGGCTGCAGTGCGATGAACTCGTCACTTAAAGCAACTCTGTTGGAGTACATCTACAATTGGACAGAGAAGGGATGGAACACACATGTCAGTAAGTAGCAGCAGTAATTTTCTAAGAGAAAGACACAGGACAAGACATTGTTATTTAAGTGGAATACACATCATATACAGAACACAAGCCTGGGACCTCCAGGACGGCCAGTGACTGTTTGGTAGGACCATTCTTAAGCGTACCTTAGTTTTCATACTGAGAAAAAAGGCCCATATGCTTTTACCTCTATACTTTACCTGACAGCTTTATTCAGTATTACCTTCTCCCCTCAATAATGCTGTGATTTGTATTTACCCGAAGATTTATATTTTGATTCAGATTTACCTCACCCTCCACGTCCTCCTATATGATTCTGTAACAGACCTATAGTCAGAAATTACCCAGAAGCTACTTCAGGGCAACAGACATGAGTCAAATATAATAAGATGGATTTTCTTTAAGGCCAGCAAAAAAAAACAAACAAAAAAAACCCCCAAAACAAAACAAAAAAAAACAAACAAAAAAAACCCCAAAAACTTGGAACACAGAAGAAAAAATTACACACATGCACCCCAAGTGCATTAAGGAAGGTAAAGTTAGCCAAATTCATCCCTCTAAAAGTCAGCTCATGCTTGCCTGTCAAATTTTTAATATACTGACTTCCCAAAATGGAACAGATGATTTTTTTTAAAGTTGTTGTGATGGAACACTACTTACATTTAAAAGTTTATCTTTAGCAGAATTTCTCAAGTGTTTCTCTCTCATACCAGTTGAATTTCTTTGCTCTCTTATGAATAACTTAGCTACATATAACATCTAACAGATTGACTGTTGATGCTATGACCTTATACTAAATAAAAGACATAAAATCAAGTTCCTTATATACGGAGTAAGGCAGATGCGTACAGATACAGTGAATTCAGAGCACCAAGTTGGGTAACTCACACAACTAGCCTGGCTCTTAGTTTCTGAATAATTAAACCAATAGGGGCAAGCACCTTCAGTTGAGAAACCTGTGTTTTGCTTACTGCTCCTGGGAATAGTTTAGAATTTAAGTGATGGCAGACAGAAACAAATAACTTAAATAGCTGTGATTTTAAAATCAGTGACTAGTTCATGTAACACTTTATCTTCTCCTGATAAAAACTTAGTAACTGTAAACTAAACTTTTTCTTTCCCTCAATATGCAAATATACTTAAATCCTAAAATAAAAAATGAATAATTAAAAATATTCAGCTATACAGAGGGTGCAGCTACACTATGAAAACCACATTTAAAAGGGCAATATACAAAGTTCCATATTCACGCTCTCAGTGACTTCCACAAAGAATTCCTTAGGGTTAGGACAAAGATATTTTCCAAACTCATTCTGTCTGAAATTCAGAGTCCTTTCCTCTGCTTTGAAACGGAAAGAAAAATATTTACTAGAATTTTTAAACAAACGTAACGAGGTATAATCATGGCAGAAGCATTCTGTCACTCCTCGACAATAAGTGTGCCACGTTGGTCATCTGTTAGTCTTCACTTAGGTCTACTGCCTCCCGACAAGAAGAGCCGCTGGAGTTCAGCAGGGCCGACTGCCCCATGGAACGTCAGATTAATCAACAGATTACACCTCAGGAAAGGAACACCCAGGTGCCTTCTTTCCGCAAATACACTTTTAACTGTGATTTCACTATCAGACACACAGAGAACCACTGAATGGCTGCTGAAGCATTTCTGGTCAAATCAGATTTTAGATACCTCGACTTTGCGATATCAGGAATTAAGTGTTTTCAGAAAAAGGCAGTATTTTGGCAAACATCAGTCCTAATGCTGACAATGTCAAACAACAAAGTAGAATGGGAATAAGGGAAAAAAAAAAAGATGACTATTGGAGATGCACAAAGCAAAATCCCCACGGCTATGAATTAAGCTATAGCCACAGGGAAGGGTTAGACATTCATCAAGATTCTTCCTTAAAAATAAGAAGCCCAACTGTGTCCTTGACGACACAACTGTAATAGAAGCAACTGAACCCAGAGATTCTTTAAAATTGATTTGAAAGCAAGAAAACGCAACCAGAAGCATCCAGATAAAGCTAGGGAAAAACAGTGCGGTCTTTTTGGGTTTTAATTCAAGCACTTCAGGAACATGAGAAACCTCAAGAACCAGACCGATACACTGCCAGACACAGCTGATGGAAGGGAGCAAAGGGAAATGTTCAATAAATATTGCCACAATAAAAGATAAGTAAGTATCATTATCCACAGAATTTTTCTTAAATCAAGACTCTAATCCAAAAAGTGCAGTAACATGCAATCAAGAGTCCTATCAGGTCTAGTTGAAGAGTTTTCTGAAAGCTAGTGGTTATTTACCTTGGGTTTTAGCTACTAAATTCCAAGACTGGAAAAAGCAGCTAATATTCCAGTTTTGAAAAGGGATAAATGGGGTATTTCGGCTAGCAATGGGTTTGTCAGCATGTTGATCCTAGGCAAATTAAGAGAATGTCTCACATGGAGTTTTCTCAACACACAAATCAGAAGGGTAATATAGTTTAAGTAAATCAACAGGCACTTACATCAAAGTAATTACAAGGTTAGATGCTGAAAGTAGCAGTATTGCTGTAATGCAGTTAAGAGTTCCGTATGGCACATAGCTCAGTGTAATTTGGATTAAGCAAATCAATCTGACACATAAACATATGTTTCAGAACAGAGCTGTATGTGGGCTATCTTTCTTCTTCATTCACCTTCACTTTTTTTTGGCCCTATGCTATTTGACCTCTCATCAATGACCTGGAAGAAACCAACATAATCACTTGCAGATGAGACAAAGATGCAGAAGATAACAGGTTATTTTGCTAACTGAAACAGCCGGGGGATTCATTATTCCCATACTTGTCACGGATGTATGCTGTGCTGGAATATTGTGTCCACTGGTGAAATCCAAAATTCAAGATGAGGTTGAGGAATAGTGACGATTACAGGAGAAACACGAGAACGATGAAAAGACTGGAAGATAACCTTTTTGACAAAAGATGCAAATCCAAGCTACTTCTCAGTGATAAAATTAACTCGATCACAAGCCTGACTACGAATAAAACAAAAACCTGTTAATAGAAGGCTTTTCAGTTCAGAAAAAAAAAAAAAAA
>VYZM01001450.1:25681-43860 GCA_013398915.1 Dromas ardeola
TTTTTTTTTTTAGTTATTTACCCTGTTTCATATACATTTACCAAGATGCAAGGCATCCAATACTTACCTGTTGTGAAAACAAACAGAAGAACTGATACAAAAATTGTGGTGTAATAAAGCACACATTCTGAAAAAAGAAAAGCAAAAGGCAGTAGTTAATCCTCGGTACGTGCTTCATAACCCTAAAAGAAATTGCCAACTCTAACAAGCCGTACAAATACACATGGAAAGCATAAAGCATTTCAGGATTTTCCCTGGCAAAGTGAAGCCATACGCTTTGCTTGAGAGCACATTCTGTTTGTCCTTTAAGACAATGAAGCTGAAAAATATAAACTTAATTATATGTGCTTGATGAACACATCTCATTATGGGAGAACAACTAGTATTAAAGGAGAAGAAATCCATCCATTTTCCCTTCAGTTTCTTTTTAAGAGTTTCTTTGCAAAATAGTTTCCATATTTCATTCAGGAAAGCCTGGGCCCTGCTGATGTGAGCTTTTGGTGTAGGAGTTGACAAAAACGAACCCCCAGACCTAACAGCATGCCGTTATCTTGAAATGAGAGCAACCAATAGAAGATAAAAAGTGGCTCGGTGGCCAGCACTAGAATCTCAGATAAATTTCAGGTAAGACAGTGGATTTTGACTTCTTATCAAAACTGATGATCAAGTTAAAAAAAAAAGATAAGATGTTGTTAGCATTTCAAACACCCCAGCCCAGGACTGAGCTCCCAGGCCTGTTTCCCATCCCTCCTCCTGGCGTTTCGCTTCAGCTCAGCCTGCTCTCCCCCTCTGCAGACCCTTCACTCCCTCAGCTGCTTCCTGCACTCTTTTTTCCTTTTAAGAAATATGAATGAATTTGGTTAATATTAGATCCATAAACAAAAAAGGTTATACTCTTCCATCAATGCATTTGATTTCAAGCTGCTAATGCTTCTTTCAGAAAGCAAATGTGTCTGCCCCGCAGCCTAGGCAAACTCATTGCGGTATTTAAATCCCATTTCCAGGTGGAAGTACTACACAGTTTCACAGTTAAACTACTGCATTTAGTTGTAAAATAGCAACAAAGCCCAGAAAACATGTTTGAGCAGAGATATTTAACCTGTTCCCAACAAAAAATGTTAGATCTGAAATAAATTTCTTGTCAGCAAAGTCACACATTTTTCTGTGAACTTGAAGACTTACCTTATAAAAAAAGTACTGTACAAGGGTTGCTATTCTAATATAGTAAAAGTGCCCATGAACAAAAAGCAACTTGGAGAGGAATTTAAACCGTGCTATTGCATAGTCACTGTTTCTTACAGCCTGTCTTCCTTCCTTGCCCATGATTCCTGTAATATTTGGGGGAAAAAAAACCAGAAAACAGGTTAAACATTATAAAAATTGAATTTTAAAAAAAAAAAAAAACCAAACACCCCAAAAACATACACCTGAAGCTACAGTTCTGTTTTCCTGCACCTCAACATCATCAAGACTTCAACAACTTTCAGTTCCAACTGAAGGCATTATTCCTGACACTTACAACTATGGGAAGCTACTAATTTGATGCTGATTCAATTAAGAAAAAAAAGAAAAAGGAAAAAGGACTATGTCTGTAAGCTATTCCTGAGAAAAGATTCATGGGAAGACACAGAAATAATAATGCTCATAAAAACCCCAAAATTCCCAAACCCCAAACCATCATGAAATTATCAATTTACTTACTATGCTTTACTTCAGAGTTTTCTTTCCTACAGTACTTTCTGGGAATAATATATGACTTATTCTCAACAGCAGAGTAACGGAAATGCTGTTCTTACAATAGCAGTTTACTCACTCTGATGGGCTGACAATGCTTGTCACTTGTCACAGCTGAACACAAATTCGTTTCTAAAAACTAGTATTAAGATTAGGATAAGCATACACAGAGAACTCAAAGTGCTCTTTTACAGAAGAAAAGTGGCCCAGGATTCCTAAAACCAGACACTTAAAAGAGGCTGCTTTAAAAAAAAAAAAAAAGAAAAAAAAACAAGTCAAAAGGTCCCCTGTCACCCTCCACGGCAAAGACTTGCTAGTTTTCACCAATGGACTTGTAATACCTAAGATTACAATAAAAACTTGGATAATTTTATTTTTAATAACCTTCAGTTAGTTGACAAACTAGCTGCAGAATCAAGCATCATTTGCTATCGGGCTGTGACCTTCTCAAGCAGGCTATACCCATGGTCTTCAAAACCACGGCCACATGATTTACATGATGAACATCGCAAACACCTTTTCCATCGCAAAGGCTGACAGACTGAATATCCTGAGGTACCAATACCTATGGAAGAACCTTCAGCATTTACTATTGGAACAAACACAACCCAACAAAGTCAGCGAAGGAAACAGCAAAACGCTAGGTGATGGGTCCCAGTACAGTCACAGCCGTGTTTTGGTCACGGCCAGCTATGAGAAAATAATCTAAACAGAGCAAAGTACCAAGCTTTGCTGAGAATCAACAGCAGCCTCTCCAGAGATGTACTGAAAGCCTTCTCCTCAAAGACCAACCAGACAAATGGCATTTCTACAGCGGTACAGACATGGTGCAAACAGCGGCAGTTTAGCACAAAGAAAGGTTTGAAGGTCAAGTTTACACAGGAACTCAGAACCTGACAGTGTTTGAAGGTAGAGATACCCACTTCCAGTACCTGAAGCAGAGTAATTCTGAGATTCTAGTTACCGAGAATCTTTGCTGCTCTTAAGGCAGCATCAAGCAGGACCTCTGATTATTGGTAGACTACACAAACCTAAGACCTGTGAAAGCCAACAGCCTCAAATTTTAAATGTCACTAAAACTCTGCTACAACAGATGACTCAGATTAACATCCTGTCATTCACAGGTGCAAAACCGTTAGAAGTTTGTTTGTTTATAAGCACTATTCATAGTCTAATCCTCTACTACACTTTGCATCTTATTTGCCTTTCTCTCTTCTGACAAAAGCGAGTTACCTATGCCAACGTGTGCTTCTTGTATCATGCTCACATCGTTAGCACCATCACCGATCGCTAATGTTATAGGTTTCTCTGGAGACGTTTTTAACAGTCGCACTACCTGGGGGAAAAAAAGGTAGAAATTTTTCAAATTAGACAGATAGTCTACCTACAAACCATGCTGCTAATTCCCGAGTATCTTAGTTAGGTTGCCTGCCTGTAAATGTAATTACTACATTTCATGAATGTGCACGCTTGGGTAAAACACATCTTTGGCATATCGCATCTGCAGATTCACTGCTCCTTTAGAAAAGCTGCTTGCTTTGGGGCACAAGCCTTATTTCAATATTATACCTGACTTGAACTTACTTTGCAGTTCATATTTACATGTTCTTTCACAACTCTTAATTTGGTGCTTTATCGTGGAAAACAGTCAAGTAGAAGTTGGAACTGAACATTTACTTAGGGAGTAATCCAGATTTAATGCCCTTTACCAGACACGCCCAGATTCTTCACATTTACAGTATTTTACAGCATAAGCAATGTGCCCTTGTGGCCAAGGTGGCCAGTGGTCTCCTGGGGTGCATTAAAAAGAGTGGCCAGCAGGTGGAGGGAAGTCATCCTTCCCCTCTGCTCTGCCCTGGTGAGGCCACAGCTGTAGCACTGTGTCCAGTTTTGGGCTCCCCAGTTCAAGAAGGACAGGGAACTGCTGGAGAGAATCCAGCGGAGGGCTAGGAAGCTGCTGAGGGGAGGGAGCACCTCTCTGCTGGGGAAAGGCTGAGAGCCCTGGGGCTGTTCCGCCTGGGGGAGAGCAGGCTGAGAGGGGATCTCATCGATGCTCAGCAACAGCTAACGGGCGGGGGGCAAGAGGACGGGGCCAGACTCTTCTCAGTGGTGCCCAGGGGCAGGACAAGGGGCAAAGGGCACAAACTGGGACATGGGAAATTCCATCTCAATGTGAGGAAAAACTTCTTTCCTGTGAGGGTGGCAGAGCCCTGGCACAGGCTGCCCAGAGAGGTCTGGAGTCTCCTTCTCTGGAGAGATTCAACCCCGCCTGGACACGATCCTGTGCAACCTGCTCTGGGTGACCCTGTTTCGGTAGGGGGTTGGAGATGGTCTCCAGAGGTCCTTTCCAACCCCTGCCAGTCTGTGATTCTGTGAAAGGTCATAAACTTACTCGGCAGTACAAGTAGATTTAAAAGATTGATTTCCTTTGTTTTACTTGCCTGGACAGATGAACTACCAATGGAAGGTTCTAATTCTGCTCCCTGCATTCCATGCTGACCAACAAGTCTCACACAAGGTCAGGCAAGCAAACAATGCAATTCCAGAAATCCTTGTCTCCTCAAAGCACAATAAAAACACCTACAAGGCAGTCCTGATTATACACTCCCTTACCTTTGCTTTCTGAAGGGGTGCCATGCGACAGCACAACACTGCTGAACAGTTTTTGCAGACTTCCATGAACAGTTTTTCATGTTCCCTGAGTGCAAGAGAGAGGCTGGTCCCATCCACAACCAGGCCATGCTGGATAACGTGGTCTTCCTTTATTCTAGTCGGGGACAAAAATGTTGGCTTTGTATCGGTGTGACGGACAAGTTTATATTTTGTCATGAATTAGGTAGTTGCCCAAACAATTAAGAAGTTAGCTTGTTAGACAGATTGCTTCTTCAAGTCTGTTAATGTATTAATAAACAGATTTCTAAAAAGGCAGCTTCATGTGTTTGGCACATACATTAAAGAGATTGTCATAAAATTAGAAAATAAAACTAAGCTAAGATCATCACTGAGCTAATGACATCTCAGGCACATTACCTCTTGGCTAGCTGCCTCAGCTGCTCTGCGCACGTACTGTCTGACTTGTGCTGCACGAGCTCAAGGATGTTCATGGTTCTGTGAAAGTGTCCACACGATAAACTGACACTAACGGCCGTTTCGTGCTTATCTCCAGTGAGTACCCACACTTTGATACCGGCCAACCTGAGTGCTTCTATCGTTTCTTGGACTTTCTCCTGCAGCCTAGAAACAAGAAGAAAATCTTAAATAACCAATCAAACACTTTACAAAAAAAAAAAAAGTGCTCACACTGTAACTCCACATTACTTCTGTGACCCCACTGTAATGGTGATTTAAGACGGCATTGGCCAATGGTACCTACACATTCCGTTACCAGCAACAGAAGAAAGGCCTTGATGAAACAAAAACTGGACTTCAATGCTGCTAAGTCATCAGAACTTTGTAATAAGCACATCTTAAATTAAGTTAGCCACCACAATTAGATCTACTATGGTAAATGAAAAGCTTTTAACTGCTCCATCAGTACACTCCAGTGTACAATACACCCTCTGACTTACAGAATGCCTCGGAAAATAGCTATAGATAGAAGTTTTCCCAAGGAATTAGCCAATGGCCTAAATATTTACTGCAATTATTCCGTTTCACATACATTAAATCTCTCCTGATGAAGCACACTATGTCATAGTTATTAGGCCACAATCAGTTGGTACAACACGTGTTTTGAATGCTCCCCAAGCCAAAGAGCAGTAAACACACTAAACAAGAACAGCATATGACTTTTGGCGGTGGTGGGAAAGGTTTTCATGGCACACATCATATTTCAGTTATAAATCCTAAACTCGCTACGTTTTTGAGCGTAGTTAGCAGAAACTCCATTGCATACTTGTCTTCTACTCCTGTAGCCCCAAGTAATTCCAGATCCCTTTCTATGAAGTTGAATACATCTGCTAATCTCTCTTCCCGTTGTTGTAAGGCAGTCCTGGCCTCATGCAGGCGTTTGCCAACTTCTTGGTACTCCTCAGGCGTGAATCTTCTGTAGGCTATGCACAAAGTTCTTAGTCCTTTCTGTGAGAAAATAAAAGACTACATTCAGCGTAAACGAGATTCTGATCTAACAAGGTGTCACCTGGAATTTGTTCACTTCACATCACAGAATTTGTACCGGAAGAATTTTCTTCTAGTCAGCTGGGCAAACATATCCACTTACCAAGGCAAATTCATCCACATGTATCCTGGTTTTGTCTATTTCTCCGCTCTTACTACGAGGAAGAATGGAAGATTCTGCTCCCTTTGTGAATAAAAGCTTTTCCCCTAAAAAGTAAAACAGAATAGATGTTAAGAATACATACTGTTTAAGAAGTTCTCAACAGCAGCTTGTGAAACTTCTGATCGCTTACCTGAGGGACTCTCTACAATGACACTCATTCGTCTGCGATTTGGATCAAACTCCAAAACATGAAGCAATTTATACCTGTATTTTGTGTTTTAATAGAAAAGGGAATGGGAAGAAGAAATTTTAGAGATAAATTTCCAAAGACAATGACTTATAACACAGAGCTTTCCCCAAAGTGTCATTTTCATATAGAAACTCTAAAAGCAACGCTATTACTCTTGAGCAGCAATCACTGTTACGGGTGTTTGTGAAAATTGATTGCTTTTCATCACTTCACGTACATTTAATTCCATTCTATAAGACTCTTCTAAAAGGTTCTTCTACCAGTAGGAATAGTTTCTCGAACACGAGCTTTACATCTGGAGATTACAATCAGCTCCTACCTTTTCCTTTATCTTTGTTATTACTTCAGGTGTAACTTTGAAAACTACATTGTATTTCTAACACTTGTAAACAAGCTACAGAGTCAAAAAAGAGTGTATGTTCCCAGATGACCGGACTATTTTTTATTATGTTACCAGTAGTTTAGAAAACTAATTTTAGACATTTAAGTTTAAAGTACTGCCAACTGACACAGACCGCGTGGATAAAATGTGCTATGACATACTGCAGATATACAAGTACTAATAATATTTCTACCCATTTTGGGAAAGTTTAAAATATGTAATTAGATTATGCATACGCGAGACTGATTCTGGGAACTTCTTGAACTTAAAGCACAAAGTTTAAGACTTGAATAAGTAATCCAGTTTTCCAACTCCATTACAGTCTCAGCCTTTGAGGAATGGGTGAAGACACAAACCATTATAATACACACCGACACAGAGCAACTCACACAAAAATCTTGCATCTCAGCTTCAACTGGTAAGGAATAAGATGCAAGCTGTCTTGAAGACATCAAGGGAAAAGCATTAAAAAGAGCACGCTGTGGAAAGGCAAGGTTTTCTTACAAACAGAATGAGGAGGAGAACGTTATATTAATCTTCACTACTGTGCTGTCCTTCAAAAGGACCAAGGAATAAAAATGAGTACCTTTCTGGTTTTCCAAGACTTTTTACTTCCATACTGTCCCCACTAGTTCCAGTAAATACTACTCCAACCCTGAAAGGAAAAGAAAATATACGTTTAATCATCAATTTAACATAATGCCTACTGATTGTTGGGGGAAGAAAAGAAAACCAGAGAGAGACTCTTACAGCCCCCATTACTGTTCTGTTTCCAGAGCAAATGAAGAATGCCCGCTTTCTATAGTATTTTAACAGCAACATACTCCATCCCTGTAATTTCTCAAGGATTTCCATAAACATTTCAAATCATCACTTTATAATATGCCTAGGTTTTTGTGTATTTTATTTTTGTATGTTTTCACAGTAAACTGACAGTGCCAGGACCTGGGCTTTACAAACTTTCTGAGCAATTCCTGAGGTTGCCTTTACCAGGAACTGCCTGCCCTCGTAGGCAATTCCTACAGAAGAGTTTTGGCAGTCCCGCTCACCGGCTTGCAGCTTCCACCAAAGCTTTCTCGTCTGGTGAAGAAGCGTAATACTCCAGCGGGGCTGCGATGCCATTGACATGCCAGGGCCCATCAGCACCATCTGTCTGATCTGCATTGATCTGCACTGTGTGACAAAGGCAAACGGCTTTCAGAAAGAGTTCTTCCTCTTTCATCTAGAAGCAAGAAAAGAAAAACACTTCATTTGTAACATCTGTAACATTTAGATATCAACCCAGTTTTTAACATATTTTTAAAGTACGCGCGTTTTTAATTGAAAATCTGCCAAGTATTCCATGTGAAATAATCAGATCTCAACATGTTCAATAAATATTATTTATTCGGTAACACTTAATAGCTTCAAACTATTCAGAAATTCTGATTATTTAAAACATGCCAATGCTAGAAGACTATTTCTCTGAAATAAAACAGCTTATCTAGGATGCTTAAGGGGTGGGGGGGAAGTCTTACCAAACTATGCCTATTTCCATCTGGAGAATCTTCAGAAAACCCCTCTGGAGTTAGTTTACCGTTGACCTCTTGGTACTTTATGCCATTAATGGAGCACTCCCGAAACTGCATCTCATTTTCAGTTAATGTACCGGTTTTGTCTGTAAACACATACTCTACCTTTTGTAAAATAAAACAAAAAGCGGACTTGGAGTTGCATATACTTTTTAGAAGAAAAAAAAACATACCAAACCCAAACCCCAAAAACCTTAACTCATACTCTCCACACCTTTTTTTGATCATATAGAAATTTCAATTTCTGCCATCAGATAGTTATACCTTATTTCCAAATTAATCAGAAAGCAAAGTGCAACCAATAAAAAGTGTGCAGTAATGAATTTTAATACTAAAAAAAGAAGTGGAGACTAGAAGATAAAAAAAAAAGAAGAGATCACACAATTTTTACTCTACCTGTCCCAGTTCCTCATTGAGGTCTGAAGTATTTACTTGTGCTCTCTGGTTTGTTTCTTCGTGATAGAGGTCAAGATCCCAGCCAATAAAAAAAGATCCAAGAAATTTCTGCATCTCAACAGTCACGTAAAGTGAAATAGGTATGATAAAATTGTAAAGTACCAGAAAAGCAAGAAAATCTGAAATAAACCTCAGGATCTACAAGAGAAAAACAGAAAATGTAAAGAGTACTGCAGCGATCGGGTGAAACGTGGTTACTTAGTTATGTCTCAATATGTACAAAACAAGAAAAATTGAGAGAGCCGGAGGAGACCAAGTCCCACGTTCTGATGAGAGAGAACACAGGGAGTGCCAACGCAGGCATGTCCAGGCGCCCCAGGAACGCGCCTCAGATTGATGCAAAGACTGCCTTAAGCTATGGCTGGATGTTTCAATTTGCAAGTTCGTTAATTTTTGTCCTTTCTACTGAATCTGTTGGGAGGGCTGCCAGTTAATATTAAGTGTCAGCGTGATTCTGCTTTCAAACAGGTCTCTTGAATGAGTTGGGTCTGAAAAAACCGAACGTGTTCCCCATTCCATCAAACAGCACCATGCACAGGCTTTTCTGAGGAACCATAAATGGTGAAGGCAAACAACTGATATTCCATGTTGTCAGAGGAATCTGCAAGGGTTCCGGATTGTTTCAGGACAGCAAAGTGACAAGAGGGTTCCTGTCTAGGGGCATTCCCCAGTGACGTGGGTGATCCAGACTACATGACAAGAAAGAGACGGTGTGGATTTGAAGGGCACAGACTTCTCTTATGACTCTTCAAATCATTGTGTTCGACACACACGTTTTGGGCAAACGGCAATGTAACAGGATAGCAATTTCTCTTTATTAGGTATGAAAATTTTAACAAACTCTGAAGTGCAACTTCACAATCTCTTTGAACCCTCTTTTCCATTTCACAAAAAACTCAATATCTAAATTGTACGTTGGGAAGACCCTTACCAACACTTGAATATCGAGCAAGGGAGAGCAGAGATGCAAAAAAGTGGGACATCTTTTTCAACTCTACCAGATATTGGTGTAGGAGAACTTCTTGAAGAAAGGGAGTATACAAGTAGTCAACAGTTTGCAAAAGCTAAATGTTCTTCCTAATTAGGGAGCGTTGCTATAATTACTTAATAAAAGTCAGTACCGATGTCTGACAAAAACCTCAGGAAGTTCTATGCCTCAAGAGATCTTCCAAATTAAGCCAGAAAAGATAAATAAGAACACAGAACATCAGAAATATGTCCTAACAAAACCCAAAATTTTCAAAAAGCTTCGTCTTTTCATAAAGGAAGAAAAGTCAGTAACAGAGATAAGGTATTTCTGCACAAGGGAGAGGCTACATAGGACCAACTCTCTTAAAAATACTGAGACAATAGCAGACAGACTTGCAAGTGGATATGTGGTAGTGACACCTAAATCCAAGAATAGGGACATAATAAATATGACATTCAGTATACAGTGGTTGAGAATTCCACAGACAGGCAACTGGGTAAAACTACATTACCTTACTGCTGTTTCTTTCATGCTCTGTTTTTCCATTATACCAAGGTTCATCCCATTTTTCTTCAGCTTGCCACGCATACTTTAAAATAGTACTCAGAATGGCTTCAAAGAGGAGGATTATTAGATAAATAATCAAAAAGGAATTCATGGACCTACGAAGAGGCAAAAAAAAAAAAAGCAACTTCAGTTTAGTTTACTTAATCTGTTGACACACTGTGCTTATATGAATTGATCATAAACTTACTGGACAAGTTTTTTTTTTAAATCTTTCCCATGTTTGACATAGATAGAAAGTTTCTATGTGACAAACAAGCAACAGCAGCGGAAAGAAATCCTACATCTGACTCAGATACACTCTACATGTAACAAAACCCCACCAGCTGCCCTGTGTCACCCCTCTTGTCCACGATTTTGGGGGCTGCCTTCTCCTTCCCTGCCTGCCTGAGGATCTCGCAAGGCTGCAAAGGCAGTTCAGTACAAACCACTGCGTAAATCCAAGGCTGCACCTTGCCCTGCAGTTAGAAGAGTAGTACCGATTGCTTCTGATTATTTAACCCAGGCCATGCCATGACCAGGACATACTCAAACTTGCCTTTACATTCTGCAATGCCAGCCAGACCACCTTTCTCCCCTTGCCTGGACGACTGAACTTTTCTTGTGCACTCTACAGTTCTATTTGTATCTGGCTATAGAAGAATAATCAACCTCACGTTTGCAAAAGAATGCCAGGAGGCTACCTCAGATTTTAGTAACTGGAATAAAGGCAACGTATCAGAACTACTTTTCCTTTTAAAATAATTCACGAGGTTCAACATACAAATCTTTATTATAGTAACACCTATCCCGTAACTATGAGCAAAGATTTTTAAAACTGAGTCTGCAATCTGTGCTAGAAGTAAGATTCACTGCAAAACATATCTGGATAGGCTATATCCTTTAGACTATGTGAAAAACAAAGCTATTTTCCATGATATAAAACACCAGGATTCAGGACAAAGATTTGCCAGCAATTAAGACTTCATTTCGATCCATCCTCTTTAAAGGCACGATGCAGTTTCACAGTAGAGGATGCAGAGAACAGCAGAGGCTGGGACCGTTGTGAAAACTATCTCGAAGCATCTAGTTCAAGCAGCATTTCACCTCTCATTAAACGACCTCCACATCTCAGAAAAACAAACCTCCTGAACTACCATTTACTGCTTTGTTTCTGTTTATGCTTGGGTACTTCAACTTTGTACACTACTGATTAATCAATAAAGGATGAAATACCAAGAAATGCATTTCATCTTTATAGCTTCCTACTGGAGGCAAAGCAATTGCACTCTCTTCCCTTGCCTACAACTCAATGAGGAGATCATCAGGGTTTTAAGGTTACCAAGGAAAAACTAAATTAAAACTCTACAAATAAGAAAGATATTAGAAAATAAACATACTTTTCTACTGCTGACCGTTTCTGAGATTTACTCTTGTAATTTAATGCCATCTTTGTCTCCATACCTGTATACACTGCAACACCTGGGAAGGAAGGCGAGGGGGAAAGAGTTATATTTTATTTTCTGCATATATACAATTTGCAGAATTTTTCATTTTAAGAGACATAGGGTAAAATCAAGATGTGATATTACTTTTGTGTTTACTTCAGTACAACAGGGAGACAGTATTTTGTAAGTATTTGCAATATTCTGCTGAAGTAAAACAGTACTACTGAAGTAATTTTAACACCTACTAAAACGCTGTTCGTTATTATGACTGTACTGCTCTTCAATATGTATTTTATGGAAATCAGAACGGTAAATCTCAGGAGAAAGTCTTGAACAATGGGTAACAGTAACAACAGTCATTTATCCATTGAAGTTAAGTTATTCCTTTATCAAACCACTTCAAATATTGTCATAGAGCTGAACTGGAACTTTATATCCTTAGAGATTCTTCAGCATAATATCGTTACTTTCATCTATAATCATGTCCCCTCAGGTAACAGTCAGCAAGATTATTACAACTTCTTCAGCGCAAGTAGAATTAAAGCACAGTTCATTAACACGTTTTAAAAGGACAATACTTTTTAAATATTTAGGTGTCTACAAACCAAATATTTCTTTAGTGTTTTTTAATCTTGCTCCACGAAGTAAGAGACTTTCAGGCCCAAGAGGTCTAAAAAGAAATAGACATATCAGCATTTAAAAATTAGTTGTTCTGTGTTCTGTAGGATTAACGAAATCCACTTTTCTGTGCAACTTGTCCCATATCCCCTATGAATTCCCACTGCAACAACTCCAACCCCACCCTCATTTAGGCCCATCTTCAGTGCTCTTACCCTTGTACCACACCTCACCCCCACATCCCCACAGAGCTCTCGGGTTCTCACGTCTCATCGGGCCACTGCCATCCTCTCCCACCACTCTTCAACAGCCCGGAACTGGTGCCCGAGCTAAATATACCAAATGGCTGGTTCAGAGAGACCTACAATTACTTGAAAAGTAGTTACTAAAAAAAAAGAACTGCCGAGCTCACAGTGCCAGAGGAGTGCCATTTTTGCTTTGGCTATTTTACTTATCACATTTCTCCCCTCACTCAAACTGCAACGACCTAGCAGGTTCAAAAGCCATCAGACCAGAGAAACAACTAGACGGACACACCACCACCACACCCGTGCAAGTTCTGCTTCCTAAGGCAAGAGTAAAGTTTCATAAATGTTTTTTTCCTCAGATCTATGGCACCACAATAATATATTCGCTTCACTGGCTAAGTTAACTGTAACAGCGCTGGGAAAATAAAGGTCCAGGTCGAATCGCGGTTCACACAAGGTTAGAGCCCTACGTTCTGCTCCAGTGGCTCTATCATCTTTAGAAACTGCCAGCATGGTTGGTTTGAAATAAATAAAAGACAAGGTGCATCCACTATTTCTGCCAGTGTTTGAAATGAAAGCAGAAATTCAACAACTGCAGTGGCCAAGGTGAGCTACTGGGTAGAAGCGAAAGAATTAAAGATCATATACCAAGTGCTACAGCACACGAGCCCTTGGGTTTGCCTCACTTCGCCACTCGCTGTACCACAGGCACCCCATGATCACCGTTACATAAACAAAGCCCTTATACTTGAAGTTCCTTTGAAAGCATAACCTGGAGTTACTCAAAAAACACCCCCCCAAACCCACCCCCCACCTGCCACAGTTAAAAATTTAAATTAACTGCTACTGCAAACGTGACAGTTCCCATCGCAAATACTGTGTGCACCAGTTATACACACGGATTACAACAGGTTCTTTAAATTACATCTACGTCTGTTAATATTTTAGGCTAGACTCAAACTTTAACTGAAAAATTGAACTAAATGGGACTAAATGCTCAAGCATTTATCCTTTTTTTATAAGAAACCTAATGTATTTTTCTGGATTCAAGTGCTTTTTGCAGTTTGTAGAACCAGTTTGAGCAACCCAAAACCTGAATCAGTGCAGCACCGACTAGACAAGTTGATCGTTGCCAGTCAGAACATACAGCTCCACCAGGAGGCAGGACTTGCCATTATCTTTCACACTCCCTTTAAACTGGCTCTGTTATATGTTGTCAACTAAATTACTTCGATAGATTATCCCAAAGCTGAACCTGTCAAGCTTGGCAGTAATGAATTCTGAAAAGCTTCAAGAGAAGTAGCACATAAAGCGACCTTGAGAACAGCCGAGTGGGATTTTGGAGGGGTTTGGGTGAGGTCTTTTCGTGGGGGTGGCCAAGGCATTGGACCTGGGGCCAAGTGATCTGCCCTCAACATTCCCGTAGTTCCTGTGGAACCACTGACAAACCATCGCTTCACTCTGAACTCCGTGCTGCCCCTATCTAAAACCGAGAGATGTTTGCCAGCCTCGCAGGAGGCACCCAGATTGAAAAACTTGCAGTTCTTCAGACACACATTACATAGAAAATAATACTGCTTTAATATTTGATTCAGGTAGGAACTTCACTGAAAAAAAAAAAATGTGTAAAGGGTAACATTTTGGATATTAGAAGAGGGAAGGAATCACAACAGATTTACCTGGTTCTGTGACACATTTATACATCATAACATATGACTTCACATTTTAAGAAGAGGTGACCAAGTTTTTTGAAAGCTTGATTATCAACAACTCTCAAGAGAAAACAATTATATAACTTGATGATAAATATTGCTGAAAGTCTGGTCATTTCTTGTGAGAGATTTCCCTGTCTTTATTTCAAACCATGACCTTTCTCACTCCTGTTCTTCCTATTTTCTGTCCCGCCCTGTTGTGGCGGGAGGAAGCGGATGAGCAGCTGTGTGGATGCGTGGCTGCTAGCGGGGCCACGCATTTACCCCCAGTTACCAATTGCAATTACCCACTGCAATTACCAATCTTTTGAGGAAGTCCACGTGTGGGTCTGTAAGAGGCTTCACATCTTTATTTTTGTATTTTCACACGTGTTTAGCAGGACTGCACAGGGAAAGGTTGTGAGTACACGGTTACGTGCACACAATTACACATTGTCTATTACAGATGTACACACCTCTCTTTACAGTCCAGGGAGTACCGAAGTTTTAAATATATACTAAAAGCTGCAGATTTGTTAAAACAGACCAATAATATCTAGGAATTTCAACTGCAAAAATACCTGCAGAGTGCCTCTGATAAACAGATAACAGGGGATCTGTTGTAGCCTATGTAACATGCCACTGGAAAATGTTTAAGATCAATAAATGTTTTTAATAACAAATAGCAAAAAGTTACCAGCTGATTACCAGTGCCTAAAAATTATCCCCTTCAGAACAGCCAAGCTTCCCAGAACTGCCCCATTAAATCTGAAAAACTGGACAGTACTGAACGAACTTTCACTAATATTTTCTCATCTCCATCTGAAGTTTGTAGCTACCATTGATACTTTCAGTAAAAATACCCCTCCCTTTCGTATATTCAACAGTAGCTAGTTTTTTGTGATGATCACGATTTTAACCACCTCTATCAGTTCTAAACATTAATCTGATAAGATTTTCCTTACCGTACGATTTCTTCAGTTTGTTGACTTACAGTTATTCTTCCAACAAATCTATAAAAAGATGGTCATATGTTAGAAATATCTGCATAAAGACTCAAAAATGTAAAAAACTCCTCTATATTTACAAGAAAAAAAGTCATTAATGGTTCACAAGTACAAAATAAACAATATGGCAACACTGGCAATAATTTTACAAGAGAGATTTAAGAACAAAAACATTTATCCTTCAAAAGAACAGTCATTTGGGAAAGTCTATTAGGTTTCATTAATAAAACCACAAAATACTGTATTTCTTAGTTAAAACAGATTGCAACTTCTTGATCTTTCAGTAAGAAACAATTCCTCAACAAATGTAAGTTAGCATATTATCCATCAGAAATGGTATTTTTTCATTTAATAAAGGCAAACTACTCTGCTTTTAAAATATGACACTTGCATATTTAGCACGACCCCAACAACAAACAGGGAGATAAACTTCTACAGTAATTGTACCTTAACTTGACGTTCTCTACAAACTGAAGTTCAAATATTTGAACAGCTGTTCAAACTAAGTATCTTAGTTTTTAAGAACTTAATATTTCTCAAAGATCCCAAAGCTTACTTAAGAATAACTGCTGTGATATACTTGGATTTTGAAAACTACTCCTTGATAGCCACCATTTTCCATTACACGATTCAGGAGAAACTTCGATGGGAATATAACTTTTGTTACACATGATGCTGTTTTACAGAGTCTAGGGCGCTGCTCACTGACTTTAAATGCTGAAGTCACAGGCTTTTAATCTAAATTTTTTTGCTGCAGAATGGAGTTCAATTCTTCTCTTGAGCATAAGCAAAATAAATGGGACCAACACATATCCTTACAACAATTTGCTTTGGTTTGAGTTGGGCTGGAGAGTTGGGCGGAGAGAAACCTTATGAAATTCAATAAGGGCAAGTGTAGGGTGCTGCACCTGGGGAGGAATAACCCCCTGCACCAGGACAGGTTGGGGGCTGACCTGCTGGAGAGCAGCTCGGTGGAAAGAGACCTGGGAGTCCTGGGGGACAACAGGATGACCATGAGCCAGCAATGTGCCCTTGTGGCCAAGAAGGCCAATGGCATCCTGGGGTGCATCAAGAAGAGCGTGGCCAGCAGGTGGAGGGAGGTCATCCTCCCCCTCTGCTCTGCCTTGGTGAGGCCACACCTCGAGTGCTGTGTCCAGTTCTGGGCTCCCCAGCTCAGGAAGGACAGGGAACTGCTGGAGAGGGTGCAGCATAGGGCTACCAAGATGATGAGGGGACTGGAACCCCTCTCTTATGAGGAAAGACTGAGGGAATTGGGTCTGTTTAGTCTGGAAAAGAGACGGCTGAGGGGTGACCTAATTAATGTGTACAAATACTTAAAGGGTGGGTGTCAGGAGGATGGGGCCAGGCTCTTTTCAATGGTGCCCGGCAATAGGACAAGAGGTAATGGGCACAAACTTGAGTGTAGGGAACATGAGAAGGAACTTCTTTACTTTGAGGGTGGCAGAGCACTGGCACAGGCTGCCCAGAGAGGTGGTTGAGTCTCCATCTCTGGAGACATTCAAAACCCGCCTGGACGCGTTCCTGTGCAACCTGCTCTAAGGTGACCCTGCTCTGGCAGGGGGGTTGGACTAGATGATCTCCAGAGGTCCCTTCCAACCCTGTGATTCTGTGAGTTAATTCCGTTAAAAAAAACAACAGCTACATAGTACTGAAATCTCCTGGCAGAGCCTTACATAACTCTTTCTCCAACCTGGTCAGATTCACGGGCCATTTAATTTTTTAAATATGGAAACCGGTTTACTGATTAGAACAGAAATGTTCATAAATGTCATGACTGAAATATAAAAGGCAAATATTATCCTGTAATTTCTGATTTACTACTGAAATACTCTAATTTAACTTGTCACCTGGAACTTTCAGTAAGCATATATGCATAAACACTTATGTTAATTATTAAAACCTAAAATTTAAGCAGATGTCTGAAGCTATTCTAAACATTCCTAATATTAAACACTTCATTTTGATTTAATTTCAAAATATTTACTAATAAAATGCTACCTGTACAGATCTGCTTCTGGCTGCTGACACTCTATGACAGCTACGAGTTTGTCCAGGTTGGCAACAGACTGTAACACTGCTGTTTCTGGGACTGCAACGTGTGTCTGTAAAACAGAGTCCGTTAAGTTAATGACACAGGACTACCGGGGCAAGGGGGGGGATTTCAACGGGCCGAAATAAAAATGGCATCGCAAATTAACTACGTTCTATTTCATAGCAGTAACCCAGACCTTAAGATTGGTCTCTCCATCCAAACTTGCAGTAGTAACATGGCATGAACCGTCAACTCGATCGGATGACAGAAGCACCAGATCAACAGGAAAAGTCTCATCTTTGGCTACTCTGACAATGTCCCCCACCTGCCGAAGGGAACACACAAGAAGTGCACAAACAGAGTTTTACAAAAGAAAAATTCATTTCAGCATTGCTGCCAAATCATGATGAAGCAGGCCAGAGTGATTAGTAATGAAACAAGAGCTTAGCTATGCAATAGAAACACAATTTTCAATATGTCCTTAGGCACATACCCGAATGTTCTTAGATCTCGTTTTTACAAGGCCACCACTTCGAACAACATAAACTGGAGCACCGTTTACTTCATTGTCTGCTTTATGTCGTAGCCAGTCTTCATAACCCTTTGGAAAAGACATACAAGTTTACTTTTTAAGCAAGAAACCTGTAAAGCATAACGAATATCTTCTCGGCAAATGTGCTTCAAATTACTTGCTGCATAGCCTGAATGCAGTCACTAACTCCTCTTGAGTTTCTGCTACAGCTGTTACTCAACGGCCTGGGAAACCTCTTAATTTTCACTCACTTTACACAAATAAGTAAAGGCAAAAAAAGTAAGAAAAGTGGTGAAGAAACTTAACAGTCCCATGGTCTGTTAAAACAAAGAGGCAGTGACATTTTCTGCAGAAAAGGTGAACAAGCACTCCTTCAATCTTTTATCTACATGGATTAATATACCACAAAACTGGGAACAGCCACTCCCACTCTCTCTTACAGATTTTTTTTTTTTTT
>VYZM01001450.1:43890-66714 GCA_013398915.1 Dromas ardeola
TTTTTTTTACGAGAAGTAACAGACTGAAATTACTTCCTCTGTCATATCATATAGCACTTATAGTCACTGCCATAGCATACACAGGAAATGTTAAGATTTCTTAATTTTGTATGACATGCTGCTCACACATCAGCTCTGTACAGCAAGAGAAGATGACTGAGGAGGTTTTAGTTGTTTGAGAGTCCTAATGCAACAGTTTGCAGCAACCAAGTTTTTAATGGATAAACTAAGCAGTTTTCCTTTACCCGATATTCAGCACCTCTTTAAGCACCCTTTATCCCATGCACACACATGGGCAAACATTCATGAGAGTGAACCCAGGTATATTATTCCCCTCCTATTTTCCTCAACTGCTAATAGCTTGCTTATTTAACCTAACAGCATGCATTTCAACAGCATGATCTCTGATGCCCCAGTCTAGGTACTGTTTGGAAAGCCCCATGAGCAAGCACAAAGAATGGATCCGTCCAGGTACAAAGTTCAACTGCCTCTTACATCCCTGCAAGACTCCTACAATGGATTTGCAACAATAGAGACATTTCCTAAAATGTTTTTCTGTAGGTACAAAATCTGTGAATGAGTTAAAACCACTTCCTTGGAAGTCCGCAGACAGAAATGGCTGGCATACCCCCAACTCATCCTAGAACACTACAAACGCTATATATGAATGTCATAATAGAAAGAGTACTAATGCAGATGCAGTTTGGAGAATTCTGCAGTCGACTGGAGTCTGGGGGAAAGTTGTATGACGAATTTAGCATGTTAAAAGTATAGTTTTGCAGCTCTACCCTCAGATACCTCCACTGTTACTAGCACAAATGAGTAAGGACTGCACGACTGCACTACCAACATTAAAAAAATAAAAAAAGAAAGAAAAAAAACCCAGGGAAGCTTTATATGCCAACTGTTTAAAAATAAATAACTAAGAAGAGTATAGTAATAGCAGCCAGAGAGACACTGGGAAATCAGAATCCTAAAACCCCTAAGTAAGACTTTTAGAGTCCTTTCTCATCAGTATGAAAAAGCAAGAGTCAGAACCTACAGCTCCTTGTTAGAGGTGACTGACAGAGGGAAAACAAGGATTTAACTAACATCCAATAACCTTGGGGCATTTGTCTCATAAACCTGAACAGCTGAGCAATATGGGCATTTGGCAAAGAACTGAAATTTACCTTCTTTAGAAAGTACAGATTGCAGCGCTTTCTCCATCTGACACCTACTGCCTACAGCACAAGGGTGACACCTCACACCAGGGAATTCTTAACAGCCAACTTACTGTGGTCAGTTTAAATTCCCTCAAAATTTACCTACTGCGGCATTTTTGAGAGAGTTCCTTAACCTCACTTGCAAATACTGCAAAAATACTGTTAAAAAGAAAGATGTAATAGGAACACAGGGAATGTTGCTTAACTGCATGAACAGAAACTAAAGACTAAAATCCCTCAATTAAATTATATTCTTAAATCCTGCCTAAATAACTGCATCCACGTACTTGAGAAAAGAACAAAATTAAAACAGGCCTGCATATTACATTACCAGTTTCTCATTCTCAGTTTAGGTCTATATTCAATCAAAACCTGCAAAGTAGTTGTTTCTAATTTACCTGACAGTTGTGTAAACATCTGTGTCCAACCAGCTTGTTTGCCGAATACTATGAACTTATCAAAATGGACAAAGTTCCCTACAGTTCCTTAGGAAATACCTTTATTTTGCTGTATTTTGTTTTGTGGGGTTTTTTAACTTTAATTTTTGCTTTATTTGTAACTCATTTCTTTTCTGATTTTGGACTCTGGGAGGACTGCATAGGCACCTTCACAGGCGTAAGGAGGCGAGCGCCCTGGCTAACGAGACAGACAAAATGACACAGCAAGAGTTGCATCACTTTGCAGTCCTTTACGTCCTTCTTCTGACCTAGGTGCAATTACACGTCCAAGAAGAAAAAGTTCTCCTTGGCTGAGAGTAAAAATAAGGCTGAGTTCTGAGGTTTGCTAGAAGTGTCACCTTAACTGGCCTTCTGGAAGCAGGGGAGTTTTTCCACCCTCTGCCAAGCTTCTCAAACCCGCATACGGTTAATGCTTCTATTTTTCCCCTTCATCTTTGGAGACTTCTAAGTTATAGTTGAACTTTTATCCTGATGTAACTTTGTATAGAACCAGTGCCCTGCAGCTTTCAAAAGGGGTTTCTTCCCCTAAAATCTGCTTCCTATGCCACTTCTGGTTTGAGAGAAACGGGAGCTGGTTTTGAGACCATACTGGGTATCTTCCCCTCTGCATTCCTACAGAAGATTTCTCTTTCTTCCTTGTCCAAGGGCAGCCTGGTGGAAAGAGCCCACTGAATTCTTTTTCCAAAATAACAGCTTGTCAATGCTGCTCGCCTAATTTGCAGCAGGTAGGATAAAACATGAAAGTCCATTAGATCAGCTTAGGTGGTTCCAATAGTCCTTGCAGGGATACTGAGACAATTGGAAAAACTCTTGATGCTTGGCAAGTCATGAATGGTTTGAAACTTCTAGAAGGAATATTCTTTGCAACTGATGGTTAAGATACCATAATAAGATACCAAAAAGATAAATTCCCCATTATGAGACTGGGCATCTGGAAACAAGGTGGTAATAGACTGGTTTGGACTATTTTAGACTTACACAAATCCAACTTCTTTCTGGGAAAAAAAAATAATCAAATATTTATAACCAAGTTGCACAATCTTTCTCAGTTCACGCCGCTTCAAGGGATATTTTCCTGCCTACTTATGACTATAGCTCTTGAACATGTGACTTTTCAGGGGTGATGACAACAACTGCTACTTAATAGCATTAGGGCACTCTACATATACAAATTGCACAGCAACAAGATGAAGTGTTAGTTCAAGTATTACTCCAGCATTAAGATCTCCTCTGTCCCAAACATTATTCTAGCTGCTTGAAAGCTAGAGTTATTTTTACTGTTGCCCTATTTTGGGGTGGCTTTGGGTCTTACTGGCACAGAAGGCAAATTGAAATTCCGGCTGTAGCTCCGTAACAGTCTCCTGCTTACTTTTCAGTTGCTCTGACTGCATCTCCTCCCCAGACAGCACTGTCAAACCCGTTGAAGGGGATAGTTGCTGAAAATTACCTCCCTGCAGAAGAGATTATAGTTTCTATCCACATCACCTCTTTATTTATGTGCCTGTTTCTTTCTCCTCTGGCTTTAAGGGTTTAAAGAAAACAGAACATTTTTTTCTTTCTTTCTTTCTTTTCTTTTTTCCTTTTCTATTTTATTTTTTTTAAACATTCCACTTCCAGGGGCTCTAAGTCTTTGTGGGATGTAGTATGGTGCTTGAACAAGATTTCTATTAAACTCAAGCTTAGAAGATTTTTCCTTATCCCAAGTGATATAAACCACTCCAAAGTGTTTTATACAACCAAAGAAAAAGAAAACAAAACCAGAAGCTTTCTAAACTGGACCTTTCATCTGGTACAGGATTACAGTTAACATATATTTTACACCATGAAACATAGTCCTTGGGGCAAAATTTGCCTTTTAACTGCTGACAAATGTGGATTGCACCACTGCTTTGTCTACCCAAGCTCCTTTCTCAGTGCCTGATGCGGGAGGATTGGTTTTAATATGCAGCAAGGTGTGCCAAAGGAATAAGCGAGGAGCTTTCAGAAAAGGTCTTACAACAAGTGACATGTACTGTTTAGACAAAAACGCTGTCTGACAGTCATTCACTGTCCATTTCAGGGTACCGCAGTGAGTCACTGAGCGCCTGACAACTAACCAAAATGTTCCAGTTCAATCATCTAACAAAAAACATGAAATACAAAATCCTTTCTAAAAATTACACCTTTTTAATTTATTTTTGGTATATAAACATTATCTTGGTCAGACTTTGTTAAGTAACTTTACCTTAGAAAGACTTCATGCTACGAGATATTTCCCCTTTACCTGTTTTATGGCTGTCACAGTTATGACAAAGAATAATGGCAATCCACTGGTAATAGGACTGGTAGGGGTATCTATCATGAGCTAAAAGAGAAGAAAATGTGAAAATTAGCCCCAATTTTATTTTTACAATTGTACTTTCCAAAAAAAAAAAAAACCCAAACCAAAAAAAACAAACCCCAAACCCAACAAAGCAAGACGACAACTACTTTCCAAACTCCTCATTATAACCTGTACTTTTGCTGCACTTTCTGCAGTATTTCTGGAGCAAAACTTGGTTCCTGACTCCTAGAATACATGTCAACAACGATGCAAACAAAGGTGCTTGGGCACAGAAGAGACTTAATCACATTTGTAATGCATGTGCCAATTTTAAGAGTCCTTAGTAAAAGAAAGATATGTATTCATCCTACAAAAATTAATTCAAAAGTCTATTACAAAAGAAGGAAATCTGCATTTCTTGAAGCTGTTTCAATACTCTATACAATTTGCTGCTTAACAGCAACGTAGAGTATAACAACATCCACTTCAGAAGTGAAAATAAAGTTAAAACCAGTAATTTCCAACAGTTTAGATATTAGAGAACACTCTTTCTTAGACTGCTCCTTTCTGGTTCCCCCAAGTTAACATGCAGTTTTCACAATTTGTGTTGTTATTGCTGGCATGCCAGAAGTGCAGTGTATAGACTAAAATTCTGGATGTGGGGGAGGATGTTAGTGGTTCTCCTCTGCTGCAGGAAAAAAAACCAACACGGTCAAGTGCTGTGAAGAAAATACACACAGGAACTATTCAAAACCACAGACATCGATTTGATCCACTTTACCTGAGACTTATGGCATTGCTTTGGGCACCATTAAAGAAGGAAAAAAAAAAAATCATACATGAAGTTTACTCTATTAAGAGCCAAGAACCTCAGAGAGAAAACAGATCATGCCACCTTACGCACATGCATGAGCTATTGAGCTATTTATTTTTTTCCACTGAAACACAGACAATTTATAGAACACAACAAACATCAGCTCTAGCCTGCAATATTGTCTGTTCTTCAACTGTAGCATTGCAATTTCAGCTTGGCAGCATGTTGTCCAAGCAAACCCATGCCAAAAGCATCTGATTTTTGGCTGGATAAAGTTATCCATGACATTTCTGCCATCTACACTCTCTCCTCCTTTCTCAAAAGAAGCTCATAAGGGAAAATGGAGCTGGTGGAATTGTCACAGCAGCCTGCTCCTTTTGCCTCTTTCACCAGAACACCATGGCCCTTTGCCTGCTACACAGCTGGACCTGCATCCATCACACACTGGTGTGGAGCCTCATGTGACCAAAATGCGGTCTGTCACCACGTCTCTGGCATGCACGTGTGAGGTGAGCAGTGTGGACTGGATTGTGCTGCACATTTAAATCACACAACGAGAACTTGCCCCAGCTCCGTCAGCCCCAGTGGAATAAGGTGGTGATGGCAGACACTGCATCTTGGTCACATGAGATTCACGTGACAGAGAAGATACCATGGTGACCAACTTTTAAAGGCACTTTTGCCTTATAGAAAGAAAAAATATTAGATATTAATGAACTTCTAAATGAGATTTGAATAAAAACAGAATTCCATTCTAACACATGACTGCAGTTTTTCTCCTGTTTGGTTTCCAATAATACAGACACATAGACAAGACATTTCCCAGACAATTTAGGCCATCCACTTGAGTCATGAGCCGAGAGAAGAACAGGATTACACTCTGAACAGAAGTTCTGCCTTTAGATCCGTATTTGTTCATGGGCATCACATCTAGGTATTACTGAAGTCTAACAGTTTGAAAGGAACGTGACTCAAAATTGAACTAAAGAGCTAAATCTGCATTAAAAAGAAATAAAAGCTTTAGAAATGCAACACTGTCTGTGGTTACTTAAAGTAACATTTATGTTCCATCTCCAGCATGCCCCCAGCTTCCTCATGCTACAGTGTGTTAGACTGCATGAAACACCATCACAGGAATGACAAAGTCCATGTCCTTAACTAAGAAAATGGGATGGGCAACGCATGCTGTTAGACTAAGTTAGAACTATATGACTTCAGTAACCCCCAACACAGGAATTTTCAGCCTATTAGAAAGTTCATTCTTTCTAAAAATAAAAGAACAAGAGCAAGGGAAACAGGAGGCAATGGATTAAAAATTGCAGAACTGGACCAACTACCGACATCTCGCACAATCACAGACTAATCTTATGAACACTTCACTATTCCTGTTTTTTGTCAGATGAGGTACCATCTTTTCCAGATGCGCACTGTAAATGTTGGTTAAGTGCTGTGGAGGGCTGTACATGTTCAAAGTATGCTATTTTATAACGAATGAAAAGTTTGTGTACCCCAAAATCTTTTCTCTATCTTAGGTATTAATTGGTGTTTCCAAAGTTGTTATCTCTCCTCACAACCTTCCTCTCACTTATCCTTCCATCCACTAAGTCTGCAACAGCCCAACAGAATTCAAGTACACCTACAGAGTTGGAGGTGCAAAGATCACAGAAAATTTACAGACTGTCATAATATACTTGTGGATGTTCTTGATTAGAAGAAAGATACTCTGCTACAAAAGCCACAGCAATACTTCTGCCCTATACTGTATCAACAACAGCATTAACTGATGTCTTCAAAAGTGACAAACTGTCAGTCCCAGCTGTAAATTTGTGTATGTTATATGCACTAACCCATGCTCAGCCCAAGCGCAAGCAGACCGCCCAATTAGATGCAAACGCACTCGAATGCCTGCATTTCCGCACACTAATGTCCAAGAAGCATTTAAAACCCCACAGAGTAAAACTCCTGGTTTATTCAAACACCACCAATGTCCACAAAAACCAAAAAGCATATCTGAAATTTTATTACTAACTTATCAGATTTCAAACTGTATTTTGAGGCAGGCAATTGAGTCCCTGTGCTGGCAGTGCAATGGACTTTGAAGCTGTACGCCTAAATATTAGCATTCAGGAAGATAAAAACTAAGGACAGTACTTAAATTTGGACACAATTCTTTTTAAAGTTATGTTATTTTCCCAGAGAAACTGGAAATGTGTTGTTTTTATAGACAGAATATGTAAGTAGAGAAGTTAAATTCAAAGAACAAAAAACAGTGGCAGAATTTACAACACAAATTGCAATTTCTTGAGTATTATTCAACTTACCTGAACCAAAAAAATAATCAGAAAATAAAAGTTGGCTACTCTTCTGAACTGCTCAAACAAGTTTTTTGGAACGAAATTCCACACTGTATACTGAAGGGGAAAAAGGGAGAGAGAAGAAGAGTTATGGCATACTGAACAATTCTAAAGTGAAATTCAGTTCCACGCCCATTAAACTCTCTTAACAAAAATCTTTTCGTTTTCCATCTCCCTTCCCCCAAACCGTTTCCTGGTCTTGCCCTACTCCCACACAGGACTGCTATATCCATTTTCTTTTTCTTTTCTTTTTTTTTTATTGTAAGCACAGCCAGCAGGGAAGCAGGGGTAGCAACCCCATTGCCTTTCCAGTCAAAGTTTTAAATGTTCTCCCACCAAGTGGGGCTGGCGTCACTTGGCCGCGAGGACGCTGGGCAGCGCAGCAGACACTCATTCCTGCGCTACAGCACCGAGACACAACCCCACCATCGCTTCTATGGATTCTAACCCAAGGTCACACTAGGAGGGAATCTGCAATTGTGGCCCACTGCTGATTATTTCAGGCAAAGTACTAGCTTACAATTTGGCTATTTTAGAAACCCTCACAACCAGCTTCATCCTTCCTTTAAAGTGGTTCTGTGCAGCACATCCAGACACGGGCAACACTGGTTTAACACCTACTTCTCTTTACAAATTCTGACCAACATGCTTAATTGTTCTGGACTTTGTCAGGTTCTGAGGAAAGAGGGATGAGAGCAGGAGAAAAAGTACAGAGGAAGCAACCTGGCTTTTTCCTCAAAATAGAGCTTGTTTCATTTTAAATATTGTATATGCACCATTAGACATAATACACACATGGCCACAACTTCTAAAGTAACATATCAAGTGGTTTTCCCCATGACAAATTGATTCCTTACCTTGGATGATATGATTCTGTTATCCGCAAACTTCTGAGGAACATAATGGCCATGCTGGGGAAAACGATTTGCTATATAAATAGTTCTTGTATCGCTTTGATGTGGTGGGTCAAAACCCTAAAACACAAAATAAAAAAAAAGATGATCAAGAAAGACTATTTTATTAACTGTAGTTTTGTAAAATTGTTATCTTTCTGCTGAAGAAATGATATCCAGATATCAAGCAGCAGTTTTAGAATAGCAGCTTTTCAATGGGAAACAAAATTAATGTGTAAATTCAAGTCAGCTGTGTCCAAAGAATTTTGAAAAACTGGGGGGGTAGGGGGGTGTAGGATTCGCAATTTTGCTGTTGTGTACTCTTTCTGGAAAACGGAAGAAAAATACTATGTATCTAAAAGGATAGAGAACACTAGCTATCACGCCAACTTGAAGCCCTGTGAAACTTAAAAAAGAAGAAACAGAAATGGAGATGAAAACATCTAAATTACAAAACCTCACAGCCACACGCACACTAACAAAACAGATTATGACAAAAGTAAAAGGTCAAAACAAACAGACCATACTAGTATGCTGTGATAACTGGATTTTGAAAGGATTCTCACCCGTTTAAAAACAAAAGCATATGCATCTGACTAGGCAATAGTATTTTTTCCAAACAAGTTGTATCTCCAAGAACTGACATTTTGTCTAACCTCAAAGGTGATTTCCTGCCGTTACCACCAATCCCTACATGAGTGGTAGCAACACTGAAAGCAAACTCATTTAAAAAAAAAAAAAAAAGGATACTCAAAAATCTTCATCATGAGTTTCCTGCCAGAACAGAAGCCCTGAGAGAAGGCCCCTGGAAGCACAGCCCTGTTTCAGGTCTAATGGTCAGTATTTTCAGCCACAGCCCCTGCGAGGGGAAGGGCAATATGGTGTTACGTTTGCAGATGGCACCACCTCAGGGCTGCAAGAACACCAACGGACAAGAAAAAACCAAAAATCATCTTGACCAACCAGACGCATGGATGACTGAAAGATACAGCAGTTAGACACAATGAACTGCATCTACAAAAAGAGATTAAATGCCTGTATGGGAGTTCTGTAGAAAAAGTCTGAAAGGCTGTAGCTGATGCCAGGCTGACTGTGAGTCCGTGGTGTCACTCCATGGAGCCTTCAGCTCCGAGGAGGCTGAAGGAGCAGTGGGAGCCACAGCTGAAGCGGTGTCAACCAACTGGACAGCATCCAGGGCGGCGGAGCATGAGCCACAAGGGATCCCGAAAACATGACATCGAATGCAAAGCTGAACAATCTCAAAAGCAAAGAGCAAACAAATTAGGGTCATTTAGCCTAGAGGAGGGGAAACTTGGGATATACTGGCCCATCTTCCCATGTATGAGACACCGTTCCACTGAGAAAAGGGGTAATCTGAAGGACAAAGTAGAACAGAAGGCGGCGCAAGTTGCAGCTAGCTTGGATATTGGAAAAACAAACACAAATTCCTTTCTTATGAAAAAGAATAATTAAAAACCAAAAGAAGTCACACGGGAAGGTTGCAATGCCTCTGTAACACAAGGGCTTATATCCAGGTCATTCAAGTCTATCTTTAATTGAGCCTTTCCTGGGGCTACGTGACTCACCAAAACCCTTCCTACCTCCAAAGTTCTGACCTGGAGAAGCAGATGATGGTAAAAGACAACAAGACAGATAGTAAAACAGTACTAATTCGGGTAACAGGCCAAGAAAATTACTACAATAAAAACCAAAAAGCCTTAAGACATGGGACAAAGGTGAAATTAACTTTGGAACTGTCGAGTTGTTCGATAGGGAATCAATGATTGCTGGAAGTGGTGAGTTTCAGCATGAGCATCAGACATTCCTAATCTCTGAACCAACTTTGCGCTGTAAACACAATTCTCCTTGTTCTTTGATGCCAAGTGAAAGGACAAGTGATGAAAGAGGTAGAAAGGGCATTGCCAGTTCCACTACTGGAGCTGCGGAAACTGCCTTTGCAGTTGTACTGCTCCGCTTGTGAAAGCGGGCTCAGACCTTGATTCCTGTCAAATAACAACTGGCAGTTCACAAAACTCCAACAGAAGATACTTCTTCACCAGTTAACTACCAAGGGCGACGAACGGTGAGCACAATAAGCTACATAAAAAATGGCTAGTATAACCAACCAAGAATGTTCTTTAATTGCTGAAGTTCTCTAACACAGGGCATTAGGTATGTTCACATTCAGGAACATGATCCTCTCAAACATACAAATTTTTGTATTTGGCATCATTACTACAAAAACATTCTGCTTCAGAAAGAAAGAGGTCCAGAAGAAAGAAGGGAGGAAGGACCGGAGATTTTTCGAAGAGATTTGAAGGAGAATAAACTTTAGATGACAAGCAGTGGAAGGCTGTGGCAGTCACATGCTGGGGTACGAATGCTTGTTTAAGATATGACAGGAGCAGGGAAACAAAAAGTAGACAGGGGAAAGGACTGGAAGAAATACACGAGATGCCAAAAGCAAAAAGAAAGGAACCGTTCAAAACTTTTAAGAAAAGAAATACAAGCATGGAAGTAAAATTAAAAAAATGTACCTGTTAAACGCTGACACAAAATTTAAAGACAGAACCACGTTTGTAGCAGAAGCATTTTCAATGTCTGACATTAGTGACACATTATTTCTAACTCAATCCAGAAGATGCCACAATAGAAGTGTTTTGCAAGCAAGAAGAAAGCGTGCTTAATTAGTGAGACCAGGTACCCAGCTTTTCTATCTCGGAAAATGTCTGGCACTCACAAAATGCCAGCCATGCTCCCTTTGGAAAGTCAAACTCTACAGCCTGAAAAAATTCCACTCTAAACCAAACAGATGTAAAGCAGGGAAAAAACAGAAAAAGCAAAGAAAGCGACTGGCAGGCTTCTGATGGTGATAAATGCTAATCTCCATGCCACGCGCTGAAAGTTATTAAAAGATAAATGAAAACTTTCAGAGTGACTAAGGTATCACTGACTTTTTTCCAAAGTATTTCTGTGCCCCTTTTACACTACTATCTGAGCACCTGAGAGTTGATGAGTTTAATGACACTTCTATTACGAAGAGTAAAGACTTCCATACAACTCAAGCCGAACTGCAGGAGCACTTCTGTCAGAGGAGAATACCTGCGCTGAAGTGGACTCAACAAGTGAGGAATCTATTTTCCAAATCATAATCTCAGGCCATGAGAGCCTAAACTAAAACAGTTTAAAATTGCCGTCTATACACATTTGAGACTGTTTTGTTGACATTTATGATGGAGAAAGCAGAAAAGCAATGCAGTCAGCAGATCTATGGAGCTGGCACAAGCAGGGCAGGCTGGGGACAAGGACCTCTCCAGTTGTCAGAGCTGTGGTTGGAAAAGGACACAGCCTTCACAACCTCAGTGACCTGATGGCAGTCACAGCGGGAAATACGTGTCAGAGCTGGGAAGGGAATCCAGCTTTCCTAAGTTTCATGTTTGTAACAATGAAAGATCATTTGAAGTTACCCAACAACCCTGTCATCACATAATTAGCTGGTGAGACCCCAACCAAGCAGATCGTCCAGAGAAATTTTAATTACATATCTCTCCAAGGAAAATTCTGCACAGACATTGAACTTAATTCTTCATGAATCACCTTTAACTTTTCTGTAACTACGGAGCTGGTCACAGATCCTGCTCCTGATACAAAACTGATCTGTAGTCCAAATTCCTGCCCAGCAAAGGGATTTTGCATAGTATTTGTATGCAAGTCAGCAAAGAGGTGCAGAAAGCACACTGTTTCCTAATTTCACTTATTAGACAGTTTTTTCGCTTTCTAATGTCATTATCAAACTCAGCTGCAAAACTAGGGTAACGTGCCCTTGTCAAAGGATCTCTACAGTTAAATAGCATGAGCAGAGAATCCCGAAATTAAATTTTGAGTCTTGCAAAAAGATTCAGTTGTCACCAATGTCTTTCTACAAAAGTCAGTTTACCAGCAGTGATTTAGTGAAGTGATTTCAACCTAAGTGCATGGATCATTGACTTTGTAACAAATAAAGCTGAGTTTATTATAAAAACCGGTATTTAAGGCTTCTTAATCAGGTGTATTAATGAATCAACTGCAAGTAAAATAAAATCTGACCAAAAGATTAAGTGACAAAAAAAAAAAAAAATTAAATCTGTTTGGTTTCCCCCCTCCCTTCATGATGCGAATTAAATCCTGATTTATTGTCTAAAGTTCAGCCATTCAGCTGATTTATCCGCATAAACCAGGCACTACCCACCCCTGGAACACAGCTCTCATATTTAATCTTCAATACGCACTTCCCCAATAGACATTTTGCATCCAGATACGTTTGACATGTTTATTTTTAAAAATAGTCTAAATGAATGCCATTTACATACAACACACAGATGTTTGAGTCAAGTTGATTTATAAAGCACAAACCAAATTAACTTTTTGGAAAAAAAGGAAGAAGTGATTTGTAGTTTTCCTTTTTTATAAATTCATAATGACTCTAACCAAAGTCAAAGTAATTTTTACTAAACCTCTTCAGCAGTGATTTCGTTCGTGTTCTGAAAGCTGGACAAATCATCCTCTGCGTAATAACTAGGCTCCTTTAAAACACCATAGAAAACATATCCTGGGGAACTGAGGACAAATTTTTGACTGTGGTTTTATGCTACTTCTTTCATGAAAGAAATGGGCTTCAACAGCCGCCTCTCCTCCAAATAACCCCTTCCTACATTTTGCCTCCATCTCCATCACTGTGCTGGGAGAACTGCCCATGCAGCCATACATAAAGTGAACTGGAAAACTGGGCTGAGAAAAAGAAAAATTATGTTTCCTAAAAGAACTGCTGCTATGTGACCAGTTTTCAGTGAAAGGGGTTTGAAAGACGGAAGTCTCAATTAGAGCCTCTTCCTCCTTTCAAAAACCACACTGAAGACTGCTAAGGAAAGTAGTAGTTCCCCCAAAAGCCCTCTGGACACCAGGTAGTAGTTAATAAAAGTAATAAATAGAAGAAAGCTCGGTCCCAGGAAGCCTTTTTCCTAGGGAGGTAACTGACTGACCCTGGCCGCAGAAACAGAACACCATATTTCTTGGCAAATAGCCTAAAAGCTGCTATTACTCTGCTGCCAAGATATACTTTGATTAAAGGTGTTTTGAGGAAATGGATTTTCTCGCTTTGGATTTCTTCTGAATATACACGGAATACTTTTCCCTTTGTCAGATAAGATGATCTATTCACACTCTGTGCACATTTTCAGAAGTCTGTGTAAATCCGTACTGAAAACAGTCAGCCAATAATTCCTTTGGTCATATAACTGGGCAGTAGTCAAACTGCATTTGTCGTATCGAAGGTTGGCGTGAAGGAAGAAACAGCCACTCACAGCAATTTCCAACACTGCTCTAACAACCGAGGCAGTGAATCAGCTGAAGCACCCTGAGGTTTACATAGTGCCACGCAAATTGTTCCTCCTCTCTTAAATATCACTGCAGTAAAGAAATAAAAGACAGGTACTATTCACGCAACTTCCTCTTCCTGCTTACCATAGCTACAGTTGTTTAAAATATCTGGTAACAAATCATGTTGTAACCTCCTAAAGAAAACTAAAACCAGACTACATTATTTGTGAAAACAAATGCTCGAGGAAACAAGGCCTGAGAAATCATGAAGCAATAACCCTTCCTTTCACCAAGTTAAAAAAACGCCTAGTACTGTATTTAGAAAAGTCATATTGGTGCTTGGGGCAAAATCCTAGTTACATACAGCTCAAGTTGTTCTTATTTTACCTCGTTTTCTCAAAATACATACAAAAATAACTTGGAAAAATCCCTACTTAAAATTTAAAAAGCCATCTATCTTCTCCTTATTTATCTGCAGAAATAACAATCAAGCCAAACTGGCCTCGTTCACTGGTACCACACTTCCCTGGGCCAGTTTCTCTCCAGGTGACTGATGGCCAACACACTGGTCTGGTAACAGCACAGCATCAGAAGGAAAAGCTGCACGCGCAAGTGAGGGTTTCTAACACAGCGCGCTCAAAGACTGGTGTGACGTGTTCCATCTCCCTCGGTAGTGGACAATTTTAACAGAGATTTCGGTACACTGCTTGATTTTGACATATCCCAACTTTGCATCAATTAAGGAACTGGCTTTCTTCTCCTCCCCTACAATCCAAAGCACAGTATTTACAAAGCATAATCCATTCTGGACATCTTATAATAACCAAACCTAGCACTTTATAACAGCTACTTTTTGTTTCTCTCTACAACAGCATTCCAAGCTTCACATTATTTCTACAGGATTATTAGAATTATCCAAATGCCTATAATACATTCCTCATTTGTTGCTTTATTTTAGGATGCTCCCTTTCACACTCAGAAACGCAGATTATGAAAACTATCAATAATGGACAGATCCAGTGATACTTTTGCTCTAACTCTTTAGCAGTGATTTTGTTAGGAATAAGAAAAATTTGAACACATACGTGTAATTTTGCCAGTCAAACTCTGGACCAAGATAAAATTACAGGACTAGTAATGCCAGTTCAAGCAAAACAAACTTAATGAGTTTTATCTGTCATTAACAGCTCACCAAAAAACTGTATTTGTGGAATGTCAAGACACATCCAGTTTTATCAGTGTCCTCCAACCATACATTCTGCACGACTTCGATACAATGCCAAGTTTTAAAAAAATTGGCTGTCTATACCGTTGCAGAGGGGAAAGTGTGTGAGTAATAAGCAATGAATTAGGAAATCACTAAAGGAGAGGAAAATGACTGCAGTCTTCTGGCAAGAATCAGGCACACACATGGCAAAGCGATCTGCACCTGAGATGACAGAAAACAGAGACTTTACCATAAATGTGTCTTCAGTTCCAATAAAGCAATTTAGTTAACATTCCGATTCTAAGCAGCAAGCCTCAAAGACGTAGCTAGTGTCTCCCAAACAACTTTGCAAAGCCATTCAGTGCTCTCTGAATTTTTTTTCCTTAAAAAATGCATTATGATAAAGGTCCAAGAGGTCTAAGAGAAGTTGAGGCTTGACAGTGGCTGTGGTTCAACATGTTTGGTTCTTTTGCTGTGATTCCCAAAGCAGCCCATTGCTCTAAAGAAGCGGGAACGATGATGTCTTTGAAGTTCCCACCACACAGTTTTAATTTCAGCACTAACAGTTTTCCTCTGTGGGCTCCAGCAATTACTTATCCTCATCTGCAGCACCACCTCCCTCTCAGACACCTACCAACAGAGAGTAGGCAAGATTTTCAAAGTTGAAGGGTGACTTTAGACACCCAATGGGATGCAACTATAGGGCATGATATTTGATAAAATGAGAACTGAGATCTCAAATCAATAGCCGCTTCTAAGAACGCTGCTCAAAACATAGGAAGTACTTTGAACATGGAAAGTGCTAAAATTCTGCAATAATCAATCACACAGAAACAGCAGTTACTAAACAAAGTCACACTAAGAAACACAGCAGCAGTACAGTAAATGAAACATCCAACACACAAATCCTTCATTTACCTTGCATAACCATAGTATCTAAAAAAAATATTTTAAAAACCACCTAATTGTATCCTTTCTGTACAATCCCTGGATTCATTTAAGTCAGTTTATATCAGAAATATTTTTCTTTGCTTTTCAGCATTAAATAAGGCATTCAAATCTGTGACAGGTTACAAACTTTGTTTTCACTTAAAATTAGAAAGCAGTTCCAATTTTGTAGCTAGCTCTTTCACCATATACAAAAGCTAAATTTGTCGAGTCCATGACAGGACAAATACAGAAGAACCATACATTCCTATATGCACTATTATCTTAAAATAAAACGTTGCTTACCCCACACTCTGAAGAGTCATTTATAAAACTATTTTACACAAGCATGAAGGGCTCCTGCTCTGGCTACTCACATGACCATTATCCCATACGAATATTGAAAACTACTATTTTCAATATTTAGCTTGGTCCCAGTAGGCAACAGCCGCTTAGGCCGACAGCTCCTGCACTGCAAGTCTAATTCATACATCCCTTCAATATGAAAAAAAAAAACTTCTCCAAAATTCTTCCCCCAAAACCATCCCTAAATAATAAATCTTATGGCTTTTTCAAAATCTGTGCCAAAATTACACTGACAGTTGCTCTGACAGTTGTTGCTCAACAAATTTAACAGGAAGAGAATTTAGTCCATAGCTAGAACTGTCGAGCTCTTCCTTTTAACATGCTTTGATAAAGCCTGCTCTGTAAAACTGTAATAACGTTCAGGTTTGGGTCTACTCCATTCATCAAATATGACTAAGTTTTAATTCCATTTCAAACACGATTTATGATCTAAGCATCAGTTTAATGTCCTGCTTTCAGACATGTCTACAAACTAGTTTATCCCTAAAGCTTGCTAAATCTTAAGCTTCCTTTCTATTTTGTTGCAATTCTTTTTCCAAACAGGTGCATAATTATCTGCAAAAACTAGCTCAAAAACGTCCAAAGGGAATAGCAAAACAGTAACAAAATGTAACAACATGTAACAAAATATACTTTTTGGTATGAACCATATAAAACTTCTTTGCCTGCTGAAATATTCCAGGGTGAAAACAGCCAGCTTGCCTTTTGTCTACATCATTCTCTCTCCTGCCCATGTACAGGAAGGCTCTCCTTTCCCATGCATATTTTTACCCAAAGTAAACAAGGAAAGAAAAAAAAAAAATTCACTTAAGCCACAGTATGTGGGAGGCCAAGGAATTGCAGAGTTTTGGTTTTTTAAATCACAGTGTAGCCATTGGTTCTACTTTCTAACTTTTCTATCATAGTCTGTACTATTGCTAAGCGGTTTTGGTGTTTTTTTTTTTTCCCCAACAGCAGCTGAAAAGAGGTTTGTTAAAAAAAAAAGTCTAGCTGCAAATAAGTCACCTGTGTTTTGCTGGAAGATATGACCTTGTGTTCACTGTGGCACTTTGTCAGATCTATTTTGCTGCAGTTCTTATCTGCTAGCTTACAAACATATTTTGTGCCAGAAATTAAAGGATTTTTTTGTTAAAAGGTATACTGTAGATACCTTTTGTCCGGTGAAATCGTTACAAAGAGAGTCATAACTACTGAGGACATCGCAACACACTAAAGAAAAACAGGTGACAGATCACTAGCGAAAGGCACAAGTCACGATGCTCTTAATTAAATTTAAACACATTATTATATTTTTCTTTTATAACTCCTATCTCTCTACCCCAGAAGAATGCAAACAAAAGTTTTAATCAATTCAGCCAACCCATCCAAAACTAGAAAAACAAATACCAACGATATCCAAAACACATGTTGAATGCTATTAAATTCAGCACATATTTACTGGCCTTACATTATGAATCTTACTTTCTGATGAGGGTTCAGAGGCAACCTCCTAGCAATAAACAGAGGCATCCACCCTGACCATCCCCCTCGATACCACCTACTGACCAGAACACAAAAAGCTTTTGCTCTTTGTCAACAAAATAATATTTTTCTCCCTCAGTCACAGAAAACATAAACAGACAGTAGCTATTAACAGAGCGGGACCCTGTTAGTGCAGGAATGTCATATAGTCAATGAAATGGTCACAGTATTGTGTGACAAGTGGAAGCTCGGCACAATAAAAATTTGCTGCTTAAAATGCTCATGGCTAGGAAAAAAAAAAAACAACCCACAAAAAAGATGGGACAAGATACAGGTCAACATCCAAGTCTCACAACAACGCAGCACATCAGAGAGCCCTGATTTTCCCTTTTTTAAAATTGTCTTTGAAAGAAGCAGTGTCAAGACTGGTTTGATTAGGTTTTGGTAGGTGATTTTTAAACGTAGAGCTTAATTTTTATAAGACAAGATTTAGAAATTACACACAGGACAGAAGGGATGTCTCCGCTTGGAAGAGACAGCTGGCTGAAGCCAGGGCCAGGCTCTGCGGGCTTTGGAACACACTGTGCTGCAAACGCATTAGCCTTCAGCAACCACAGAGTATAAAAAGAAAATAAGGTTAAAAGACCCAAACACAATGGGAAGACTAGTTCAGCACATCACAGAATATCTAGCAAATAAACAGGGCCACACTTTATCCTGTGTGAAGTTACAAGAGGGGGGTCGTTAACCCCCAGCTCTCAAACTACTGTACCAAAGCAGTGCAGCCTTTGGGCTGTTCTAACACGCATCTCGCTGATCCTCCAGTGCCAACACGTGAGGTATTAGCTGGGCAGTCTGAACCAGAGGAACACTTTTGAGCAAATACACATTTATTTTTCTAGTATACAGTAACAAACACACATTTAATTTTAGCCAAAAAGGGGACGATAAGTAACAAACGAGGGGGAAAACTGTGCTCCAGAAAAGCAACATGATTTCCGAAGCTAGGATTCTTGGTCACTGGATTAGTTCAAAGTACTTTCAGCATTCAAAAAATACAAGGAATTTTTTTTTTTTTTTTTTGGGGGGGGGGGGGGGGGAACCAAAATTCTATTCAGTTTTTTTTTTTCCCTGATAATATGACAGGTTATCAACTAGACAAGGAGACATNGGTTGGGAGAGAAGCAACTGCACTGGTTCAACTCTATGAAATGATTAAGTGAAAATAATACACACATGTCAGTGCAAACAAATGAGATCAAATCCACCTTGTTCAGAATGCCAATAACCGCAAGGTATCACAGAATGCCACCCGCCCCTCTCAGAACATCTGAACAGGGACCAACACCTGGAAGTAAAGGGAACAACAGCCCAAAAATACAGTGCTGATCTATTCAAGGACATTTCCCTTATGAGGAGAAGAAACTTTTCATTAGAATGCACTCAAAAGATGAACAAGAACTCTCCCACAGATACTGTCCTGGGGGGGTGTGGGGTGTGACAAGGACAACCAACACAGAACAGTCAAACGTTCCCTGCAATCACCTCTCACTGCAGGCCACGTTGAACTTTTGGAGCAGCTGAACTCCTCATGTCCCTCCCAGCTTGAACCTTCTTATAAGTACGAAATAAAATAGTCTAGTAACTAGGTTTTCCAGTTAAAGACACTGATCCAAAGGAATTAATCTATAAATTTTGTCTTTACTTCAGTTAAATATCAAAGTTGTGTTCACCTGGATACCTCGCTCTGCATAGTGTAAAAGTTGTCAGTGCGCAACAGTGTCCAGGTTCTGAAGTTGTAGGAAGCTACTCTGATGAATACAGCATAATTCTGCTTCTCTTGGAACTGTCACTTATAAAAGAGAGACCAGGCAGGTAGCTCTTCGGTTTTCTCCATGCAGTATCTTCTGTACATCACTGAACTGCCAGAAAACAAATCTAAAGGCTCAGACTCCACGTAACAGCAACTAGAAGGGAAATCCAGAGACCCTTCTTCACTTGACAGGGCTAACAGTTCAAAATTATGCAGCTAAGATCATCCACACAAAGGTATTCTGTCACAGTTTTTGGAGACCTCCTTGCCAGACAAGTGAGGTTGTCATTACCTTCTGCTAATACTACTGCAACAGCTCCTGCACACCATCAGGGCAGCAGCACTGTCAGAAATCTATCAAACTGGAAGTGGTACAGAAAGTCACCGAGTGCTACAAACCCCACTCGGTACTCTGGCTTGGTGTTGGCACTGCGCAGCTTGACCAGGAGAGCCACTACAGTGCTCTGCCATACGCAGATCAGCTGCGTAGCCAAACCCATCGTATTTGGAAATGCAAATAAAATGTACTGTACCATTCCTGAATGTTAATGATGCTTCCTATCAACTGCTGCTTACCTGGTTGCTTTTTTTCAAGCGGAGTTGACTGTGCCCCTGGTGTTATACAACCCTCAGCAAACCCACATCCCTCCTGTCTTCCTGAGAGCTCAAGGTAACACAACTCAAGCTTCTTTCTGGCTCAAAACTTATCTTTGAAAAATACCAGGGCATTTTACTCAAAGCAATGAATTGCACTCCGTTAGTCTCTACCTTTTGTTATTACTAAAAACGTAAGTACTTCCAACTATTAACTTGATAATGATATAATAATATTAATGAGAAAGTTGCATGCTGTTAATGACTTACTACACAGTTTATTTAGTATGGGACAGCATTAGATGAGGAAAAACTGACAAACTGTCTATGTAGTTAATTGTTTCTGAGCAAACAAAGCATGCTGAAGGCCAAGACACCAAAGCAAACTGATGATTTCCAAGAGAATCCCACACAGGCACTGAAGACTGAGCAACAGCATTACTGTCACCAACCTCTGTTATACAACAAACCACTGAAAAGACAAATAGCACCTCAGTTATTTGTCTTTTGTCCAAAACTGTTTTGGACTTGTAAGACCATAATAAAGACGAAGGAAGTCCAACATTCTCACCACGTCTCCTGTTCCCAGAGGACTCGTCACCCCTTTATGTAGCTATACAGCCACACATAGATTTTCACAGACTACAGCACAGCAAAGTCACCACTTCGAGAACTTAGCTGAAATAACTTGAATTCCATACCAGATCCTATCATCACTTCCTTCTAAGACCACCTCCTTCATTTTCCCTGCCCCTTTTACAACTCTTGAAACCACAAGTTCTCAAGATCACGTACACTCAAGACAATCTTGTTAATTACTATATGAAATACCATCCTCTTAAACAAGAAAACAAATATTGGTTGGTTTCGTATAGAGTACTTAATAACTACCTAAAAGCACCTTCAGCAAAGTACCAGTCCCTCCCCCTTTCCCCAGTCCCTTACTACTTTCCAACATTTCTGCACACCAACATCTTTCTTTTGTACTACTACAACATCCCACTTACATCACTCCCACGCATCTGCCTGGTTCCAACCCTCCCCTATGGAACTGAACACTTTTTTACAAAACCTGTTGCCACATCAAGCACAGGTACAAATACACGCTCTAAAGCCATCCAAACCCACGCATGCTTCTCTTCTCCTACCAGACATAAACCAGACACAGATTTTGCCACCCTTTGATTCAAGTAGTCCAAGCATTCCTTAAACTCCACAGCCATCCACAGTATGAGCAGCCCTATTTCTGCCACCCTACTCTTCCCACTCGCTCTGATTATTTTCTCAGCATCTTTCCCCAGGTTCTCAGCCCTTTGACATTCTTTCAGAAACTAAACATCACGGCCATATGGAGAAGCAAACATATGGTGGGATCTACATTAAACCAACAGTTACAGACAGGGATGAGCTGTCTAAGTATCCCTAGGAAGAAACATGCAGCGTGATACCTATCTTAAGGTATTTTTCATCTTTATGAGCTGTGAAACAACCAAGCCTTTAACGTCAAACAGGGAGGTTTATAGAAAAGTAAACACAAAACATGTGTTGTTCCAGTATTTTTTCCTTAGTACCATATTTAAACATCTGTTCAAGCATCGCCACTTTTTATTATCCCTTACTTCTACTACACTAATCCTTCCCTATCAAAACTAGTGCAAGTTTTAAGCAGTTATTTTCCCATCAGTTTCCTTTAGAAGAATAAAAACCTTTTACTGCTAGGTTTATTGCTCATTGTCTTGTGCTGAGTTTTTACTTTCTATTAAGGGTAAATATATTTCTAGAAAGGTGGTCAGCGTACTCACAGAGAGAAAAGCAGCTGTGTTCGATACGTGAACTCCTAGCACTGATGCAGTCCCAAACCCTACAGAATGCTGCTTTAAAAACCACACACACAAACCTCAAGCCACCTTCAAGGGGAAAAAATGAGAGCTATGTTATGTCAAACTGGCTTTATTCTAAAAAACTTCCGTACAACTGTAACGGAACAGGAGAGTGCAGTCAGAGCTCAGACAGAGCAATTAACTTCCAGGTCAGTAACTCCTGGTGTCACACCAAACTAGGGAGCACTGTCAAGCCAGCATTAAGACCATCACCACAACCTCTGTGCTTCACACACAGATCTGGGAAAATCCCTGGCCACAGGAAAGAAGGTAGGGGAAGAAAAGGAAAAAAAAAAGAGAAAGAGAAAGTAATTTTTTTTTTTTAAAAAAGTGATGTAATAAATTAAACAAATCATTAGAAAGACACAAGCTTTAACCATCAAAATATAGAAACCTAACTAATGTAAGATCTTGTACAAACCTGGGCAACATCTGGGATGCAAGGTAACTCCGATGAATGGAAAAAATAAGTTTGTAAATACAGCATTCAGAAGTAATTTCTCCCCTTGAGAAAATGCAAGAGAAATAATGCTGCAGGGGGCACAGGAAGCCCTTTAATCAAATCAAAACAGCCAAACCCAATGGACTTCCCTGCTCTAGCACCAAAGATTACAGCCACGGCTGCCTTATTTCCCTCACACGGTGTAACGCAAGCACAGCAGCCTGTTCAGAGGCAGACACGCTATCTCCGCAGCGTTTTTCAAGTGGTTTCCCCCTCGAAACGCATTTCACAGATGTTTTTCTTCCATTTCTCGCCACTTTGAAAGCCTTAACGCACAGGCAGCGGTGAGGGCTGCAAAGGTCTGGGGCACAGGGAAACAGAGACAGGCAAGACGGCGCACACCAGGTGAAAAAGCCTTGGGAGATTTCGCAAGGTGAAGGAGGAAGAGAAGCAGCAAATCCCCGAAGTGTTGCTCCACGGAAAAAGGCACCGTCATTCCTGCGTGGAAAGAAGTTTGGAGAGCCCTTCCCGAAGGGGGCCACAGGTAAGGGAAGGCGCCTTCCTCTCTGTCGGCGGGATTTCAAAGGAACAACACAAAACAAAACCAAACCAAGACCACCAAATCCGAAACACCCCAAACCCTCCAAATATTAAAAATAAAATTAAAAAAAAAGACAGCAGCGTTCCAAGCGCGGCCTGCAGGCCTCCCCAGCCCCACACCTCCCCGCTCCCGGCGGGGGGAGGACTCTCCCT
>VYZM01001450.1:67480-103373 GCA_013398915.1 Dromas ardeola
GTCGAGGGGAGAGCGAGGGGCTGGAGGAAGGGGGAGAAGGAGTAGAGGAAGAGAGTGAGGGTATGGAGGAAGGGGATGAAGGGATGGAAGAACAGGGAGAGGGGATGGAGGAAGGGGATGAGAGGATGGAAGAAGAGGGGAGAGGGGCTGGAGGAGGGGGGTGAAGGGATGGAGGAAGGGGATGAGAGAATGAAGGAAGGGAGCGAAGGGACGGAAGAAGGGGGGAGAGGGGCTGGAGGACGGCGGTGAAGCGCCTGATCCGCCCCAGGCCTGGTCTGCGAGGGGTGAAACGTTGCTCCTCATTTCTTCACTTTACTTGTTTTTTTTCCTTCACTTCACTCGGGGAGCTGCCGCCTCCGGACCACAAGGGCCATCCCTTGCCCGAGTGACCCCAGCCCAAGCGTCCTGCAGGGCCTTGGGCAGGGGGGCTGGAAATATTCCTCCTCCCCATACAGGAGCCCCAGACGCAGCCTGCCATGTCCCTGGGCCCGTCGGCCTCCGAGACGCCCCTTTTCTAGTGAGGTGAAGCTGCTTCACAACTTCATTATTTTTATCTTTTTTTTTTCCATGTAAAAAAATGCGAAACACGGACACATTGGAATAAAGGCTTTGAAAAGAGGTCTGATAACCACTGATTTAAATCTGAGAAGCAAAAGCACAGGGTGTAGGTATCCCACATGCCTGGAGGCTCTGGCACCTTTCTCTTTCCCTGAGCCTGGCAGCGTTGTGCTAAACTGCTCTTTGGTTACAGCTGGATGTTGAAACGTGTTGATGTCAGGCGGTGATCTCTTTGAAATCTTCTGTTTTGCTCCAAAAACAGCTACTACTTCCAAAAACAAAACAGCGTTCAGCTTCAAACACTTACGCACACCGACACCAGGCTGCAGCTTCTAGGCCTGTGTGGCTAAGAACTAAAGGAGATTATTTTAAGCAGTAAAGACCTGGGTATTTGTGACCAAATGCTGTTGTCAGTGAAGTCAATGACAACTTTGACGCTGACTTAAAGAGCAGTCTTTTTGTGTGTGAAGATCAGAGTACTATTCCTGCCATTCCCATTTGTTTCCTGGTAATTATGAGATACAGCCACAAATCATATCCGCCATAGAGCTAATGTAGTTTTCAGTGTTCTGTTAGACATTTAGGACATAATTCATCATTTAAGATAGATGATACAATGTCTGAACAACTGACTCGTGTGGCAAATGCTGATGGTTTAAGCATCAGCATTTAATTAGAAAAATAACCTTAAAACAGTGGGGAATAAGACTATTTTTATCAGGCACTAAGGAAAGCTAATGTTAGCAGAACTCTGTAATAAATGCTAAGTATCATTTCAAAACATTTAAATACATCAAAGCTGAGTTTCAAACAGCTTGCACTCCCCTATTCATCTAACGTGATGTCTAAAATAACAGAGTGATTCCACAGCTATGGCACGTTGCCTGGAGAGTGGCCTTAAGCCAGAAGCTTAACTGATACGCTCGATATTCTTCTGCTCCTCCTTTATCATCAGATGTTGACCGGGGTCCTGACCACTACACACGAAACATCGTATGCCATTTCTCTGAAGAGCCAGTATGTTTGTCGCTGTGTCGCTGCCAAATTCAAGCATGAGTTGCACTTTCTGCAAGCCTCTGTTTCCAGGGCTTGCGGTGATGTTACATAAAGCTGCTCTGTGCTTCCTGTTCCGCCTTGCTGTAATGATACTATTTCACCAGACAAAACTTGGAAGCAATTTACAAGTGATTTGAACCCTGCAGTTTGTATTTTTCACTTAAAAAAAAGTATGTATTTTAGTGGATGAAAGCAGATTGATAGGATGAAATTACTTTGCTGGGTGCAGCAGAAGGCTCTGACCGTATTCCTTTTCCAATATTCAGCAAAATTCCAACAGAGTGATATCCTTGCCTTGCATTTTGCCTAGTAAAACTTCACACTTTTTAAATTGTTCAAAAGCCCATACCAGACATTTATGAAGTTTCATCTCGCCCTTGAGAGGTAGATAGTTTTCAGAAGAGAAAAATTAAAGCAGAGCAGCCAAGCCAGATATTGATTAGCCAATAACACTCCACAACTTCTGAAATCAAAGGTCAACTGTACTAAGAATTAAGATTCCCATCTCAGAGATCCCATTTTAAAATATTGCCCTGAAGCCTCACCTGAATTTGTACAGCTGCTTTATACAGAAAAAAAAAAGCAACTGCTGAATAAAAAAGTCACCTTCTGACACGAAGATTAGGTTTAACCCGTCGCCGAGGCTTTCTCGACGAGACTCCAAGCTTTCCAGCGGAGAAATACTCTGTGAGAGCAGTGATTTCAGATGTTTGGTTAGCAAGATGAGGACACAAATGTTGTCTGATATAAAAATGTGTACGCAAACATAAAAGCACATGCTTAAATGTTAGGTCCAGCAAGCTTTTAATTATGAGCACATGAGTAATTCTTATGTAATCAATGGTACTACTTTTAGGTTTATAAAATTAAACATTGGTAACCACAGAATCGTTGCCTGAACCTGCGTGCATCAAAGTGCCTTGGGGGCTGCTGATGTTGGTCCCCGGGCTTGTTCTTGTGCGAGACATTCAGGCTGTTATTCTCAAACGGTGTTTTGGGGCCGCTCTTCAGCAGGAGCTGGCGAAGCGTTGGCTGTGTGGCCACATACGATGAGGCCACGCAGCCATATATACGATATATGATGAGAAGAGGAGATGAGCAGTACGGCACTGCTGCCTGAGCCGGAGCTGCCTCCAGCATCCCTGCCCTTGAGAACCTTTCAGCTCGGCGGCTGGACCCTTTTTTCCCCTGCCACATCCCTGGGCACACCAGCCACATCCCAGGTTGCCGCCGCCGTGCTCGGGAGGCACGGGATGGCACAGGGTGCTCTCTGGGGCACCGGCAGCGTGGCGGGGGGACCGCCCCGGTCTTGTGCTGCTGCCAGCAAGCACCGGTGTCCTTTGGGGCCAAACAGGAAAACAGCAGCGCCTACGAGACTAGAGCAGGGATGTAGGTTTGTGTAGCAAAGGACTAGCAATAGCTCCCCACAGTTCACCATTTTCCTGGTGGAGAATTCCTCTCATGCATTGTTTTCTTTTTAATTAAGTGTTTTGTCATTTCTTTAAATGACTGTTTTAATCTATGCATTATTTACTTAGGTAACTATGGTGCTAATTAAAAATGTACACTAACTATAAAAATGCCTGGTTTGTTTCTAATCCGTGGAGAGAAAGAGCTGCCTGAGACACGGGGTTTCTTCAAGGCATCTTTATTCCACAGGCATTCAAGTACTGGCTGAAGCACCAATTTTATACAGACAATCAGTGCCTGATTTTCAGTCACAAGGCCTTCGTCTAAACACACATGTGGATCCTCACCTACAGCAACCAGTCTTCAGGGAAAAAGTAAGAGTTAGAAAATGAACGGAGCTTTTTAAAGGAAAGCCTTGCCTGTGGTTTGTTATTTCTTTTTTGTGCCCTACCAGAAATAAGATCAGATTAAATTACAGGATGCGCAACGTGACATTTCCGAGACACTTACCGGATCTACACAATAGTACATTATTTTGTTATTTCTTCTTCTTACCCATTCTCTCAATTGCTAAAACCTGGATCCTGACGTAAAACCTCACCTTTCTGTTATTGTGGTTTTTTATTTTCTCTTGAAAGCTTTGTTTACATTGTGGAGCTTCAACCTCTACCCAGCACATGCAGCTGCAGCGAGCCGGACCCCAGAGCGCCGGGCTGGGGGCTCCGTGCCGTAGGCGGAGGGTCCCCTGGGGGCTCGCAGAGGACTTCACACCCCACCAGGCTCCACAAAAGGATGCTCTGCACTTCCACAATCCCCTGGCTGTGTGGAAGAGCCTGGCCTGCTAAATGCAAATGATAGAGTTTAGAGTCAGTGCTACCCAGTTTGCAAGGCCCCAGGATAACAGCGGGCTGGGAAAAATGCTGTACTTCATCCTCCCCTTCAGCCTCATTGTTAATTTTTTAATTATGTGCTGCCTGTAAGCCATAATGTTTGGCTTGTGGCTTTCTCTAGAACTGCTTCTGTTTCCCAGGGAAGCGGTCCAAGATTGGAGGAAATAGGAAACATTTAAAAGCCATCTCTTTTCTTCCTGAAGCCGAGTATGACCAGGGTGAAGAATAAAACTCTGGTTGTTCATGCCCTTTTTTTTCTTTCTTCTTTTTTTAAAGGAAGAGTTAATTTTGAACCCAAGGCTTGTAAGGTTTGGAACATTTTCAATGGCCCTGTCTTGATGGGAACTGGAGGACTCACCATCTTACAAAACAGGGTTTTGTGAGGAAATGTGTTACGATTAGTCAGTTAATTGCTATTTCATCCTGGACAGTGACATCATTATGCTAATCTCTATTATAAACATGGATATCCTTGCGAAATGTGAATTTTTCTCCAGACTCTATTTAATTATTTATAAAAAAATATTTTTCCAACTATTTCATTCTTATACTCACCCTGTTACAACAATTTACTTTTGTAATTTATACACTTAAGTTATTATTGGACGCATTCATAGCTCATCTCTTGGTTAGCCCTTGTAAAAAATTGCCAAGCAGAAAAGGATGCGTCTCAATGTTTGGATTTCTTAATAAACACTCATCTCATAATATATTCTACAGGGAAATGTGTTTTTTTTCTGCTTTGTAGCACCTCAGTTAAGACCACTGAGTGGATAATTAAAGACTGAATTCTTAGAAAAAAATGCATAAACACAAAAGCTAGTATCTAGGTCTCTTGACAGTAGTCTCCTAGGACCCTGCCGTGACGACTGCGACACAAACACACCGAGGTGCATAACTTTGGAAAGCAGTTTGAGATCTTTGTGGGAAAGGAAGAGAGAAATTCTGTTCATGGCTGTATACGCTCTCTCTTGGTTTAATAGCTTATTGTCAAAATATTTCAACATCTACTATACGGGATGTTCTCCAGGTAGTGGGAGGTAGGATTTCAAACACCCTCATGTAGAGGCTGAGCCTCAGTTTCTGTGTCCTGGAGGACAAACTATTGAATTTGATACAAGTTTTCTGAGAGCATCCTCTGGTTCAGACTTTACAAGTCACATAAGTGGGAAAAAGCTTTGTTACTAAATCTCAGTGGGATTTATGTATGCAGTAAACTCGTCATAACTAAGGGTATATCTATATTTTATACTTTTTATGTTTCCAGGGCTCAAGTTTTCTAGTATTTGAGCTCGCACATATAAAGCTATCTTAGAATTCCCTATACCACACTCAAATTATGACGCAGATATTCCTCAAGGTGTTCCTCGCTGTGCTGTTGGCTGGGTTGTAGCCAAGTTGAATGCTGAAAACCTAACGTGGGTGCCTCTGGGTCTTACCACTCCCAGCAGCAATGAACTGTGATTACGCAGGCTCCTCTTCAAGGCTCTTACCTTCTCTCAGCTCATCAGGGATAAAGGCAAAATAATCTGGAGTGCCTTAATCCAGTGTTCCCCACCAACTCCACAGCATTTCGGCATGTGCATCGATGGTAAACGACAGCGTATTGCCCAGTATCGGGGAGTTTGTCCCTACCAGTGGAGGGTGACTCTAACTGTGAACCTGCTTTGTACAAGTGGCTTAAAGAATGATGGTTACCCTGCTCAGGGATGTCCCTGACAAAGCCCAGGGCTCCGCTGTGTCTGGGTTACACAAACACCGCAAAGAAGGCAGAGACAGGTTGGAGGGACACGACAGACACCTTGGAGAGGTAAAGAAAATTTCAGTGCCTCATCTAAAACTGATACAGCCACCTTGGGCTGTAAAGGACAAACTCGAAGAGCTTTGCCAATGCTGGCCATGAACACAGGTTTCAGATGTATCAGCGGGTATGAGGAGGTCTCACAGATCAAGACAAAATCATGAGCTTGCACTTAATCAACACTGTTGAGGCTGTTCATTACTACAGCTGTAAAAGCAATTTTTTCTAACAGAGATGCATTTTATACAGTAAAAGAGTTTTGCAAAAGCATTTGCCCAACAGAATAAGCTGGCCACAAAAACCACTTCTTCCTTCCAATAAAGTGTTTAGAGCAAAGTTTTTGGCACTTCAGAAATTGTAAATTAATCACACTTCCAGCTGATATTTGCTCTGGCGCCTATCTGCGTCTCAGAATGAGTATCTTCAGTCTCTTAAAGCACCACCATCTTTTCTACCTAAAGCAAGTGCTCACGCGTGTGCCAATAACACACTCTGTATCTCCAGGCTGATCTCTGGAGGAGTGTAGGTGTGTCCACCAGCAATGCCATGCTGTCTCCAAACACCTGCTCTCCTCCCTCACCCTGTCAGGGCCCTGAGGGTGCTAATGGACCTTTGTGGACCTCAGCAGCCTCACCTAGACCCTCCCCACATCCTGCCCCTGGGTCTGGGGGCTCCCACCAGCAGCCTGGGGCTGCCCATCCCACCCCAGTGACACCATGGGATGCCAATCTCCAGCCCTGCCCAGCTGTGGACCTGTCAGTCCGGACCCTGACCTCATTCCAGCCCTGGCACCGCGGTGATCTGGTCTCTTGATTGAATGTGGCCACCACCTCCGGGCTGGCCCTGCTCCCTGGCGAGGGCGGTGGGATGGATCCTGGCCTGTCAGCCCCAGGGAACCCCCGGCGCCCCCGGCCCGTCCTGTGCCAGCTTGTGAGTGTCAGTCACACTTTCCTCACCCCCAGACCCAGCACCTTGTCCTTTAGTTTAACTTAGCACTGATGTACACTCATAGTTTTGAATAACAATCACAAAAAGGGGTTTGGTTGGATTTTTTCCCCCCTCTATGTTTTGGGGTAAACACAGTAAAGTGGGGTTGTATATGCTACTCTTGGGCAATAAGACTTTACTGGCCTTCAGGAAGGAGTACCATAATTAAAAGGTGATTTTTAGCACAAGTTGTATTTCATATAAGAAGAGAATACGAACAGTCTCATGAGAGAGCATGGTACTACCGATACCACAACACCTCCGTGTTTCACTTCTGCCTGAGCTTCAAGAAAAGTCACATAGGCTCAGAGTTTCAGAAACCCGTCTATAATTTCAAAGTCAAACCTCAGAACTAACTACAGTAGCGAATAAAATCACAGGAAGTATTTAGCACTACTTAAACTCAACCTTTATAAATCTGAAACTGGATACTCAGAATTTGAGTGTGTATATACATATTTATTTATTTATTTTAAAAAATCCGTTTGTGGCCTGCTATTCTAGAAGTAGGGTGCAATAATCTGCTGTGCAGGGATGTCTGTGGTCTCTGCAGGCAAAAAAACATAGCTGTGAACATGACAGATGATGTTCCTGCAGCCATATGAGACAAAGAAACATACAGCTGCTCCGTCTGAAGTTCCTACAATGCTTTATGTCTTCAAAGTGCAGCAAAACATTGGCTGATTAACATAATTAGAGCATTTTACAAATGATTCCTAATTATTTTTGCCAATGTAAATGACGATGCTGACACGTGAAGTTTCTTGCTGTGCATGATGAATACCGAGTTCTCATTTTACTGAGTACTGTAATCAAATTTAGAACAAACGTTATATAAGTGCATAAGCAATCCTAATCCTAATCCCTTTTCTGCTGTCTCACTTTCTCCGTCTAGGCCTGCTGCAGCTGTAAATCTATAAATCTCCCATATTTTGTGATTTGCCCGCATATTTTTAGTTCTGTTTCCCAACCTCCTGTCTTTTTCTGAAAGCATACATTTTTACTTGATAATGGTTCCAATGGAATGAGAGGTCTGGTTTTCAGCCTTCTGCCAGCTTCCTTATTGTACCCTATGTTTGATCACAGCAAAGGTATTTTACCGATGCTTTTGCTATACTGGTGCCCAGTCCTATCGGATGTTAAGCTTCACGCTGTTGAAGCACCTATCGGGAAAAATATAGAGGTCTTTAAACATTTTTTTACTCTGTTCTTAGTTGAATACCTATTGTTTTCAATGGTTTTTAAATGTCAATAGAGGTTGGCTGAGGGTATGTCAACAATGCATAATTCAAAGTAGCCAGAAGATATCAAAGATAGCTGTAAACAAACTAGTTGGTAATAAATCAGTTCTAGCTTCGGAGCACTAAATTCTCTGTGGGCAACCTGACCCTGTTCCTGATTTTACCCTAGGATTTGTGCCACTGGTATAATAGGAAGTTATTTCACTGACTCAATGAAAAATGGCCAGGAGGGACAGGGTCCTGCACAGATTTAAATGCTGGGCTCAGAAAAACAAGGGAGAGCGCTCTAGTGATTGTGTTTTGTGATACATTTCCAGGAGATGTTTTGGAATTTACCAGCTTCATAAAATTCACCAAAAACTTTATAAAATAGTCCCCATATCAGTTAAATCATCTTATGACAATTATTATTCTTAGTTTTTATGAAAAAGTCCCTTTTATTGAACTGTATCTTTTATTTGGAGTATTTCTAAGGATGCACGATAGCAAAAGATAAGTATTACAGCTGAGTGGTTCACAGCATATAATTTATCCAGTTAATTTAATTTCTTTGTATTTTTCTACGAATTGCTTATAATTTTATGTAATTAATTCATTACGTGAACCTAATTGCTAAAATAGCTGTGAGATGGTCCAGCTGAAATAAATAGCTGGGTTTTCATTGGCTTGAGCGGGAACAGTGAGAGGCCGCTGGAGGTTTATCCCTTCTCTGTAAATGTTACAGAAGTTATTCATTGGAAGTACTGAAAGAATGAGCCGTTTCACTTTTAACATATTATTCCTGCTATTGCTTGGTTGCTGAAACAGAAATCATTCTGAAGCAGAGAATATTCACATTTATAAATTGGTGAGGGAGTCCTGCAAATATTCTCCAATTTTTTTTTTTTTTGCTATCATGCCTGCCCATGAATCTGTTTGCTAAAATAAATGTGGCAGAAATCCAACACAATCACTGTAAATGTATTTACGAATTGAAATATATATTTATAGTAATTCTTTCTGTGGAATCCGCACAGATTAACTAAGAACTCTTTGGCCTTGCATAACTCACCCTTGGTGTTGTGATGCATCGTATTATCTGGTCAGAGGCTAAAAAAACACATGCCGTCAAAAACTTAGTGCCTGGCAACGGAAATGAGAGCTCAGGTGTCTGTCGTCTTTTCCAGTTCTATTAATTATTCTAATGACTGCTACTGCAGTGCCGCACAAATCACGCTTCTTTACAACTAGGACTTACAGCATCACGACGATAATCACAGGATCATAGAATCATTTGGGTTGGAAAAGACCTATAAGAGGTCGACCAACCAATCGAGTCCAACCATTAACCTAACGCTGCCAAGTCCACACTAAGCCACGGCCCCCGGCACCACGTCTGCCTGGCTTTTATGATGATATGAAGTCTCCATATAATGATACGAAGACTTCAAATTTGATATGAGCTTATAGTTAACAGTAAAGCTTTTTGAATAATGAATTTACTAGCCACTTGGTACTTCACAGATTTCATGTCAGGTGCTGCAATCCCATGCTAAACAGCTCAGCGCGTAGTACTCCAGAATATGTTATTAGATGACAAGCAATAGCAAGCACAACAATAGCGTTTCATGTTTTTAAAGTAACTGTATCTTCTTTTGTTTCTCTCATGCTGTTCATTTTGTGATCATTCCACAAAAATAAATTCAAATACTTCAGTATCACTGACATCAATTGTGAGTTAAGCAACTGTTTTCTAGCAAATAAAATGGCCACAGCCCCTCCCGCCCCACGCTCCTGCCCCAGCCAGCCCTGCTGGTCCGGCTGCTCCTGAAACTCAATGGCAAAAGCTCAACATCCCAAAACTACTAAGTTTTTCTGAACCTCTAACCTAGATCTTCTTTGCCAGAGGTTGAATTTTTTGCTTCTGATCCGGGCCCAAATATGAGCAACAAAACTGAGCAATAGCTTTGTATAATCTGAAAACAGTCCTTCCCTTTTACCATGAAGAACCCCCAGTTTACTCAAGTTTTGAGCATAAAATCTGTGATTAATTCTGTTGCTCTCACCTGGACTTTTACCAGTTGGCCACCTCCTTTCCAAATTGCCAAGTACCAAACAGGGCCGGTACTTTAGCAGAGGCCTTACCTGTGCTGCGCAGAGTGGAAAAATCATTTCACTTATATCGCATACTTTTGTATAACCCATAACAAATGCGGGTTTTTCCCCCCCATAGCTATTACACTGTTAACTACCATTCAATGCAGGGCCTACTATGACACTTTTTAACTTTTTTTTCCTGCAGGCCAAATCAGTCATTTTATATCTAATATTCATGCATTTTATTATTCTTTAAACAATTCCTATTTTTTCCCTCGTCATTTTTTAACACCACTCAGGCTATTTATCTGCTTTACCAAGATTATTTTGAATTATGCTCTTCTCCATCAAAGTGCCTCCCAGCTTGGTATCGTCTGCACGTGTAACAACACAGTATTCCTTAATCTGAATGCTTAATAAAAATACCGATTAGTATTGGACCTAGAACAGATTCCCACAAGAACCGTCCTTCCATTTTCACAATGGAAATGGATTTGACTAGCACTAGCTCTTATTATTAACCTGGATTTAAGTAATCCTTAGAAAACAGCTAGTTTCCAGTGCAGCTGGCTTGCCTGGCTACCCTGGAGCATTTCTTGAGATAAACAGGATTCTGGGTTACTCAAAGAATTCATTACAGAGCACACAGATGGCTAAAACAATTGTTATTGAACTGCGTTAGCCCTTTGGAGAGATGCCACCTGAAAGTACCTGAAAGGGATACGGACAAAGCGCGTTGTCCAACTCGTACATTTTTAATGGTATTCCTCAAGCTAAATGTATTGGTGCCAGCTGCGTTAGCCCTTCTGCACGTTGCCAAAGAGATACTGCAGGTGACCCAGAACGCGCAGCAGTGACCAGCCGAGGTCAGACCATCCACGCAGTCACTAAGCTGCCCTCTGTTGAGGCTGGGAGAGCTGGGGGTGCTCAGCCTGGAGAAGAGAAGGCTCCAGAGACGTTTGAGCCCCTTCCAGTCCCTCAAGGGGCTCCAGGAAAGCTGAGGAGGGACTCTGGAGCAGGGACGGGAGCCATGGGACGAGGGGGGATGGTTTTAAACTGGAAGAGGGGAGATTTAGATGAGATCTGAGGAAGAAATTCTTGGCTGTGAGGGCGGTGAGCCCCTGGCCCAGGTTGCCCAGAGAAGCTGTGGCTGCCCCATCCCTGGAGGGGTTCAAGGCCAGGTTGGACGGGGCTTGGAGCAACCTGGGCTGGTGGGAGGGGTCCCTGCCCAGGGCAGGGGGTGGCACTGGGTGATCTTGAAGGTCCCTTCTAACCCGAACCAGTCTGTGATTCTATACTCCATTTTCACTTCTCATTTTATTGCATTTCCAGCTCTGGTGTTGGATTGACGCTACCCTCAGGAACACAAATCTTGGCTGTAAGACCACATGAAAGCTACCCCAAAGAGACCTGTTCCTGTCTGTCATATTGGTCAGCCCAGCAACATTCCTCGTGACATTTTGGGAGAAAGACCAGAGAAATTGAGGGACCCATGGACATATCCAAAATTTATCAAAACCGATCCAGATAGGGTTCATTTATTCCTAATAGATTTCTCTTTCTTGACCTTACCTATCTTTCTGTTTGAACGCATATATTTTTGAGCTGAATAAGGAACTGGGGATTTGCCTGTGTAAAGGCACACATAAATTAAAGGAAAAAAATCCTTCATTTGATAGAAACAGCTGTTGCTCAGAAAAGAAACTGTGAGGGAAGATTATTAACTCTTTTATTTCAGATTTGAGAATCTGATTTTCATTCTGAGATTGAAGCACACGATTAACAGTATAATTTAGATATCAGATTTACCTGTTCTCCTCTGCTGCCAGCCTGTATTTGGTTTCAGGGTTCTAATGTTGACTATTAACCTATTTAAATATTCACCAACAGCCTTCTGCCAAGGCAGATTAATTCACCGTCTCGCGTCCTTGTCAAGTTGTCAATTTGTCAGATATTTTTCAGTTGCCAGTGCCCTTTCCAGTGACAATGACGGCACACAGCTGAGAAACAGTTTTTCTGTTGGTATCTCCTCCAACAGAAAAGCTCTCCAATATTTGAGTAGCTAAAGCTTGCTGCCTTGGCAGGTCTGAAAATCATAGAATCACAGAATTGTTTAGGTTGGAAAAAACCTTTAAGATCATCAAGTCCAACTGTTAACCCACCACTGCCAAGTCCACACTAAAACTCAGCACTACGTCTACATGTCTTTTAAATACCTTCAGGGATGGTGACTCCACCACTGCCCTGGGCAGCTCGTTCCAATGCTTGACAACCCTTTCTGTGAAGATATTTTCCCCAATATCCACCCTAAACCTCCTCTGGCGCAACTTGAGGCCGTTTCCTCTTGTCCCGTCGCCTGTTCCTTGGGAGAAGAGCCCGACCCCCCCTGGCTCCCCCCTCCTTCCAGGGAGCTGCAGAGAGCGAGAAGGTCTCCCCTCAGCCCCCTTTTCTCCAGGCTGAACACCCCCAGCTCCCTCAGCCGCTCCTCACCAGACTCCTGCTCCAGAGCCCTCACCAGCTCCGCTGCCCTTCTCTGGACACGCTCCAGCCCCTCAGTGTCTGTCTTGTGGTGGGGGGCCCAGAACTGGACACAGCACTCGAGGTGGGGATGGTCACTCAAGGGGGACGGTCACTGCCCCAGCCCTGCTGGCCACACTGGTCCTGACACAGGCCAGGGTGCTGTTGGCATTTTATAGCCTTTAACCCAAAAGCAACCGATGTACCATCTTGCTTGATTGGCCTGTAACACCAATATGAGAGTTACCTCCAAAGCTAAAGAAACACTGTCAGTTTTTATACCCACTTTATTTTTCATGCAGAACCGTGAAAAAAAAGACATTAACATTAATCATGGAAGGATTCTGGCTCTCCCTCCAGTGATGGCCAGAATTAACCCCATGTCAGTCTTTGATAGTATACAGAACCATTAATTTATGTACTGAATCAATAATTAATCATTAATTATTCATCATTAATGTTATATTTATTTAATGTAACATATTATTTATGTTATAATTCATACCAATGTCATAAAAAATACCACATTTATTTTGGTTATCTCAACTTTTAGAACATCTTTCTGGGGGACACTTTAATCAGAAACGTTCGAGACATGCTCCTGCAACTGATGATTAATATATTTTTCATGATGAAAATCAAGGCAGCTGCATCAAGTCCACAAAGCTCCTTTTATAGCTCAAGCACTTCCAGCTTCCAAGTGAGTATTAAAAACACAAATTAAATACAACAGTTTTCCAAAGCAAGGAAACTCTGTTGAAGTTTATAGAGACAAATGTTTACCTGGGTATTTTGGAGGTATTTAGGAGTGGGAGCCACGCAGGAAGAAGTCTAGGTCAGCCAGTGGAGTTACACTGGGGATGGGGTGAGAGGGAAGCCCGTGAGTTCCCAGACATCCTTCCCTCCCCAGGGGCTGTTTTAGGTCAACAAACCACTGAGGGAAGGGATTTTCCCTCTCCAAGGCATGTGCCCAAAGGCATATCTGATGCAGAGGGCGAGTAGAACACACTCCAGTCGAGGGCAGGTCACAGCCCACAGTAATTCATGCAGCCACAAGCATCCCCGAGAGGCATCGCCAGAAAGTGATAACCCCAACATGGCCTTTTCAAACTCAAACCTCCCCAAATCCGTCTCCAAGGCCATGCACACAAAAGCTTAGAAGAAACTCAAGCTTTAGCTAGAGCTCCAGCTGGAAACCGAATTTTCTCCCTAATTAAGTAGAAACCCCGAGTGCTGACACCCACTGACTTCCCAGCAGTTTGGTTCTAAGGTGAGAGAAGAACCAGTTTTCATTTAGTTAAACACAGTAGAAACAGAAAAACATTTAATTTGTGTCCAAAAAGACTTACAGTCACGATTATTAGCTACGTTAAAAAAGAAGACTAAACACACAGTGGTATGCAGGGTTAAAACTATAGTGAGCTGAGTGACTGGAGATAAGCTGGGCAGATACCCTGTCCCCTTTGCTAGAAGCAGTTTGCCTGCGGTGATTGATTTCAATGTAGTCGGCAATTCTCTTTAGCGGGTGCTGTATTAGCAAATCTATCATTAAAAAATTATGACACGAATGTAATTCTGCACCTGGGGGTGCTTTCACAAGGCTCTGGGCACGTTACAAATTGGTACACGGGTAGACTGTGCTATATAAGATCCGACTGCTGCGGCTGCAGCCTGTACTGTATACATTTCCACTCTGGTAGCAATTAATGATGCTGCTCAGTTACAAGCAATATAAAACAAACAAACAAAAAAAAGTCCTGCAAGAGATCCCTGTTTCCTGGAGAATAATTCATCTTTTTTTTGCTGTTTTTTTTTTTCTCCAGTTTTAATCGAGTGTCTGAATTGGAGAGAGAAAAGGAAGGAAATGGTGCGAGGACAGGGAGAGCCAGTCTCCGGGGAAATCAGTTCTAATGGGTCCATGGAAACGAAGCTCTTTGCACCATCCTTGGGCTCCAGCGATGCTCCTGCGGGCACTGGGCTACACACGCAAGGACGGGGCAAACCAGGAGCCTTCAGGACCGAAGTTACCGAGGTGCACATTATTTTAGCACCCAAACCGAGTTGCAGAAGAAAGCTAGGATGGTCAAATAATTATTTGTATTTGTTTGCATTTTTTGTTTGTATTTAGTCCATAGGGCTGTGAGCTGGCTGCACCAACAGCATGATCCCCGAGGGACAGCTAGTCCCCGTCCTTCCAACGCTGCGATTAAAGGAAAGGCAAGATGTTCCTACAAGTGCCACAACCTGGCTTCAAAATACTCTACTATTTTATCATCACCTGCTTGCTTATGGCTTTCCATTCTGTTCAAATGGCAGGTGAAATTTAACTTCTCTGCTTATGACAAAAATTAGCAACCCCTGACACAGACCATACAGAACAAGATTTTAAATCATTGGTGATTTATATGCCCCAGTGGGCAGGTCTGGCACACGGAGGATACCCCTTCTGAGGTGCTTCTCACGCACCAAGAAGTGACAACCCGTTTTGCAGGCTGTAGGAAAATGATCCAGTTCCAGCCTTCTCAGGGGGTTCCTCGACGGCCTGGTGAGTTGGGAGATCGGGGCTTTGTATCTTGTCGTAACGTTGTTTTCATCATGTTTCCGTGGTTCACTTTTTTAACTCTCTCTCCAACAGCTGCTGGGGAATTGCTAAGTTAATTTTACAGCCTTTATTTTAGTAGTTAATGATACTGTAGATTCACAGGCCAGCCAGACCTTTGAGGCTAAACTTTCCTCCTGCCACCAGCCGGGCAGTGTCACTCAGTACCTCCCGTGTGCAGACCCTGCTTTTTGGTGAAACTAGATATTTTTATTCCTTAATAGGAAAAAAGGAACCAACTATTTACTTAGTGACTTCAGATGAGGAGGAGCCCAGCCCTCCCTTACGAAGCTGTTGCAGTGTCCGATCACTTCCCTGTTAAAAATGGAGGCGAGACTTTAACCTGGATCTGCGTTAAGGTACCCACAGGATTTGTGAGTTTTAATTCAAAGTCTAGAGAGTCCAATACTGTCAGATATCTTATTTACATAAATATTTACGAACTGCTGTCTAGTCACCACTTCACTTTCGTGTTAATCCACTAGACGGATTAAGCTTTCCACAGTTTTCACTGGGAGCTTTGTTTGTTTTCCCAGAGCTCAGTTTCCTCCTTCAGCTCGGTCTGCAGACAGGCGCTGCTTTGTGGGGAATCAGATGGCCAGAAGCGGAATGAATAAAATATTACTGATCAAAAATCAGAAAGAAAAAGAAGCACCTGAGAGAGCAAAGCAACACTTGGTGTGGGAAAACGGTAACGCTGCCTGGCACGTCCCGGCAAATCAGGGATTCCATGATGCTGCGCATGCTGCCGGGGGGCTTTGCAGGGACCTGGCACCACGGCACTTCAGAGGTGAAACACTCTTCGGGGGCTGCATGGCACAGGGAGGGAGGGAGGCTCTCCCCGGCCGAGGTGCCGTGAGCCGGACGCCTACGGATGAGCACAGCACGGCAGTTCGGACACCGGAGCTGCCCTGGGCACCCGGATCTCCCTGCTCCCTCGCACCCAGGTGGAAGCGGACTCCGACACCCATCAGGCTCACATTGACTTTCTTATTTATTTCTGTTTTGCTGCCCAGACCAGCTTCCCTGCTGAGTTTGCCACTAACCGGGCCAGTACAGAGAACCTAGAGCTCAGGACTCCACTTTTCTCAGGGTGCTGTTGGGGCTGTGGGGCGAGCCGGGGTGAAGCCTCACTCCCTGTGGCTTCATCACACCTCCGCACAGGAAGCAGAAAAAGGATGTCACACCCTAAAAACAGCCCGGTCGCACCCTAAAAGCAGCCCGTCCAACAGTCTCCTGCCGTGGACATAACTGCAACCTCTGCCCGGGAAGACGATGGGATGCTCCCACCCCTCAGCAGCCCTGGGTGCTCCGCAGTGGATCCAGCTTCTCCTCCCACTCGCCGACAGCTCATGAGGAAAATATCGGTGCTGGGAAGAATTGGCAGCGCAGGGGCTGCCGAGCGGGACTGCGGCTCTGGACCTGCCCCGGCGCGTCCGGGCTGGAGGGGGGTCACCCCCCCTGGCTGCCTCCAGCGCAGCCCGCAGCTCCGAAAGGGAACGGGGAAGCAACACGATTTTTAAGGAGCAGAGAAGTAAGCAGGTAACGGCCTTCGTGGTTACACGCTCGACTTTCCGCCGTCTGCACCAATGAATGACAAACAGGAAGACTGACACCACTGGGGAGCCTGGGGCAGAGGGAACCGTTCATCACGCGCGCAGGCGGTCGGCAAACACACACCGGCGTTTCACGCGTCCTTTGTCAGCCTACAAGATACGGGCTGTATTCATGTTTTATCTCTACACCCATCTTACACAGTGCTGTCATGCAATCTGCGTTGATTTTTTTTTTTTTTTAATTACTAATAATTATAAGTAGAAATACACTACTGAGTAAATTACATAGCCGCTTGCCAATTCCCCAAGCAGCACATTGCTGCGCTCTGGATCAGTTCTTGTACTCAACCACACCTGCCACAGCGAAAAATTCAATGTGGATGGAACATATAATCCAAAGCAAGCTGCACCATTCCAGAGAAGAGCGGTCAGTATTTGCAAAGCACAAATATTCCTGTACAATAAGCTGGACTGATCAGCATTATTAGCATTTCTCAAGCTACACTGTCAGGTGATTGTTACAAATAGGAGATATTTTTTCAGTTTAAAGCACGGTGAAGAATCAGGCAAAAAAAAAAAAAAGCCAATTGCATATTTTTGCAAAAGCATTGATGTCTATTTGCCTGCCCCAGCAAGGTCTCAGGAGCTCCCTGGTCATTTCATGGAATTTCAGAGTTGGAAGGGACCTCTAGAGACCATCTAGTCCAACTCCCCTGCTACAGCAGGGTTGCCCAGAGCACATCCCTCAGGACTGCATCCAGACGGGGCTTGAAAGTCTCCAGAGAAGGGGACTCCACACCCTCCCTGGGCAGCCTGTCCCACTGCTCTGTCACCCTCACCGTAAAGAAGTTTTTCCTCATAATCGATCGGAACTTCCCGTGTTCCAGCTTGTGCCCATTGCCCCTCGTCCTGTCACTGGGAACCACTGAAAAGAGCCTGGCTCCATCCTCCTTCAACCCACCCTTTAGATACTTGTAAACATTCATCAGGTCTCCCCTCAGCCTTCTCTTCTCCAGGCTAAAGAGTCCCAGCTCTCTCAGCCTTTCCTCATAAGGGAGATGCTCCAATCCCTCAATCATCTTTGTTGCCCTGCGCTGGACTCTCTCCAGTAGTTCCCTGTCTCTCTTGAACTGGGGAGCCCAGAACTGGACCCAGTATTCCAGTTGTGGCCTCACCAGTGCGGAGTAGAGGGGGAAAATGACCTCCCTTCACCTGCTGGCCACACTCTTCCCTGTGCAGCCCAGAATTCCATTCTGAGGACTCAGAAACACCATGGCAGGACAGAGCAGCACCTGTGCGTGGCGGGGACCGCTTCTTGGTGGCATTCGGTGTCTAAATACAAGAGGATGACACAATATTCAGCTCTGGGGGAAAGCAAACCCCAGAGAGACATTGGCTCTGGGTTTGACATTGGCTGGTCCTTCTCCGAGGCCCGTCCTCGCCGGCGCTGCGTGATTCATGGCGCTCAGCGGCCAGGAAGAGCTAATGGGAATCTTAATGCCATCAACCTGCTCAAGGACGCCTTGGGACGGGGGTGATAAACTTCTGTTCTTATCATGTCACAGACTGTACAAATGGGGCATGATCGTTTACTCTGCAATGCCTGAAATAATTCAGCAGACTCTGCCAGACATTGTAAATGGCTTTAAACTTTCAGCCATTGTACTCCCAAGAAACTGCTTTTACTCTGCCTGTTCTTTGTCTCTGGACCCCGAACACCATTTACACTCAAATACAGCCTGTTTCAAAGCCTCAAAAACCTCCACAAAGCATCTGTAAGCTGAAAAATATGAACTTCAGTGATAGTATGCAGCTTGGAAGCCAAACATAGGTGACAGAAACAAGGACACTTTTATAGGCATGAGCCTATAATCATTTAAAACCTGAATACAGAACCAAACACCACAACAGCTAAAACTATACAATTTATACCAGCTTCTGCCAGCACAGACACAAGTAAGCACAGTCAAAAACAGTCACCAGGAAAGTGTCAGACAGGAGTGAAAAGCAGGTGTAAGTATCTGTGCCACTTGTTGGCGGCCAATACGCGGGGAAAAATGCTTAACATTGGCTAAGGATGAGCTCACGCAGGGAAGGCAGTGGCGACGCTTCATCAGCATATCTCCAACCCAGCCTGTATGAACAGGGGTCCTGGATATATCCACCCCTTGGCAGGTTTTCCTTCGCCTGGTCTGGTCCTCTGTCTCACACCACGTCACACCATTCCGCAAGGAAGGCACTGTCTTAAAGATACCCGTAAACCAATTCTGGCTGTTTGTTATGAAAGATGATATAATAGAAACATTTCTCTCTCCTGGAATATGTCTGTGAAGGGCTTGGCACTGTGGAATGAGGTGCACTCATTTCTGCAAATAATAGATGATAATCCCTGAAGTGTCCTGCTCACCTGTCCTATACCCTCAGTGCCATTTCCAGTGCCTATGCCCGTTTATTTCCTATACGCTGATGCTCCAAAATCTATTAACAAGCTCCGTAATTCTGATGCATATACACCTATCATAAATGCATCATTTATGCACGTGTATCATAAAAGCACAAGGTAGTTTAATACCATCCCTTCTTGCGGCTCCCCTGGTTCTGTCCGACCCTCTCCCACGCAAGTGGTGCTTTTGTCCCAGCTCCAAACTGGGGGCCCTTTCCCCTGCTACCTCCCCTGCCAGGGCACGTCTGAGCCACAAAACTCATGTAAACGGTCCTTTCACATGAAATCCAGCCCGGTTTTGCACTCCAGGTGGAGAGAGACCAATGAGCAATATCAGCCATGGGCCCGGGTTCCCCTCCGGTTCTGCCGGGACTCCGGAGAACCAGATCCCACCGATGCTTACAGGGTTCTCCTCTCGCGAGCAGCACAGAGGCAGAAGCCGGCTCAAGCCTGGGACCTTTGCTTATGAGGCTCTTTATGAAACAATCCCTCTGCTGAAAGGCTGCGGGAAACTCAGTCTCTAATTACAACGCTCCTCCGCTTTCCGGCCATTCCTTATTTATACCACTCAAATTACTTGGCTCATTAATCTGTCATAATAGAAGTCCAGTTGAGTTTAGTTTATTTACTGTTTAATAATAGCCTTTGTTTTAACAATGTGACGTACGTTTGTCTACATTTGAAGAAATCTGGAATGTAATGGGAGCAAGGGAGTAAAAAAAATAATCCATCAGGGCTTTAAAAGATGTTAATCATCCACGTAAACAGCCAGATGACTGCAGTCATTCAGAATGAAAATAAAATCAAAACACACAGACTTCCCTAGGCAAGCGGATGGCTCTTAAAATGACTAACCAGATAAAGTAACAAGCTAGTTAAAAAAGAATATTGACCGAACCATGCTGTTTTTAGAAACTCTCATAATTAGATAGAGCGCAGAACAAAACAGAAAGGTTTTCCAAGCATTCTGACTGCACTGAAACAAACCCAAGTAGATTGTTTCCGCTAAGGAGGCTTCAGCTCTTGCTGCTGCTCTTAAAGGGGTTGTGTCACCAGGATTTATTATTAATGTGGACATAAGCTTGCCAAGGCACTCAGCATTATGTTAAGAGGCCTCAGTGCAGATTTAAGGTGCCACTTTGGTATCATGCGTAACTTCAAGCAGACGCTTAACTTCAGGCTCTGCTATTCCCGCTGCTGATCCAACAGAAATCACCCATTTGGATCGCCTACCTTGGTACCACAGCATCAACTGGGGCCCTGAACTGGGGACTCGTGTCATCCTTGACAGCTCTGGGGTCTCCTGTCAGAAAGGCCACATCGACACTTCTTAAATCCTTGCGGATGGCTTCAAAGGACGCCCCCTGCAGATCTGCGCCTAGGCAGTCCGATTTGAAAATCGTGGCCTAAACAAATTGTTAGAAGGAGTAAGGCCAAATTTTCCACCTTAAATCTTGTGCTGTGACTTACCATACCGAGCTCAGCAACGGGCCAAGTTCTGTGGCAAACAAAGAGCTATCTCTGAGCAACGGCAGCCAGCGCCAAGGACGGAGCTGGGCAGAAGAAAAGGCCGTTTGCCAAGCGGTGAGATCTTCAGGCAGCCACTGACCTGCAAACCCCCTGGTGCAGGGGCTTGGGAAATGGAAGGGGCTTCTCCAAGACAGAGACCCGCCCTCACACCAGAGACAGCCAAAAGCAAGAATGAAGGTTTATCATCCCTGGCAAGCGTTTAGTTGGAAGTCGTGAAACATGATCATTTAATGTTACCCAGAATCTCATACGGTGAGCTGGGTACCGCAGGTGGAAACGATAGCTCCTGCCTGATAACTCGTGTTACGTCTCTCGTTACACATGATGTTGGCTTATGGATTCCACTGTGTAGTAGTACATCTGATTGAATTACTTTATCAACGTGCTCTTAACAAAATGACAATGCAGCTAGGTCAGGATAAACTAAAAATAACTTCTAGAACAAGCTATTGGAAAATTAATTAGTTTTGGGTCTAACCCAGTACTCTCCGCTTTCCTTGGAAAACCATCACTGGTGAGCGCGAGGAACGGCAGCCCAAGCCTTCGCAAGGCTCTCTAACCCTGGCCAAATTCTCACATCCGTGCAAATCCAGGAGAGCACCCCTGAGCACAGAACTGAGGATCAGACACTGGCGCTCTCTCTAGCAGCCCATTTCAGACATTTGTTCGCTGGTCCTGCTTCTCAACCAAAACCGAGTTATTGAAGTTATTTTACATTTGTGCTGTGCCCTGCCAGAGGCGAAACATGAGTTACGTTTGCTGCGGTGTCCTTAGAGGACTCTGCTGTGCCATGACGGCGCCCTTCCAGCTCAGGGCAAGTTAAGGACAACGTCACCATTAACTGTGAACTTTCTTGCTTTTGCTGCTTTGGTTCACAACCTCGATGTTACTTAAACTAGAAAGGAGGTAGTATTAAAATACATGTTCAAGTAATCCAAGGGGAGAGTGTGAATGACTTCCTAAGCTTTAATAAACTCTCAATCCTTTTAGATTCTTCCTGCAATATTCTCCTCCTATACTCATGCTGAGTAGCCCTGGACCTCACAGCTATGGAGTACTTGCCTCTATTTTTTAAGCGTGTAGATGTCAGTTATGGAATTGGATTGAGGAACAGAACTGTACTGCTTTATTTTGGTGTAACTGCACTGGGGAGGAGCCACAGCTCCCGGAGCCAGGGCTGTAAACCAGCGGTGCTATGGCTGATCCACCCCCGCTGGGGCGGCTCTCCCCAAACCGCTGCCCAGTGACACTGGCCGGAGGGAAAGCAGGACCAAGAGGTAAATATCAACCGCTGATGATGACTAACATGCACAAAAGTTTGTAAACTTCTAAGGCAACAGTTTTCATAACATGAAGACTACATAAAAATAATGCAGTTGCATTCCCTGGGAAGATTGGCGAGGAGGACTGTAAACACGCTCAAGTGACTCGCAGCTGAAGGTGTCGAGAAACACGCGTACCACACTAATTGTTGTTTGGTCTCGTGTGCTTGACAAATAGAACGTCTGCACTTAGATAGCGTAGGCCTGTGATGGACACTGGGGCACCTTATCCAACACGCCTGAGATCCCTGCCCTGCTGTTGGGAAGATCAAAGCACAGAGGAGAGCTACGCCTGCTCGAATCCCTGATCTACAGGCGAAAACCAGCAGGTTTCGATGCTTGCTCTCTCTCTCTCTAGCAAGGAAAAACTCCAGCAAGGACCAAGCTCCGTGGCGTCTGCGTTCTGCTGGCGTGCCTCTGCCCTGCTGCGGAGATCCCTCTTAAGGTATTGAGATTAAATTTATTCTTTGCATTTCATCCGTGGTTTTGCGGTTGTTCTGCATCCTGCCTGCGTCAGCTCACACAGAATCAGCAGCTCACAGAGGCTGCAGTGTTACTCTAGATTTGCTTGATGTACTCCGATTTCTTTCTTACTCATTTCCGTGCCTCAGCCCGAGCTCCCTCTTCCAAGCCCGCCAGGCACTTTGCAGGGAATACCCGTAGAACCCAAGTGAAGAGAGCAGCCCGAGTCGGGGTGGAATGCAGACCCCAAGCTGCATCGCTCTGGTCTAGGAGAAAGCTCTGGTTTTCAAGCAACGGTGTCCTGCGGGATGCAGCCTGCCTACTGAGGCAGTTTCTCAGTGAATGGGACAGAAAGAGGGGCTGGTTCGCATCCCACAGCATTACAGCCCTCACTTGAGACGTGTGTCTGGGTCCTGGGTCCACACAAGTGTTGGACCCTCTCCGCACTGCGTAACAAAGGAGAGACTTGGAAAGATTCCTTCTCAACAGCCCGCAGCCCAGCGACTACACACAACTAAGTACTTCTGCAATATAAATCAATAATTGTGGTTAAAATAACACTATTGCAGCAATTAAGACTTTTACAGGGAAGCTCTGTTACTTTTTATAAGCACTACACAATTCTGATGATGTATCATTGAATCCATTTAGTTTTCTGTCCTTTCATCTGCGTGAGTGTTTGTGTAGATGGGGCTGGTGACTGACTTCCTAATAATCAAAACGTAATTATTCCCCTACTTCAGATCGCAGAATTGTTAACTTTTTATTTCATCAATATAAATGATTAAGTGGTAACATCAATGAGGAGCAGCTACGTATCAGCTGAGCTAGAAGTGACCTACATCAGCGATTGATCTTGCTTCTTGATTAGTGTAAGCTTTAAAGCTCATAAGCTGCATTCTGCACTGACAGACATTTAATAAGGGTGATAATTAGCTAGTAGCTTGCAGTTTTCTAGTACTAAAGGCCAAGAACATTACAAATCTGTACTTCTCTCTATACACAATATTAACCACAAATTTTGAGCTGCTCTGAAATGACATATCTTCATACATGAATCTTGGATACAATTCTCTCATCAACGTATACTATTAACAGTAATTATGTTATCTAAACAAAATTGCTGATTTAAAACCTTGTCTGAGGTTGACGGCTTTATTGACGCTATCGGAGATAGCCATAAAGCGATCATATATGAAAATACTTATGTAAATACATCCATATGAACAGCTGGCCTGAGCCAGACTTCCAAAATACTCAGCAGCAGATTAGGGAAGGAGACTAAGAGCAAGTGACACATGAGGGAGCCCTCCTTGTAATCCGATGGCGGTTTTAAGCAGTATATTTGGACATTGTAGTCATCATCAGTCTTGGGTATTCTACAAAGTAGTAGTTTTGAAACTGATCTCGGCTAGGTGGGGGTGAAAAAAACCCCAGGGCTTTCTAGTTAAAGATGTCCCTGCTCACTGCAGGGGGGTTGGACTAGATGACCTTTAAAGGTCCCTTCCAACCCAACACATTCTATGATTCTATTTCTTAGCCATCCCTTCCAGCACAGGGACACTGCCTGCGTTGCTGCCGTGTATTTCCCTCGCTGACGGCTAGAGTCCATCTGTCTGCCATGGGAAGAGTGAGGATGCAGTGGCTGCGGATGAAACGTGAGGAGAAAGAACCCCCACGGCTGCAGGAGAAACTCTGTTTTCTCAAAGGCAGGAGCCCCTGCACCACATTACTGCCTTTCCTTCGCACCCAGAGCGCCGGCTCGGCGCCCAAGCGGAAGGACGGTGCTCTGTGAAACAGGGTCAAGCACTGAGGGGTAGATTTTTAAACTATTTCAATGGCTAATGGTGCAGACAGGCAATTAGTGGGACTTTCAAATTGCATTTCCTAATTGCATAGTTAAATACCGGAATGCACTTCATAAAGTTTAGTCTTTAGTCCTTCTCCGATCAAAGTGAGGGGCAAACAGGACAAACTACAAGCCAGCGTGTAATCAGCCAACCTGATTTTGTGTGCCTAAATAAGATGCCCGTGTGAGAAGCGCAGTTTCTCACACCTTCCCCCGTACTACCAGTTCTGCCCAGCTTTAGGATGCTGGGCTGGAGGCCACCGCTGGGCTGGAGCTCGCCCACAGCCCGTCTCAGCCCCCAGGCAGCGTCCTGGGCTACACCAGCCCCACCGGTGAGGATCTGATGGTCCTCAGCCCCATCCCCGGGTGTGCATTGGAGCCACAAAGCAGGCCTACGGGTAGTGAGCAGGGGGAGGCTTGCTTTGAGTCAGTTGTCATGATTTCTTCTCCATCTTTCACAGAGTCAATTAATATTCCGGGTTGGAGATGGTGGCAATGCAAAGGCTGCCTCCGCAGGGGGGAGGGGCTGGAGCGGGACCTTGCGGGCGAGATGGGACGGAGAGGTAACACTCAGACCTACGACACATTCAGAAATCAAAGCCTTTCTGTGATTCAGAGCAGTTTTTCTGGCTAGTTTAGATATCTGTGGCAGAGACTGGAAGTTACATGATGTGAATACCCCGTCAGAGACAATTATTTTGCCGATTTGTCCTTGTGACAGCTCAGTTACACACCAGCACTTACAGAGAACAACAACAAAAAAACCCAACTCACAGCATAGCCCGAAGTGAAATGACAAGAGAGATTCATCTCTGGGGAAAATAATAAGGAAACACATTTGAACACAGGAGCATTAGAGGGTTCAGTAAGTCACTGCCGAGCGTGGGCGGGCAGGCGGTGAAGGCGGCTGGCGAAGGAAGGCACGGGTGGGAGATGGAGCTTCCCCCCCGGAGCAGGCAGCAGCCCCTGCAGAAACACCACCAGCGCCCAGGGACCCGCCGCGGGGCTTTGGCTGCAAGCTCTGCACCGACCCTGCCCTCCGCAGCCACCCTCGGCACCGCTGTCGCCCTTATCCCCCAGGGCGAATTGCTCCCCACCTTCTGACCCTCCAAATCGGCATCTCCGATCCGTGCTCCCCCAAGCCCGGCAGTTAGAGTCACGGAATGCTCTGAAACGGCGTGTCCACCCCGCCACGCAGGGAGGACTCCCCCGCTCCAGCCGAGGGGCGCAGGTCCCTGTGGGTGTTCCCATCGCTGCGGGCGGGCAGGTGGGGAGAGGCAAGATGAAAAGGGCTGGGGAGCACTAGGCACGCTCTTCTGCTCTCTCCTTCCAGCCGCAGTTGAAAACAGAAGCACCCTGCTCTGTCCCCCCGTGCATACAAATAGGAAAAACCCAGGAGTGTGAGAATGCTTTAAATAGGGAGATGGGGATGTCTGTCTGACAGCTCCCGCGCTCTGCAGGGAGGATGTGTCCCGGGTACGTGATGGGACTTCCTGCCTTCTTCTGAACAAATCCTGGACTTTTTCTGACTTCAGCCCTAAGGCGTTTGCCTCCTCGGCTCTGGGTGCTCGGCTCACCTGGCCGCAGCCTTGTTGGGCTGGCTCCTGACCCCCGGGGATGCCTCTGGAAACGCCAAAGCTGGGCAATATCCTCCAAGTGCTTTTCCCTTCAGAAATGAGTCTTGGAAATGGAAAACAGCACTGGGGGGATGACCCTGAAATGGGTTTGTTTCTGAGCATTCGCAGGATAACTTTTCCCTCGCTTTTTCCAGTGCCACAGCTGCCTCTTCAGGTGCCCTTGACAAACCAGCATGACCAAAACATCAGGTGGGCCGCTGCCTTACCGCCTGCCAGCCAGCCTTTTTTCCCCTGCAACCACAGACCATTTTAAAAGCAGGTCTCCTGCAGCGCTGAGGGGCATTTCTCACTGCCATTATCTGTCTCAGTCCAGCTGTAAAGTTATATTTTTTCCAGAACAGTTAAAGAGAGCTAGTTTAAATCCCTCGATTTAAAAGAACAACGGTCAAGCAGCTGACTGGCAAGCGAACAATGACGCCATTAGCTTTGGAAACCAAACACACTTTCAAAATCACCAGAGAACAAGAGGAGAAAAAGAGGCGATGCCTTTTGTGACTGACGCCTGCCACAGAGGCAGGCTCTAAAAAGCTCACCCATCACTTTGGGTAGTGCCCAGAGGACACTTTTTACCCCTGCAGTCAGCAGATCGGGGCAGCTAATGTGATAGGAGCCATTCCCGAGGAGAGCGCACAATGAATCGGCTGATCGTTTGGGGCTCAATCTCAATTAAGCACTTTGCAAGTGGGGTCAGAAAACGGAGCCGCCGCGCCGTGGATCTCCGGCGGCACCCACAGAGGGCTGAGAGCTGAGCCGTGCGTCAGGCTCGCCGACGAGCCGGGGCTTTCCAGGGTGCCCTTCTGGCAGAAACCTCCATGTGCAGCAGAACCACTGCTATCCCAACAGCAACTTCCCAAATCTCCTGCTCAGGAGAAGGGAAAACACCTCTTCGACAGAGTTTAATGATGCTCAGTAAAATTCAGCTTGAGGAGCATCTTGAATTTTAAGGCTGATAAATTGCCTAGCAACTAAAGCTTTGATTTAAAACAAAATAGCCTGGAAATAACATTTACTATCTGATGTTTCCCTAAGGAATCGTGCTTGCTGAGCACACCCTCCAGTTAAGCCCCCTTCCCATTGGTATTACTGGGATTTCCAGGAGGTTTCAGTCTGTTCATGCTGAGCCAGACGCGGTACAGGCTCACAGGAACCAGCCAGGTGGGCTCCGTCCCGACGAGGGCGTTAATCCTATAGTCAGAATTGTTGAAAACGACAGAAGCCTCACTTCCCCACAGTATTTGATCACAGGTTTAATATGGACACTGATTAATGCAGATTAATAACACAGTTTTCCCTCACTGTTTAGGGGAAACAATTCTTAGGAGAGGACGGTTTCAGTTAAACAAACAACTTCCCAGCTTTTGCCTATATGGGAAGGAAAGAGTCACATTTTTTCACTTGTGTGAGCTTGTTTAAAAAGATTGATTTATTATTCCCTCAGTGCTGTAGAGGGGCCCAGGTCCAGGAAAATCAGCAGCTTCACTTTAAGCTTTACTTCCCTGAGCACCAAATTCCTTCTGCAGCTGGTAATTCCCTCCTCCCTCGCTGACAGAAACTCCTTTCCCTTTCAGAGAGCTTTAAGATTTCACTCATGGAAGTACAAATACACCCTATAAACCCAGTTGAAATTAGCATATACAAAGCTTGAGAAGGGCACAGACACAGTTTTAAAAACTCAGAAAAACACCCGGTAGGTTATTGCTGATTTTCAGAAGATGTGAGGAAAGGGAAGGGTTGTTTCCCCCTCTTCTTTGTGGACAGTAAAATCAGATAAATTTTTTGCAGGAAATGTAGTTAAATTTCTTATAGCCGTCAGGCTCCAGCAAAACATCAAGGCCTATCGGTTTGCTCTTCAGAGAGCCCCTCACAGAGCAGTTTTCACATCTGTCTAGAACCATTTGCGGTGAATTTTAGCACTGACGTGAACCATGCCGTAAGCGAGCTGCAGAGGTAACACGCACCGCAGCCCGAGCAGCGGGCGCTGCTCCTTCTCCAGGGCTGTTGTCACTAGAGATCCGTGGATTCAGACAATCTGCTCTCAAATGGCATCGAACCAGAGCAGAGTCCAGCCACACTTTGCAAGTGACTTTCCCAAACCGTACAGCCCAAAGCCTACACCGGGACACAGCTGCGCCGCGGCCTTCCCAAAGAAAAACGCTCAAAGACGTGCAAATTGCCTTATTTTATACATGACGTGATGGCGCTCTGCAAACAAACGCGTGAATTCAGGAATCCTCTCACAAGGAATCATCTCGTGGCGTCTCCGGCTTTCCACCGAGCAATAATTAGTTGCTGCTGCTGTTTGCAGCAGAGGAAAAGCAAGGCGTTAGGAGGGACGGGGCCGGGCGAGCGGGACGCCGGGCTGGGGGCCAGCAGCCCCGCACCGCTGGGAGCCCCGCACCGCTGGGAGCCCCGCACCGCTGGGAGCCCCGCACCGCTGGGAGCCCCGCTCGGGAGATGCTCATCAAGCACCATCTAGTGGAAAAAAATCTCTGCGAGGTCAGACACACACGGACAGGCGGAAAAAAGAGACGAACCCGGGCATGGGCTTGATTCCCTGGGAGAGAGCGTTCGCCTTTCTCTTCGGGTATAATCCCTGAGAAAAGAAGTTGAGGCTAGAAAAAAAGGACAAAGGTGGCTGCCTACTGGTATTTAAGCATTTAAACCCCCTGCACACGTATTTTACTCTCCATTGCTCCTGCCATACCCACTCTGAGCTTCTCATGTGCTCTCCTTGCTGCTTACAGTCCTCCCGCAGCACAGACCCTGTGCCGGCTGGCAGGGGCTGACCGTGCGAGCAAGACCAAGGGGGTTTAGGGAAAGGCTTTTGTTCATTTGGCCCCACACTACCTTATCAGAAGGGGGTGGTAAACCACCCTTTCACATGCAGCGTCGCAGTCCCTGCAGGCCTTGTTCTCCCAGCACACGCAGGGTCCAACAGCACAGGGGTCCCGCTGGCTCTGCGGGCATACTCCTCTCTAGCCAGGGCTCTCCCAACACGGACAACATGAACCATAGGACGGCCTAGGCTGGAAGGGACCTTTCAGATCATCGAGTCCAACCATCAACCTGACTCTGACAAAAACCATCACTCAACCATATCTCCAAGCCCTATGTCTACCCATCTTTTAAATACCTCCAGGGATGGCGACTCCACCACTGCCCTGGGCAGCTTGTTCCAATGCTTGACAACCCTTTCAGTGTTAAAATTTTTCCTAATATCCAGTCTAAACCGCCCCTGGTGCAACTTGAGGCCGTTTCCTCTTGTCCTATCGCCTGTTCCATGGGAGAAGAGCCCGACCCCCCCAGGCTACCCCCTCCTTTCAGGGAGCTGCAGAGAGCGAGAAGGTCTCCCCTCGGCCCCCTTTTCTCCAGGCTGAACACCCCCAGCTCCCTCAGCCGCTCCTCATGTGTGCTGCTCCAATATAAGCACAGTTTGCCATCTAAACCTGTACTTGTAGCTTGCAAGAATATCTCCTAGTGCATCTATTACACCATAGAAAAGGCTGAGAACCATCAAGAGCAGAAGTTCTGAATCACTGAGTGGATTTTTCTTGCACTGCTTACCCACGAACGGAGCAATCCTCCTCCTCTGAGGGTGGTGCAAAAGTCCACAAGCAATGGTTGGGTTTTCCAGTGGACACAGTCATGATGGCAGCTGGCACCTTGCTGGGTTGGCGCCACAGAGAGGTCTCGGATAGAGACCTCTGAGGCTGCTCCACCAGATGGCATCAGGAGCACCCGGCTACGCTGTGCTGGGGGGACGTGGAGACCCAACCCAGCACAGCCACAGCCAATGTTCCCATCCCTCTTTATGCATCTATTGCCACCACTACCTGCTGCTGCCCTATTTATCTTGCTGGGCTAAGAACATACTCAACTAAGAAACTCAGGTACGTGTCATACTTCAAAAAGTCTACCTTCAATGAAAAAATCCAACCAAACAAGGATTTTTCCCCAGAAATGTTCCTTGTTGGTTCCTTTGGACACAGAATGATGTGTACCAGGATATAAACTAACGATTCATACAAGATTAATCTGTAGGCTATTGTATTTCATCCTCACAAAGATACTACATAGCTTTTACTCCTGAAGTCAGAGCACTTCTCTTCGGCATCGGGTCATGAAATTGCAGAATCTTTTAACAGGTTTCTCTCACTTTGCATACAGGATTTTCCTGAGGACAAATCAGGAAGGGACGTCTCATCGTGAACACAGACAGCAGCAGCTCCGTGCACTCCGATAGTTGCACATTTTAGTGCTGTTATGAGAATTTTTTTTAAACTCCCTGAAGAGTTGTGGAAGAGACACACAGTCACTCACTGCAAGTGTCACAGCTAGGGCGAGTGCTGGTGGTAAAGGTGTTTTCTACTGGATCCCATACTGATGCCAGGCTGATTCTTTCCAATTTTGGCCTTGCAGCAGCAAAAGAAGAGTAAACGGTGTCTAGCCTTCTATGTTCTATTTGGGCCAAAGTTAGAAATGCTTTGGACTCGCACAGATCCAGTCTACCTTGACATTTGAAGTTAGGAGCCGGAACAGAACAGTGACTCCTAACAGGGCCACGGCCCAGCCCACACCCTGGACTTGTGTGAGGGGAACCACCAATAAGTTTGGGCCCAGCTTGTACCAAGATGCCCAGAGTTTCTGCTCGGCTTCCAGATTCCATTAATAGATGATGCGTGAGTGTAAATCCTCCCTGTGGCTCCAAAAAAAAAAACCTTGATGCAGAGCTTTAGAAGAAACAGAGATAAAAACTTAATACCTTAGGTTATTAAAATCTCAGCACTTCCTTTACTGCAGCAGCTTTTTGCAATATCTACTAATCCTTTTCCTCCATAAAACTCCATACCCTATCTCACAATATACTTTGCTGTGTTACTGCTAATCTTTAAATTTGTGCATGTTCTCCGGTAGGTGGGCATTAACACATGCACTGCGAGAGTATTAAACTTAGCGTATGTTGGATGTGTGGGCTCCAGCAGCAAAACCAGGGTAAGAAATGTCCGCTCCCCCCGATGCCAGCACTGCGGGCACCACGGGCTGGGGCAGGAGCTGCAGCGGGGGAATTCGCAGTGCTTCCCTGCAAAGCCAGGGATGCACAAACCAGCATCTCTTAGAAACCAGCTTGTTCTGCAAATGGTGGGATGTTCTTTGCATATTGAAACTGCCCCTTTGTCTCTTTTTGTTACAAAACAAGTAAAGAGAGCGCTACAAAGGCTGGTGCCGCAAAGCCACAGGTAGTCTTTACAACACTTACAGGTTCAGCAGTGTCAGCTTGAGGACTTTTGTTCATGTCTCTACTAACAAAGATGAATTAAAACTTACAATTCTTTTCCTGAAAAAAACCCATACTCTTTTCCCCTTCAAGGATTTTTTTTTTAAAGAGAGAGAAAAAAATTATAAAGTTTGGATTAAACCATATTTATTTATGGAAATACTTTTCCGAGAATCTGTGTGGTTGGCTACATACAAAACAGCAGTTCATGCTAAGGCACATGTCCCTGTGCAAACAGAACACTGTACTGCTAATGGTCATAGAAAAACCTCTCTCTCTGATGTGTTTTCTTGTACTTTTATTGTAAAATAAAAGTAAAGTGCTTGCGATAGTAAAGACACAGGGTTGATCATATTCTAAACTCAAAGAACTGCTTCTAGAGACAAGACTTTTCAGAAAAAGAACACATCAATCCACAACTTACATCTTAAAAAAGCAGTTAACTACAAAGAATATAGTAGAAAAGTAGAAAAAAATATATAATTTTGGTGGGATACGAAACAAAACCACAAAAAGTCATAATGCACCAGTGCAGGCAAACAGACCCAGGCCGGGGCACGGCCGGACCTGCACAGGACGCAGCAGAAGTTAACGGGGAAGTTTAGGTCCGATCCTATCTTTAAGTCACCTTCATTTTTCCCTGCTCTGCCTGGGCCCATCCTGTGCCCGCTGACCTCGGCAGCAGAGGCGGGCAGAGCCAGCACAGTGTCCTTCCGTGGCTCGGTGTTGCTCTTTTCTGCTCCAAACGCGCTGCAGTCTCTGCCACCTTTGTTCCGCTCGGCCAGCGGTTGGGAGCTCACATCCCCCAGCCCACCAGGAACGCCAGCGCCTGTCCCCCCATTTTGGGCCAGGGCCGCATTATCAGAACGGCGAGAGGAGCCCTTCTCCTTGTCCAGCACTTTCCTTTTGTTGTGCCGCGATGTGGCTGCTGTAGTCGCTGAATATGTAGATTTAGAAGTAAGTTTTTTAAAGCGGCGCTCGGGAGGTGTGCGTATTAATCCCATTATCTGATAAACGGATTTGTGAACACACCTCCTGCCATCCTGCATTAATAACGTATCCCTCGGTGTCACCGGGAAATGCAATTTAAATGCTCGTGAGGAGTCGACAGACCGTATGTTCAAAACCAAGGAATTAAACAAAACAAGTTTATGGAAAGTTGCAATGTTGTCAAGATGTTATCCCCTGCTCCCTCCTGCCAGCTCCCCCATCCCTCAAAGTCACCAATTAGACGTGCGACTGATTTTCTGCACATTTGTCGCTTGTGCCACCACATGCAACGCCTCTTCCCCAAAGCAGGCTGGAAGACGAGAGCTCCAACACAAGACTTGACCACTCTTGCGACCGAGGAAATTCAGATTCTCATCCGAAGCCGGGCACTGGCTCCTGCTCCCGAGGAAGCCATTTATTCTTTATCCTCTTCTAAAGCGCAATAAATTCTATAACATGGGGGGTTCAAATTCATGTGTGCTCTAATACGCCCGCCTGTTATCAGCATTCTTCCATCACATCACAGTGAAGGATGGTAAAGAAAAACTTCTGGGGGCCAGACAGCCGAAGCAGCTGATAATGAAATAAAACTATTTGCATATGGGCCAACAGTCCAAACTCAGTACAGGCTGCCAGGAACTCACACCATTGGTTTTCACTTATCCGTATTCAATGGAAATGGAGACTAGTCTTACATTCTCCTCAGCAAGACATACTTTCAGGGAAGAGGCCCTTACCAGTGTCCTTTGGATACTTATTATCGGTGGCATAAATTACTTCCTGAAAAATCTGTGATGCCATACATTGCAGTGTGAATTCTGGCAGTTAAAGGGAAATCTGAAGTGCAGCAGGGCAAGCACTTCTGGCATGCTGGACTCGAGGTAAAGGACTGGAAAGGGGTGCGGAAGCTAAGAATAAACTACTTGTCCAAGAAACAAATCCAAGAAAGACACGTAAGCAATACTCATCACCTCAGCAGTTCAAGCCAAATGCTAGCTCTTATATAAAGATGACTTCACTCACACAGCAAAACCCAATAAAAATAAAACAGTTCCCATAAATAATGGATGCAAATCTAAAACTTGCATGGAGTCTATGGGGAAAAAGAACTCTTTGGAGGACAATTTTTGTCACAGCCTGAAAAGGTCAATATATGATTCTGAAATGCAAGGGTTCTATGTGCAGAAGCGTAACCCAATCAGGTTTTCGTTGTCAATATTTCCATTCACAGTTTCTCTGGTCATTCACTTAGCACTTAATGAGCACTTTTAATTACGGAATTGTACCATGGTTTGTAAGTTGTATGTCAAGGCTTTGCACCAGCAGGTAACTCCTTGGGAGCTCCTGAGTGCCCTCAGTTGCCAGGGCCAGTTACCACGGATCAGGCTTGTAACAATTGCCCCCCCAATATTCGGATGTATAAACAAAAGGACTCTATATCTTCAACTCAAGGACTTGATGACCATGTACACAGGTTGCTGGGAACAGGCTGGAGCACAGATGTGATACCTGCCCCTCCGCACCTCACCCCAGACAGCTGTGGCGTGCAGGAGAGGCTTGAGTAGCACCCCCGCCCCAAAGCATGGGCTCAGGAAAGCAGAAGTCACCTGCCAGAGACAGCCCACCTGCTTCCAAGGACCCGTCGCTGACATTGCTGCCCTACACCCTGTCTGCTCTCCAGAGAAGTCAGCGCAGTCTGGCCATGGGGCCGAGGCAGAGAGAGACTGCATGGTACAGTGCTCCAAGTGCCCGAGACGCAGCCACCGCGGGGAGAGGGAAGGTGGAACAAGTCACACACTCAGCACTTGAGATGCAAGAGGCCCACGGCGTGTCCTTGTAGCGACAGGGTAACTCACACCCACTGGAGAGAGGGGACGATTCCTTCTCTTCCACCTGTCACCTCCTCAGGTGGCCTCTGTTACTCCCCGCAGATAAACACCTGGGTCTGGAGGCCTTCCGTTACCCTGGGCTGGAGGCACACAGTGGCAGAGCACATTTGCTTTTCTAACCCGCTTGACCAAGGAAGGAAGGAAGGAAGGAGCTGTTTCACGGCACAGCAGCCCCAGCTCTGTGTGCTTAGCATTAAAGAATCATAGAATTGCCCAGGCTGGAAGGGACCTTTCACATCACTGAGTCACACCATCAACCTGACTCTGACAGAACCCATTGCTAAACCGTATCGCTAAGCTCCATGTCTACCTGTCTTTTAAATACCACGTACTTTTAAATACACGGTGCCTCAACCACTTCCCTGGGCAGCCTGTTCCAATGCTTGGTAACCCTTTCAGTTAAAAGTTCAGTAAAAATTTTTCCTGATGTCCATCCTAACCCTCCCCTGGCGCAACTTGAGGCCGTTTCCTCTTGTCCTATCGCTTGTTACTCGGGAGAAGAGACTGAGCCCCTCGCTGCACCCTCCTTTCAGGAGGCACTTGCTTTCCAAACCGAGCAGGAGAAGCCCCTCAGCTGGGGGGGGGTTCGAGCCCGGACTTGCAGCCACCGAGGGTCCGGCTTTCTGCGGAGCAGGCTCTGGCCAGCGGAGGGAAGTCTGGCCTTCGTGTTCCCGGCTGGAAGCGGGGGGAGCTGCCATCAGTCGCGGTCCCCCCCCGNCCAGAGGGCGCCGGGGGCTCGGCCAGGAGCGTGCGCCCGGGCCCGCGCTCCCGCGGCGGCGCCGGGGACGGTGCGGTGCCCGGGACCCCGGGACGGGCAAACCCCCCCCGGCCCGCGTTTGCAGCCCGGCGGCTGCTGCAGGCTCCTGCGGGACGGCGGCACACCTGGGGCAGGCGAGAGGCTCATTCGGCCGTTCGCTAGGTATTTCCCGGGAATGTCTCCAAGATACGGTTTATTTGGGAGCCGAACGCAGCCGTAGGTCGTAGAAAATACTTATAGCTTAAGCTCGTCAACACAGACCCAACGAAACCCCAATCCCAGCCACCTCTTTTTGCAGGCTAAGGTTTTAAAAACGCTGCTGTGCAGCACGCGCACCGGAGACACGTCGGAAACAAAGTACAGCTCTCCTGATTTAATCCAAACAGCTTTGAAGCAGTGACGTATGACACCCGGATATTTTCGAGTTACAAAGACAGTCTCTGCTAAGACATTACCCTTCCACGCTGAAGCACAAGGCAGTTTGGGTGCCCACAGCATCGTCAGTGCCCGTTAGTGCAAATACACTGCAACAGGTAAGCACGACAGTTCAAGCAGAAACATCCACTGGATTCTTGTGACCAGGAAAACACACACACAAAAAAGACCTAATTGGTTTGCAACGGCAGCGTGATTTAAAAACCAAGCAGCTAAAACCCCCAGGGAGCGGCACCCGCTATGTGTGGCCAGCACAGCATCATAATTTAAGTGTCCCTGAGGTAAAAAAAAAAAATTCAAAACATGTACAACAGCCAGAAAGGGCCTCCACAGGCGGAATGACAGCTGGGAAGGGCTGCTCCCGGGGCGGGGGACCAGGCGGGAGAGTATTTCTCATTTTGTTTGAGGGTTTCTGGCGGGTGATGGAGCCATAGGAGGAGCTGTTCTCCTGGCACGAGCAGCGATGCCCTTCCCAATTCTGCCGGCCCTCCTGAGGGAGCTCTCATTAGCCAGTTTTGTTCAATCACTGCTGGAGTCAACTGTTTATTAATAAAAGTGAACCCCCCCCGTTTTCTACATTCTCTTCCTAAAAAAAATAAAAATAAAAATCCAT